>JAWPHD010001435.1:0-323199 GCA_037043455.1 Cyrtodaria siliqua | reverse complement strand
CAAGCACATTGGTTATACGGAACGTCAGTAAAGTGTTTACATTTACTGGGACTTCGTGTCTTGTAGTTTGACTGTCAGTGAAGTGTTTTCATTTACTGGGTCTTCAGCCCATTTACTGGGTCTTCAACCCATTTACTGGGTTTTCATTTACTTGTCTTCACTCAACAACGGGTATCTATGCTCTCCTATACATGGAGGAAATACAGAATACTACCTGTCTACGTAATAGGCTGTTATATGAAAAATGCATTATTAGTTAAGTTTTGTATTCTGGAGAACACTATTTAGTTATGTCAGTTGATCTATCCCTTTTTTCTTGTTGTTGTTGTTGTATTTTTTATGTTGACCTTTGTTATACATATTAACTGAGTTGTAAAATCAATAATGCAATTGATATTTCTACAGTGACTAATAAGTCTCATTAGGCTTTGTTGAACCGTAAATTTCACAGAAACGAATTTTTCACACCTGTGAAAAGTTGAACTTGACCAAATGCAATATAACATTTTTGCTAAATCGAGGGCAATGACAACTCTGTTGTTTCTAGCCCATACTCGATCTTGACCGAGATCTTATAGTCGTACACATTCTGTCCAAATATTATTAAGATTGGTCTTGAAATAAAGCCTCTAGAGTGTTAGCAAGATCAAATACAGTTTCTTGCTAAATCAAGGGAAATAACTCTGGCGTTACTAGGCCGATATGACCGAAACTTGCACTTGGCTTGCATTTTATAAACATTCACATTCTATCTTAAGGGGGTACTCCACAGTTTAATGTACATTTCGCAATCATCAAACCCTTGACAAGCCCTTAGCCTGAATCCTTGAGCAAAAATAAATCACATCATCATTGTGTCATACATTTCTTAGGAGACAACAACATTACCCATGTTTCCATACCAAATAAAAGTATCAAAAAGCATTTTCTGTACAACTTTAGTCCCATTTCTTTAAGATTACCCCACCCGCTCAAAACATGCTAAAAAAGCAATTTTAGCAATATTTCAAATGTCAATAAATAAAAAAAAAATCCTAGGCAGGGTCATGTCTGCACTCATAATGCTCTTGCATATCAGGAATTACTTAATTTTAAATACCTACTCCGGCGTTTTAAAAAGTTATTCCATGCTGATCACCCCGAGAGTCAAAATCAGCCATTTTATCTACTTTTTGGAAGTTTTTAAAAGGTTCACTTTTTTCTATTTATAGCCTCTAAAAAACCTAAAAAATGCATATTCCAATACACCAAAATAAACTTAGAAGTACTCAAAACTGGAAAAAAAACCCACATCAAACATGTGCTTCATAATTATTATAAATACGCATCCATGGACCTAAAAGATGCTTAGTTGATTTCTTTCTGATTTACACCATGAACATTCATGCGAAACTGAGGAGTACCCCTTTAATATGATTCAGATTGGTCAATAATTGACTCTTCTGTAGTGTGTAACAAGGTAGAATAATGACATTTTTGCTAAATCATGGGCCATAACCCTGGTCCTACTTGTACGATCTGGCCCATAATCGAACTTGGCCGAGATCTTTTGGTCATATATGTTTTATCCAAGGTTGGTCAAGATTGCTTGAACAATGTGGCCGCTAGACTGTTAACATACCAATTGATATAAGCGATAAACTAGTGTATCCTGTCAGCTGGCTGTGAAAAATACCTTCGTAGGAAAAAGTAAAAAATAAGTCAAACGTATATGTCACATTTTCGATTAGTGATATTTACGGCCGCATTTGTAACAAAAGTGTGAAGAATTCGCACGAATTCCTCACACGTGTGAATAATTCGTTTCTGTGAAATTTACGGTTCAACAAGGCTTGGTATTCATTTGTTTACTTAATAGTGCCTATATTATACTGTATTGTTTTGTAAATGTAATATTGTGTAACGATGTTATTTGTCATTTTTATAAAATAATAAAATATATAAAAATATATATGTGCACAATGGGTTTTGCGTGTATCTCCTCAGTAGGCTCTAATTACTAATATTCTGTAACTTTTTACAGATACAAAATTCCTATTTTAACAAACATGCTGAAAGGGCATGCAAATGACCGAGTGAGGTAAGTGGGACGCGGAAGGTGGTGGGCTTTGGGGAGGATTTAGTTGCTAAATATTCCGAGAGTAGACGTTTTATTATAACGCTCAGAATAACATTTCGCCTGGAATTGTTTATTCATAAAAAAGAAGGATGCCCACAAGCTCGACAGAATGCACCATGTTGTTTTTTTAAACTGTGAGAGCATGCCCCAATATCCACTAGAAACTTCAATATATTTTAAAATCGGCCAGCTACGCCCTTGCTCATTGGTGTATTTTACGTCTTTCAGCATCAAAATAACACATTTAGTACGCGATTTGAGATGAAGACTTTTTATATTGTTTTTATATATACATATGTATTAACCAGAACCGATTATATACATATATATTAACCAGAACCGATCAAACCTGTCTGTGCCAATTTCTTCTACATAGAGGTGTATTTAGATTGCTCTAAAATCGTCCTCTGACTGTACCTTGTTTGAGTTAGGAAAACGGGACATGCGCAGTGAAGCAGTCTTACTTTGGACGTTGTTCATGCGGAATGCTTTGGTATAACGTATATATTTTCAAAACAAATATTTAGGGGGCACTCCACAGTTTAATGTACATTTCTCAATAATCAAACTCAGGACAAGCCCTTAGCCTGAATTCTTGAGCAAAAATAAATCACACCATCATTGTGTCATACATAGAAGACAATAAAATTACCCATGTTTCCATAGCAAATAAAAGTATCAAAAAGCATTTTCTGTAAAACTTTAGTCCCATTTCTTTAAGATTACCCCACCCCTCAAAACATGCTAAAAAGCAATTTTAGCAATATTTCAAATATCAATAAATAAAACAAAATATCCTAAGCATATCAGGGTCATTTCTGCACTCACCATGCTCTTGCATATCAGTAAATGCTAAATTTTACATACCTTCGCCGGCTTTTTAAAAAGTTCTTCCATGCTGATCACCCCGTGAGTCAAAATCAGCCATTTTACCTACTTTTTGGAAGTGTTTGTTAGTTTAGCATTTTTCTATTTATAGCCTCTAAAAATCCAAAGAATGCATATTCCAATACACCAAAATAAACTTAGAAGTACTCAAAACTAAAAAAAGCAACAAACATGCACTTCATAATTATTATAAATACCATTCATTGACCTTGACCTTTTATGCTTAGTTGATTTCTTTCTGATTTACAGACATGGACATTCGTCCGAAACTGAGGAGTGCCCTCTTATGAGTAAAAATACGTTTCGGACGTTGTTCATGCGGAAAGCTTTGGGCTAACGTATATATTTAGAGAGATATTATGTTTTTAGAAGGCGAATATAGTTTTCGGAATAACATATATATTTGTGTGTCCACAAATATATACTTCCTCCTTGATGTTTGGGGACAATATTATTTTTTTCGGAGTAACATATATATTTGTCTGTATCATATATATTTTTGTATTCAATATATATATATTATATTTATCTTACATATAGTCACGTATGGCGCCACATAGAATAGGGCCCGTTTCATGGAATTCTAAGATCGCTTTCATTAAAGGGAATGTAGCGCCACAGCCAAACTATCTTTATTATTGAGAGTTCTGAAAAAAATGAATAAAGGTAAAATAATTTCCAAAATCGGATGATAAACAAAGAAGTTATGATTATTTGAAGGTTCTGTTGAAACGGATATGGAAGCCGCCATTTTGAGAGCTATGACATCACAGTTCTAATGACCATATATGGAATATTTATAAATATGAAAAATACTGATTAATAGGAAAAAATGACAGCTACTGTATAAAAAATATGTATATTTAATGGCAATAATGCTTTATATGACCAGTAAAGGATTTTGCATTCATTTGCAGCGACTTTTTTTGCTTTAAAGGATTTTGATCAATATTCCATATATGGTAATTTGGAACTATGACGTCATAGTTCTAAAAATGGCGGCTCCCATATTCGTATTAGAACAACCTTTAAATGGTCATATCTTTTTTGTTTATCATCCGATTTTAATAATTCTTTCACCCTTTTCCAAGTTTTTCAGAACTCTCTGAACTCCTTGTTTGGCTGTGGCGCTACATTCCCTTTAAGATAAGAAGGATAAGAAAACATAAAGAGACTCTGCGTCCTGTCACAGCACACATCGCCTGATGGCTACACCGAAGTCGGAAGTTGGAAGTCAGAAGTCCGGAGCTGAGAGTTTTTGCCCGCCACAGCGAATCGACGCCGAGGACGGAAGACTGAAGACCGAAGATGGAAGATGGAATATGTACTGGCCGTCGGGTGGTGTGATGGGTGTGGCCCCAAACTGGGCTACCAAAACTACACCAGCCCAGTAGTTCGTTGAAGCAACCACCGTAGCGGACCTCCCCACCCCACCCCACCCCACCCCCATTTCCTCCACCCCACACTACCACCTCACCGCCGGAGCGAAAACTACACAAAGCCAAAGCGACAACTAACTACATACAGACAACGGAAACGACTATACAGCAGCACCAGATCAACCAACACACTCAACGCAGAACAGTCCAGACTATATTGTGCCCTGCTCGTCGAGATACCTCAGGACTTTGCGAGTTTGTTGGTGGAGGGACTTTAAACCTCAGAACGACACACACACACACACACACACACACACACGTGGTTTAAACGTAGCGGATTCTAAATTGGTAAAGTGGTGGAGTGCCTATAATCCTTAAATAACACACCATTACATTTGGTCTAATTTGTCAAATGGATACTGACGTATGATCAACGTATCTTTACATGTGAGAATGCAGAAGCAAGCAGATTTCAAGACAAAATGATAATGGGTTAATCAAACCGGAGGCATTATTTTGATGATTCATCCCACTTCAAGAGTCCATGTGTCTCTTTAAATAATGCATTATACTTTAAAAAAATAATTCGCGGATGTATAGGCTAGGCGATACATACGGCTATCTTTATTTAAAAAAAAATCACGGCGTTATACGGTAATTTTTGTACATAACTTTCAATTATTCAATCATTAATACTAATTATACGAATAGTATACAGAAAATTGTTTTTGCATATTAGTAACTGTTGATAATATTGCACCAATAATATATGTAAAAATGAAAAATCAAAATTATATTATTTATTATTTTAATTACAGGTATATGCAAGCAGGGTTAACATGATACTGGATAAATAAATCGAGACGCTAATTTGAATGCTTTAAAGATTTGTGAGTGTTCCTTTAATATAATATTTAACAGGTTGACACGTCCGAAGGCGTGACGAGTAAATGAGCAAAGGAATGTGTCATAATTGTGGTAAACATGCTCACAGTTGTGAATCTGAGACAAGTATATATGTGATACGCATCTTCAAAGATCGCGGCAAGTGTCATTGATCGGTAGCGCGCGTGGCTTCAGTAGATTTTGTGTCGGACAAAGACGATGTACGCGATTAATCAGTAATATAAATATAAAACAAAGGTTTAAATTGGTGTGCATTATGAATATAACAGCGATGTACGCGCTTTTTACGACTAGGGGGACCCAGTTTGTTAAACTAAAAAGAAAAATACAGTTGTAATATATACTGGCTATAAGTTTAAAACGGATTTGTAATTACCTGAGGAGGTCCTTCACAAATGTGAGAAACACGTTTTTCAGCATCGTCTTGAATAACACACGTTTACCGATTTTTAGCTCTACTGGCCAAGGGCCAGCAGAGCTTATGGGAAGGTGTGTTGTCCGTCGTCCGTCGTCTGTCGTCCGTCGCCTGTCCGTTAACTTTTACCTCGTTAAGACGATAGGGCCTTCATTTTTCATCCGATCTTTACCAAACTTTAGCAGATTGTTAATATCAATGAAAGCTCGGACACGTTTGAAAACCAGCCAGATCGAACCAGTAACAACAGAGTTATGGCCCTTGACTTAGTTAAAAATGCTATATGTTGCCTCGTTAAGACGATAGGGCCTTCATTTTTCATCCGATCTTTACCAAACTTTACCAGATTGTTAATATCAATGAAAAATCGGACAAGTTTGAAAACCAGCCAGATCGAACCAGTAACAGCGGAGTTATGGCCCTTTACTTAGTTAAAAATGCTATATGTTGCCTCGTTAAGACGATAGGGCCTTCATTTTTCATCCAATCTTTACCAAACTTTACCAGATTGTTAATATCAATAAATGCTCACATAAATTAAAAAAACAGCCAGATCGGACCAATTACAGCAGATTTATGGCCCTTGGTTTAGATAAAAATGCTATATTTTGCCTTGTTAAGACGATAGGGCCTTCGTTTTTCATCCGATCTTTACCAAACTATACCAGATTGTTACTATCAATAAAAGCTTGGACAAGTTCGAAAACCAGTTAGTTCGAACCAGAAACAGCAGAGTTATAGCCCTTGATTTAGTTAAAAATTCTATATTTTGCCTCGTTAAGACGATAGGGCCTTCATTTTTCATCCGATCTTTACCAAACTTTACCATCTTATTAATTTTAATGAAAGCTCAGACAAGTTCAAAAACCAACCAGATCGGACTAGTAACAGTGGAGTTATGGCACTTGATTTAGTTAAAAAGGCTATAGTTTGCCTCGTTAAGACGATAGGGTCTTCATTTTTCATCTGATCTTTACCAAACGTTACCAGATTGTTAATATTAATGAAAGCGTGAACAAATTTGAAAACCAGCAAGATCGGACCAGCAACAGCGGAGTTATGGCCCTCGATTTAGTTAAAAATGCTATATTACGATAGCTAGGGCCTTCATTTTTCGTCCGATCTTTACCAAACTTTACCAGATTGTTAATATAAATGAAAGCTTGATAAATTTTGAAAACCAACCAGATCGGACCAGTAACAGCGGAGTTATGGCCCTTGATTTAGTTAAATATGCTATATTTTGCTTTGTTAATACTACGATAGGGCTTTCATTTTTTATCCGATCTTTATCAAATTTTACCAGATTGAAAGCTCCAACAAATTTCAAAACCAGCCAGAATGGATCATTTACACCGGAGTTATGGCCCTTGATTTTCTGAAATATGCTATATTTTGGCCTCATTAAGAAGAAAGGGCCTTCATTTGGCCAGATTTCAGTGAAACTTTTCAAGGATGATCAGTACCAAGCCAAGCCTAGTTGTACATATCGTCATCGTTTTCCGGTTGAATGATTTTGGCGGAGTTATGTCCATTTAAAGGTTTTAATACACAAACTTTGTCTGGACTAGTTCTCCTGAACCCCTGACTGGATTTTAACAAAACTTGACAAGGATGATCAGTATCAAGCCTAGTTGTGCATATCGTCGCCATATTCGTGTTGAATTATTTTTGGCAGTTATGGCCCTTTAAAGGTTTTAATAGCCAAACGTTGTCCAGATTAGTCTCTTCTGAACTCCTTGCTGGATTTCAACGAATCTTGATGGGGATGATCAGGACCAAGCCTAGTTGCACCTGCCATTGCCGTGTTGTGGTTGAATGAATTTTGGCAGAGTTATGACCCCTTAAAGGTTTTAATACACTAACTTTGTACAGACTAGTTCTCCTGAACCTCTAGCTGGATTTCAACGAAACTTGTCAGGGACAATCAGTACCAAGCCTAGTTGCGTATATCATCACCATATTCTGGTTGAACGATATTTGAAAGAGTTATGGCCCCTTATATATAAACTTATCTAGAGCCAGTAGAGCGTCCACATGCCCTCTTGGGCCTCTTGCTTACAATTGTTCTAGCTTTATACGGAGCAATGTAGTGTAAGAATAAATTCAACACACAGTTGTATATTGTTTGTCAGTGTTTTAAAAATACCGAAATGTCTTTTTATTTCCTTTTTTTTTCAGACTTTAATCACCAATAATAATATGACAACTTCAATTCATACCATTAAACAAATCGGCATAACATGACATGTATTGGTGGCAAAAGCATGTGTCTGGCATGTTTTCTCGGATTTGTCTGGACTGATACTTTAAATAAATGATTTAACGGCGTTTCATGTACATTCGCAACGAATAGTACATGTATGGAAAAGAAGAAGTATACATAATGTATTAGTTGCGAATGAGATTAATTGTTTGCGCTGCGCATTTAATTTTAAATAATTTAGTATAATCAGTGTACGCCGATGATAGTTTATAATTATTAAATGCCGCTTACAAAATGACTGAGGCTTCCTTCTTTTTCACTACATATATCATGTTTTAATTCAGTTTGTAATATAAATACCGAGACAATTGTCGATCTTTTAGTAGACTAGATTGTAAATAGTCCGATAAGCTCCGCCCACAAATTACCTGTATCGATACAATTTAATAAGCTCCGCCCACGGCTAGTCTGTAATTGCTTAAACGAAATAAGCCGTGTCCACGTAATGACTCTTTAGAATATAAACAGTATAAATGCATCTACCAATGTGTAAAGTTATATTTAAGTAAGTAACAGCATGTACATTGTTTGTTTTGTTTTGTTTGAATGGTGCTTTACGTCATAATTTAGCACATTTTTGGCCGAACATGACGGTCGATTTGTTTGTGGTGTCAGACCACCCCAATTTTCCTGGGTAGAACCAGTTATATCAGTATATCTCCTACCATCCATAAGAACCGATACTTTGTCACCCTATAAATGACCATGAAAAGTATGGGCATGCTTAATACAGATACAGTTAAACTATGTCCAAGAGAAAGACATGCTTTTGACCAGACTCGTCATTCTTGTTTATATGGAGGTACCGGATCCACTTTTGTGAAAGCTATCATTGTTTATTAAAATACTCAGTGCAGATTGCGTATTGCGGAGGTTTTAAAATCCATATCTAACATGGTTTATGAAAATACTCAACGCTGATTGGCTATTGAGCAGTTTTTGAAAAAGCTATAAAAACCTCTGACGTCACGTCCTTCGTTCTAACATCGGAAAACATCCAAAACAACGATTACGTTATTTTAAGGCAAAGTTACCTTCAAACAACACATTGAACTTGCTAGAAACACGATAAAGCTGTATATTTTCTTCGTTTGGTACTGAGAGATGGACGTACAATGTAAGTTTTGAGAATGCATTTGTATTATGTTCAATCTCTCGAAAATGTGTATAAAATACATAACAATCCATGTCAGAAAAGAAATAAAATATTTGCAGCAGGTTTATATTGTGCGAGATAAAAACCTGTGGTTGGGACTTCAAACACATCGAAACCGCGGGCCTACGGCCCTTGGTATCGATGGTTTTCAAGTCCCGCCCACCAGGTTTTTATCTAGGACAATATAAATCCGCTGCAAATATGTTATTTTTTAAATACAATACCTCTGACATCAGATACGCCAATCGCTAAGACGTCATTTTAAACGCCAGAAAACACGTTAACCGTTGAATCGTCATTTTAAACGTCAGATGCAAAATAAATAAATAAATAAATAAATAAATAAACGAACGAACGAACGAACGAACGAACGACGAACGAACGAACGAACGAACGAACGAACGAACAAACACGAACGAACGAACAAACAAACAAACAAACAAACAAACAAAATAAATCAATAAATAAATCAATAAATAAATAAATAAATAAATAAATAAATAAATAAATAAATAAATAAATAAATAAAATAAAATAAATAAATAAATAAATAAATAAATAAATAAAATGCAATTGAGAGAATGTAAGTTGTGACATTGTGTTTGTATGTTGTGGAATCTCTCGACAAAATGTGTATCATGATACATAAAAACCCATGTCAGATAAGAAATCATACATATTCAGCGGGTTTATATTGTGCGCGATCAAAACCTGGTGTTAGGGACATGAATCACATCCAAAACGCGGGCCTCTTGATCTCGATGAACTACAAGTCCCGAAAACCAGGTAATTTATCTGGGACAATATAACCCCGCTGGAAATACTCTATTTCATAAATCAAAACATGGCCAGTACTCTCGAATAGGCTCGTCATTACAGTTATTGTGGAGGTACCTGCTCCACCACTGTGAAAGCAAAACAGTTTGAATTGATTTCAATAGTTAAAACGTTGGGCTCATTCATAAAATATATACTTAACGTTCGGATAGTATTTAAAATGCGGATAGTATTACTAGTGTGCGTTTTTTTGACAGTACTTATGATTATGGGGTATATGATGTACGCATCGAAACATGTGCTCATACCCTTACTAAAGTTTGGAACAAACCAGTCATTCAAAACACAGAATGCTTACTACAGGGAAGTAAACGATACAGTTACTGATTACGTATGGATTTCTATGGCGTTATGTTTGTCGAGGAACACGGATCTTCACAAGAAAAAATTATTTCCGTACAAAGAAGCGGCTATACTGTCATCTAGATTATGGCTGAACCTTCATTTTGAAGTTCCAGTGAGAGTACATATGTACCTGGTACATACTCAAAACGACACGTCGGTTGACGGATACATGGCAAG
This sequence comes from Cyrtodaria siliqua, assembly GCA_037043455.1. Taxonomy (NCBI): domain Eukaryota; kingdom Metazoa; phylum Mollusca; class Bivalvia; order Adapedonta; family Hiatellidae; genus Cyrtodaria; species Cyrtodaria siliqua. Next base: position 312,711 of record JAWPHD010001435.1, on the reverse strand, counting down.
ACTTCGTGCAGAAGGTGTTGCTGTGACGCCGATAACAACCACAGACGAATTGTGTGTGCTGATTGCACAAGCGAGCCGGTTATATGTGTACAAAAGTGGTGTAGTACGCGGGAGAGAAACTATTATAACTAGCGATGTAGATGCATTTCCGACGTCAACAAATATACTAAATCCGTTGAAAAGCAAAACACCAATTAATCTTTGGCAATTTATTCTCGCAGTTGGTGGATCAATTCCGATGTGTTTTATTTCCATGGATGCGGCGACCTGGGAAGAGGTTATGGATTGTAACGAAACGATTGTAGATTGCGTTTTAACGTTTCAAAAAAAAATTCATGGCGAATGGGGTATCGACCAATTATTGATTACGCACCAGCTGGTCAAAAAGAAAAAATGTTTTACGAATCGCATTAATTTTAATACTCTTCAACTTTCACGACAGCCATTTAATGATTCGGCAATATGTGGACATCACAACTTAACGAACAGTCACTCCATAGATGAAACTCACGTTTGGACTCACTTCTTTCCGCGCGATAGAAACGAAACTCTGTATAAAAAGTACAGTGCTATTCTCATAAAGACTAATACAACTATACAAGTCAAACAAGGAAAACACACGACCGTTTTTTAAACAAGTACATATGCGTTCAATGCTCAGTTTTAAATGAAAATCCGTGAAATGTGAATGTCTGATGTATATGAGTTAAATGTCACGTGTAATAATTATATATTGGTATGATAATTCTCTCACGATGACACTTTACTTGCTACAGTAGATAATAAAATGTAACGGGAAATAATTATGTTTTGGTATGATCATTCTCTCATGATGACACTTTATTTGCTATAGTAGATAATAAAATGTCACGGGTAATAATTATGTATTGTTATGATCATTCTCTCATGATGACACTTTATTTGCTATAGTACATAATACAATGTCACGGGCAATAATTAAATATTGGCATGGTCATTTTCTCATGATGACACTTTATTTGCTATAGCAGATAATAACATGTCATGAGTAATAAATATATATTGGTATGATCATTCTCTCATGATGACACTTTACTTGCTATAGTAGATAATAAAATGTCACGGGCAATAATTATGTTTTGGTATGATCATTCTCTCATGATGACACTTTATTTTCTATAGTAGATAATACAATGTCACGGGCAATAATTATGTACTGGTATGATCATTCTCTCATGATGACACTTTACTTGCTATAGTAGATAATGAAATGTCACGGGCAATAATTATGTTTTGGTATGATCATTCTCTCATGATGACACTTTACTTGCTATAGTAGATAATAAATATGTCACTTGTAATAAATATGTATCGGTATGATCTTTCTATCATGATGACACTTTACTTGCTATAGTAGATAATAAAATGTCACGGGCAATAATTATGTTTTGGTATGATCATTCTCTCATGATGACACTTTATTTGCTATAGTAGATAATACAATGTCACGGGCAATAATTAAATATTGGCATGGTCATTCTCTCATGATGACACTTTACTTGCTATAGTAGATAATAAAATGTCATGGGTAATAATTATGTACTGGTAATCAATCATTCTCTCATGATGACACTTTACTTGCTATAGTAGATAATAACATGTCACGGGTAATAAATATATATTGGTATGATCATTCTCTCATGATGACACTTTACTTGCTATAGTAGATAATAAAATATCTCGGGCAATAATAGTACTGGTAATCAATCATTCTCTCATGATGATACTTTACTTGCTATAGTAGATAATAAAATGTCACTTGTAATAAATATGTATTGGTATGATCTTTCTCTCATGATGACACTTTACTTGCTATAGTAGATAATAAAATGTCACGGCAATACTTATGTTTTGGTATGATCATTCTCTCATGATGACACTTTATTTGCTATAGTAGATAATACAATGTCACGGGCAATAATTACATATTGACATGGTCATTTTCTCATGATGACACTTAATTTGCTATAGCAGATAATAACATGTCATGGGTAATAAATATATATTGGTATGATCATTCTCTCATGATGACACTTTACTTGCAATAGTAGATAAAAAAATGTCACGGGCAATAATTATGTTTTGGTATGATCATTCTCTCATGATGACACTTTATTTGCTATAGTAGATAATACAATGTCACGGGCAATAATTAAATATTGGCATGGTCATTCTCTCATGATGACACTTTACTTGCTATAGTAGATAATAAAATGTCACGGACAATAATAGTACTGGTAATCAATCATTCTCTCATGATGATACTTTAGTTGCTATAGTAGATAATGAAATATCTCGGGTAATAATTATGTACTGGTATGGTCATTTCCTCATGATGACACTTTATTTACTATAGTAGATAATAACATGTCACGGGTAATAAATATATATTGGTATGATCATTCTCTCATGATGACACTTTACTTGCTATAGTAGATAATAAAATATCTCGGGTAATAATTATGTACTGGTAATCAATCATTCTCTTATGATGACACTTTAATTTCTATAGTAGATAAGAAAATGTCACGGGAAATAATTAAATATTGGTATGGTCATTTCCTCATGATGATACTTTATTTACTATAGTAGATAATAACAAGTCACGGGTAATAAATATATATTGGTATGATCATTCTCTCATGATGACACTTTACTTGCTATAGTAGATAATAATATGTCATGGGCAATAATAGTACTGATAATCAATCATTCTCTCATGATGACACCTTACTTGCTATAGTAGATAATAAAATGTCACGGACAATAATTATGTTCTGGTAACATTCATTCTCTCATGATCACACTTTATTTGCTATAGTAGATAATAACATGTCACGGGTAATAATTATGTATTGGTATTATCATTCTCTCATGATGACACTTTATTTGCTATAGTAGGTAATAAGATGTCATGGGCAATAATTATGTAGCGGTAATCAATAATTCTCTCATGTCGACACTTTTTTTGCTATAGTAGATAATAAAATGTGACGGGTTAACTTATATATTGGTATTATCATTCTCTCATGATGACACTTTACTTGCTATAGTAGATAATAAAATGTCACGGGCAATAATTATGTATTGGTATGATCATTCTCTCATGATGGCACTTTATTTGCTATAGTAGATAATACAAAGTCACTGGCAATAATTATGTATTGGTATGGTCATTTTCTCATGATGACACTTTATTTGCTATAGTAGATAATAACATGTCACGGGTAATAAATATATATTGGTATGATCATTCTCTCATGATGACATTTTACTTGCTATAGTAGATAATAAAATGTCACGGCACTACTTATGTTTTGGTATGATCATTCTCTCATGATGACACTTTATTTGCTATAGTAGATAATACAATGTCACGGGCAATAATTACATATTGACATGGTCATTTTCTCATGATGACACTTAATTTGCTATAGCAGATAATAACATGTCATGGGTAATAAATATATATTGGTATGATCTTTCTCTCATGATGACACTTTACTTGCTATAGTAGATAATAAAATGTCACGGGCAATAATTATGTTTTGGTATGATCATTCTCTCAAGATGACACTTTATTTGCTATAGTAGATAATACAATGTCACGGGCAATAATTAAATATTGGCATGGTCATTCTCTCATGATGACACTTTACTTGCTATAGTAGATAATAAAATGTCACGGACAATAATAGTACTGGTAATCAATCATTCTCTCATGATGACACTTTAGTTGCTATAGTAGATAATAAAATATCTCGGGTAATAATTATGTACTGGTAATCAATCATTCTCTAATGATGACACTTTAATAGCTATAGTAGATAAGAAAATGTCACGAGAAATAATTAAATATTGGTATGGTCATTTCCTCATGATGACACTTTATTTACTATAGTAGATAATAACATGTCACGGGTAATAAATATATATTGGTATGATCATTCTCTCATGATGACACTTTACTTGCTATAGTAGATAATAAAATATCTCGGGTAATAATTATGTACTGGTAATCAATCATTCTCTTATGATGACACTTTAATTTCTATAGTAGATAAGAAAATGTCACGGGAAATAATTAAATATTGGTATGGTCATTTCCTCATGATGATACTTTATTTACTATAGTAGATAATAACAAGTCACGGGTAATAAATATATATTGGTATGATCATTCTCTCATGATGACACTTTACTTGCTATAGTAGATAATAATATGTCATGGGCAATAATAGTACTGATAATCAATCATTCTCTCATGATGACACCTTACTTGCTATAGTAGATAATAAAATGTCACGGACAATAATTATGTTCTGGTAACATTCATTCTCTCATGATCACACTTTATTTGCTATAGTAGATAATAACATGTCACGGGTAATAATTATGTATTGGTATTATCATTCTCTCATGATGACACTTTATTTGCTATAGTAGGTAATAAGATGTCATGGGCAATAATTATGTAGCGGTAATCAATAATTCTCTCATGTCGACACTTTTTTTGCTATAGTAGATAATAAAATGTGACGGGTTAACTTATATATTGGTATTATCATTCTCTCATGATGACACTTTAATTGCTATAGTAGATAATAAAATGTCATGGGCAATAATTATACTCGTATGATCATTCCCTCATGCTGACACTTTACTTGCTATAGTAGATAATAAAATGTCACGTGCAATAATTATGTATTGGTATGATCATTCTCTCATGATGGCACTTTATTTGCTATAGTAGATAATACAAAGTCACTGGCAATAATTAAATATTGGTATGGTCATTTTCTCATGATGACACTTTATTTGCTATAGTAGATAATAACATGTCACGGGTAATAAATATATATTGGTATGATCATTCTCTCATGATGACACTTTACTTGCTATAGTAGATAATAAAATGTCACGGGCAATAATAGTACTGGTAATCAATCATTCTCTCATGATGATCCTTTACTTGCTATAGTAGATAATGAAATATCTCGGGCAATAATTATGTACTGGTAATCAATCATTCTCTCATGATGATACTTTACTTGCTATAGTAGATAATAAAATGTCACGGACAATAATTATGTACTGGTAATCACTCATTCTCTCATGATGACACTTTAATTGCTATAGTAGTTAAGAAAATGTCACGGGAACTAATTAAATATTAGTATGGTCATTTCCTCATGATGACACTTTATTTACTATAGTAGATAATAACATGTCACGGGTAATAAATATATATTGGTATGATCATTCTCTAATGATGACACTTTACTTGCTATAGTAGATAATAAAATGTCACGGGCAATAATAGTACTGGTAATCAATCATTCTCTCATGATGATACTTTACTTGCTATAGTAGATAATAAAATGTCACGGGAAATAATTATGTACTGTAATCAATCATTCTCTCATGATGATACTTTACTTGCTATAGTAGATAATAAAATATCTCGGGCAATAATTTTGTACTGGTAATCAATCATTCTCTCATGATGATACTTTACTTGCTATAGTAGATAAGAAAATATCTCGGTCAATAATTATGTACTGGTAATCAATTATTCTCTCATGATGACACTTTACTTGCTATAGTAGATAATAAAATATCTCGGTCAATAATTATGTACTGGTAATCAATCATTCTCTCATGATGATACTTTACTTGCTATAGTAGATAATAAAATATCTCGGGCAATAATTATGTACTGGTATTCAATCATTCTCTCATGATGACACTTTACTTGCTATAGTAGATAATAAAATATCTCGGGCAATAATTATGTACTGGTAATCAATCATTCTCTCATGATGACACTTTAATTGCTATAGTAGATAAGAAAATGTCACGGACAAAAATTATGTACTGGTAATCAATCATTCTCTCATGATGATACTTTACTTGCTATAGTAGATAATAAAATATCTCGGGCAATAATTATGTACTGGTAATCAATCATTCTCTCATGATGACACTTTAATTGCTATAGTAGATAAGAAAATGTCACGGCAAATAATTAAATATTGGTATGGTCATTTCCTCATGATGACACTTTATTTACTATAGTAGATAATAACAAGTCACGGGTAATAAATATATATCGGTATGATCATTCTCTCATGATGACACTTTACTTGCTATAGTAGATAATAATATGTCATGGGCAATAATAGTACTGGTAATCAATCATTCTCTCATGATGACACCTTGCTTGTTATAGTAGATAATAAAATGTCACGGACAATAATTATGTTCTGGTAACATTCATTCTCTCATGATCACACTTTATTTGCTATAGTAGAAAATAACAAGTCACGGGTAATAATTATGTATTGGTATTATCATTCTCTCATGATGACACTTTATTTGCTATAGTAGATAATAAGATGTCACGGGCAATAATTATGTAGTGGTAATCAAAAATTCTCTCATGTCGACACTTTATTTGCTATAGTAGATAATAAAATGTGACGGGTTAACTTATATATTGGTATTATCATTCTCTCATGATGACACTTTTATTGCTATAGTAGATAATAAAATGTCACGGGCAATAATTATACTCGTGTGATCATTCCCTCATGCTGACACTTTACTTGCTATAGTAGATAATAAAATGTCACGGGCCATAATTATGTATTGGTATGATCATTCTCTCATGATGGCACTTTATTTGCTATAGTAAATAACACAATGTCACTGGCAATAATTAAATATTGGTATGGTCATTTTCTCATGATGACACTTTATTTACTATAGTAGATAATAACATGTCACGGTAATAAATATATATTGGTATGATCATTCTCTCATGATGACACTTTACTTGCTATAGTAGATAATAAAATGTCACGGGCAATAATTATGTACTGGTAATCAATCATTCTCTCATGATGACACTTTATTTGCTATAGTAGATAATAAAATATCTCGGGCAATAATTATGTACTGGTAATCAATCATTCTCTCATGATGATACTTTACTTGCTATAGTAGATAAGAAAATGTCACGGGCAATAATTATGTACTGGTAATCAATCATTCTCTCATGATGACACTTTAATTGCTATAGTAGATAAGAAAATGTCACGGGAAATAATTAAATATTGGTATGGTCATTTCCTCATGATGACACTTTATTTACTATAGTAGATAATAACATGTCACGGGTAATAAATATATATTGGTATGATCATTCTCTCATGATGACACTTTACTTGCTATAGTAGATAATAATATGTCACCGGCAATAATAGTACTGGTAATCAATCATTCTCTCATGATGATACTTTACTTGCTATAGTAGATAATAAAATGTCACGGGAAATAATTATGTTCTGGTAATCAATCATTCTCTCATGATGATACTTTACTTGCTATAGTAGATAATAAAATATCTCGGCCAATAATTATGTACTGGTAATCAATCATTCTCTCATGATGATACTTTACTTGCTATAGTAGATAATAAAATATCTCGGGCAATAATTATGTACTGGTAATCAATCATTCTCTCATGATGATACTTTACTTGCTATAGTAGATAATAAAATATCTCGGCCAATAATTATGTACTGGTAATCAATCATTCTCTCATGATGATACTTTACTTGCTATAGTAGATAATAAAATATCTCGGCCAATAATTATGTACTGGTAATCAATCATTCTCTCATGATGACACTTTAATTGCTATAGTAGATAAGAAAATGTCACGGCAAATAATTAAATATTGGTATGGTCATTTCCTCATGATGACACTTTACTTGCTATAGTAGATAATAAAATATCTCGGGCAATAATTATGTACTGGTAATCAATCATTCTCTCATGATGACACTTTAATTGCTATAGTAGATAAGAAAATGTCACGGCAAATAATTAAATATTGGTATGGTCATTTCCTCATGATGACACTTTATTTACTATAGTAGATAATAACAAGTCACGGGTAATAAATATATATCGGTATGATCATTCTCTCATGATGACACTTTACTTGCTATAGTAGATAATAATATGTCATGGGCAATAATAGTACTGGTAATCAATCATTCTCTCATGATGACACCTTGCTTGTTATAGTAGATAATAAAATGTCACGGACAATAATTATGTTCTGGTAACATTCATTCTCTCATGATCACACTTTATTTGCTATAGTAGACAATAACAAGTCACGGGTAATAATTATGTATTGGTATTTTCATTCTCTCATGATGACACTCTATTTGCTATAGTAGATAATAAGATGTCACGGGCAATAATTATGTAGTGGTAATCAATAATTCTCTCATGTCGACACTTTATTTGCTATAGTAGATAATAAAATGTGACGGGTTAACTTATATATTGGTATTATCATTCTCTCATGATGACACTTTAATTGCTATAGTAGATAATAAAATGTCACGGGCAATAATTATACTCGTGTGATCATTCCCTCATGCTGACACTTTACTTGCTATAGTTGATAATAACATGTCACGGGCCATAATTATGTATTGGTATGATCATTCTCTCATGATGGCACTTTATTTGCTATAGTAAATAACACAATGTCACTGGCAATAATTAAATATTGGTATGGTCATTTTCTCATGATGACACTTTATTTACTGTAGTAGATAATAACATGTCACGGTAATAAATATATATTGGTATGATCATACTCTCATGATGACACTTTACTTGCTATAGTAGATAATAAAATATCTCGGGCAATAATTATGTACTGGTAATCAATCATTCTCTCATGATCAGGGGCGTAGCTTGGATGAAATGAAGGTGTAGGCCGAATGCGCTAGGGGGGTCTGGGGGCATGCCCCCCCCAGAAAAAAATTTGACCATAGAATGTCGGAGGTGCGTTTTGGGGTATATTTGGTACAAATAAGTATGTTTTCTAGACCATATATATCATGACATTTTACTTAGATTTTATTCTCTTGACTGAAATAAATTTGACAGCAACTGGACGTTGATTTTATATTGTTAATTTAGACACTATTTGCTGGCTATTTTCAACTTGAGGTTTGTTTTCTTCAAATTATAATTATACATAATTATATTGTTTAATTAAATATATGCTATGCCGTTATGTTAAACATTATGCTTTAACCCTCAAGTATTTTGTTTACCTCATAAATGTTTTTGAAATTCATAAAATATCAGCGAATATTGCAAATAAAAGACAAGAGGAAAAACTAGCGACATTAGTTTTCAACATCTAAATGCGTTTCAAGTCAATGTCAAACGTCAATTTAGAAAAAGTCTAGTTTTCTGCATTTCTCTGAGGCAAACACGTTAATCACTCGGTCAACATTGATGTTCATGTCTTTGTGTACATGGATTAGGGCCAAAGACGACAGTCTGTCAGACGTCATTGTTGTTCGCAAATAGTTCTTTATGCGTTTCATTCCACTGAATGACCTTTCACATGTGGCCGACGTCGGTGGCATTGTCAAAAGGACCCCGATGATGGTACAAATGCAAGGATACAAGTCCTTGCACGTCTGCTGAAGGGTGTCATGGAGTCTTGAAGCCCTAATGTCTGTAATACTCCATTTGACTCTCCATCTAGCAATTTCCGACTTGAATGTCTCGTATGTTTGAAGAAGGTCGGGGGCAAAGGCGGCATAAATTGTCGGCAGCATATTTTCCCGCAGGTCAGCGAGTTTGGAAGGCAATAAGTGTTGCGCACAGTACCGATCTTCATTACCCAGGATCCGAGTTTCCATTTCCTGAACTAAATGGTCCAGGAAGACATTATACAAAGTGACCCTGTAGTAATCGGACACCGTTTGGACATCAGGGTTAGCTCTGTGCTGCTGACGACCAGCTCTTCTCGGCATTGATGGTTGAATATTAAAATCAGCGCTAACATTTACGGCCTTGTCGTATAAAGCATCCCAAACATACTGGTCAGCCCTTTCATCGTTGCACAGTTTAATAACTACGCGTGTTTCACTCACAGCGTGCAACAAGTCGTTGTCCTGCTTTTGTAGGAGATTTGTCAGGGGGACGGTGCTACTCAGAATGTGTTCCGCCACAAGCAGCGCGATTATAAATTCGAAGCGTAATATGGCGGCCAGATATTGCCCCGCCTTTTCGTCGTTATCTGCCTGGAACGTCTCCAATGCGTGAACCACTACCGGGAACGCATTCTTGAAAGTTTCAAGAGCGTCTGCCCGACTGGACCAACTTGTTTCACACAGTTTACGGACCTTAGTGCGCTGGTTCATTTCCTCTTGGGTAGCAACATCGCGTGACAGCTCGTCCTGGAATGCAAACAACCGTTTAGCTGAATAGTCAAATAGGAAGCTTATGTCCTGAACAGTCGACATCATGGTTCTGACACAAGGAATGTTCGAGCTATGGACTAAAGAAAGATTCAAACAATGCGATTTGCAATGCACGTAATTTGCATGTGGTGAACGTTCACGGATAAGAGCTTGAAGTCCCCGAAATTTCCCAGACATGTTTGACGCACCGTCATAGCACTGAGCCCTGATATTAAGTATATCGAGATTTGCTTCTTGCAAGAACTCCACAATTTTTGCGCAGAGTGCGACTCCCTTGATCGATTCACACTCGACAAATCCAAGAAATTCTTCTCGGACTTCGCAACTCCCATCAACGAAACGCACGCAAAAAGACAGTTGTTCTTTTGTCGATTTGTCTGTTGCTTCATCAACCATGATGGCGTAATAGGGGCACGACCGACAGTCTTCCAAAAGTTGATTCTTCACCTGACTTGCGCAAATGTTAATTAATTCGTTTTGGATTTCTGGTGAAGTGTATTTACTGTTATAGTGTGCATTTTCTAGATGGTTTGCTAGTATTTCGTCATTTTGTGCAAAGGTCCTCAGTATAGCCATGAAATTGCTGTTATTTTCGGTGTGTCCACGTAATGGTATATTCTGCTTTGCACAAAGCACAATTACTTCAATAATTCTGGACAATATGTATCGATTTTTGTTTACCGATTCTTTTGCACTGGTGGATATGGTTTTGTTTATTGATTCACATTTGCCGGACAAGATATCCATATAGCCTTCGGCATGAATAGACGCATCAAGATGAGATTTTTCATCTGCATGACGTTTTATTATCATGGAAATATTCTTCCAATCCCATGTTCCAGCTGTAAAGGTTTTCTCTCGTCCTCCGAACAAACAGCAGTTCACACAAAAGACGGCATCCTTTGTCATAGAGTACCTCAACCATGGTGTTTCCATTAACCATTTCCCGCTGAGTTTTCGCGGCTTACTACTTTTTCCAAATTCTCTGGAAAAGAAAACAATAATAAATAATGGTAATTAAAATTGTTAAAATACTGTTTCGTTCAAGACAAAGAATTTTTAAAAAATCAGCCGGATGGGGCATCGAACCCGGTATCAACCCACTGCATTCGACTGTCTTAATTTGAAATAAGTTGTACTGTCTATTAAATCGTGTGCTTACACAATCTGCAAGTCCATTTTTTTTATAAATAATATATATTTTCGTGTAATTTCCTTTGAAACATATTAAATGTAATGAGTTAAATATTTAGTTGCAAAAAAAAAAATAAAAAATTATGTCGAGGGTGGGTTTTGAACCTTGGCGGGTAAAACACTTAATCTTCGAAGTCCGTCGCCTTAACCACTCGGCCACGAAATCCTCTCAATCAAATTCGTAACATTTTTCTTATTTAAACACAATGCTATTTCCTCATTACGAATATTTACCGACTCATCAAGGGCAGGGGCCCGTCTTACTAAACGTCGTACGCTAATATTTGTCGTAAGTCAAAAGGAGAAACCATTCATAAAATATACAATTATCCTCAAAATCAACTCAAAATTGGTTTAAATTATGCAGAATACTGAGAATAGTGTATATTTTCTATTTGAAACTAAGAAAAAGACTGACCGTGTGGGAAATGAGAACTGAAGACATGATGGCCAGGTGCCATTTAACAACTTTTGTTTGGTGTCTTCGTCTACAGAAGGTAAAGTTAAACATCCGATATCTGGGTACTTGGGAATGTTTTCGGTCATGATGACCTCATTTAAATGTAAAAAGACTCTTGGTCTGATAGAGGACCTCTATCAGACCAAGAGTCTGTTTACATTTAAAAAAAAGCGCCCACTAAACTTCGTTTAAAATGTCTAAAAGACGGAACTTTACAATACGCGGCCGGCCCGAACTTTACAATATAATGCGGGCTCCAGTCGTTTGCACTCTAAGTCTTCCTTTGGGTTATATATAGCCTATTCACCATTCCATACGTGTTGATTCCGACAAATCAATTAGTTTATTCTTGGCAAATCTTGTTTCTGATGTTCCATTTACCCTTACCCCCCTCCCCCTCCGATTTTTATTGCATTTTTGGCATTTTTATTTTTTCGACTTTCTGGGAAAAGGTGTAGGCCGCGGCCTACACGGCCTAAAGGAAGCTACGCCACTGAATTGATGATACTTTACTTGCTATAGTAGATAAGAAAATGTCACGGGCAATAATTATGTACTGGTAATCAATCATTCTCTCATGATGACACTTTAATTGCTATAGTAGATAAGAAAATGTCACGGGAAATAATTAAATATTGGTATGGTCATTTCCTCATGATGACACTTTATTTACTATAGTAGATAATAACATGTCACGGGTAATAAATATATATTGGTATGATCATTCTCTCATGATGACACTTTACTTGCTATAGTAGATAATAATATGTCACGGGAAATAAATATGTACTGGTAATCAATCATTCTCTCATGATGATACTTTACTTGCTATAGTAGATAATAAAATGTCACGGGAAATAAATATGTACTGGTAATCAATCATTCTCTCATGATGATACTTTACTTGCTATAGTAGATAATAAAATGTCACGGGAAATAATTATGTACTGGTAATCAATCATTCTCTCATGATGATACTTTACTTGCTATAGTAGATAATATAATATATCGGGCAATAATTTTGTACTGGTAATCAATCATTCTCTCATGATGATACTTTACTTGCTATAGTAGATAATAAAATATCTCGGGCAATAATTTTGTACTGGTAATCAATCATTCTCTCATGATGATACTTTAATTGCTATAGTAGATAATAAAATATCTCGGGCAATAAATATGTACTGGTATTCAATCATTCTCTCATGATGACACTTTACTTGCTATAGTAGATAATAAAATATCTCGGGCAATAATTATTTACTGGTAATCAATCATTCTCTCATGATGACACCTTGCTTGCTATAGTAGATAATAAAATGTCACGGACAATAATTATGTTCTGGTAACATTCATTCTCTCATGATCACACTTTATTTACTATAGTAGATAATAACATGTCACGGGTAATAAATATATATTGGTATGATCATTCTCTCATGATGACACTTTACTTGCTATAGTAGATAATAATATGTCACCGGCAATAATAGTACTGGTAATCAATCATCCTCTCATGATGATACTTTACTTGCTATAGTAGATAATAAAATGTCACGGGAAATAATTATGTACTGGTAATCAATCATTCTCTCATGATGATACTTTACTTGCTATAGTAGATAATATAATATATCGGGCAATAATTTTGTACTGGTAATCAATCATTCTCTCATGATGATACTTTACTTGCTATAGTAGATAATAAAATATCTCGGGCAATAATTTTGTACTGGTAATCAATCATTCTCTCATGATGATACTTTAATTGCTATAGTAGATAATAAAATATCTCGGGCAATAAATATGTACTGGTATTCAATCATTCTCTCATGATGACACTTTACTTGCTATAGTAGATAATAAAATATCTCGGGCAATAATTATTTACTGGTAATCAATCATTCTCTCATGATGATACTTTACTTGCTATAGTAGATAATAATATGTCACCGGCAATAATAGTACTGGTAATCAATCATTCTCTCATGATGATACTTTACTTGCTATAGTAGATAATAAAATGTCACGGGAAATAATTATGTACTGGTAATCAATCATTCTCTCATGATGATACTTTACTTGCTATAGTAGATAATAAAATATCTCGGGCAATAATTTTGTACTGGTAATCAATCATTCTCTCATGATGATACTTTAATTGCTATAGTAGATAATAAAATATCTCGGGCAATAAATATGTACTGGTATTCAATCATTCTCTCATGATGACACTTTACTTGCTATAGTAGATAATAAAATATCTCGGGCAATAATTATTTACTGGTAATCAATCATTCTCTCATGATGACACATTGCTTGCTATAGTAGATAATAAAATGTCACGGACAATAATTATGTTCTGGTAACATTCATTCTCTCATGATCACACTTTATTTGCTATAGTAGATAATAACAAGTCACGGGTAATAATTATGTATTGGTATTATCATTCTCTCATGATGACACTTTATTTGATATAGTAGATAATAAGATGTCACGGGCAATAATTATGTAGTGGTAATCAATAATTCTCTCATGTCGACACTTTATTTGCTATAGTAGATAATAAAATGTGACGGATTAACTTATATATTGGTATTATCATTCTCTCATGATGACACTTTAATTGCTATAGTAGATAATAAAATGTCACGGGCAATAATTATACTCGTGTGATCATTCCCTCATGCTGACACTTTACTTGCTATAGTAGATAATAAAATGTCACGGGCAATAATTATGTATTGGTATGATCTTTCTCTCATGATGACACTTTACTTGCTATAGTAGATAATAAAATGTCACGGGCAATAATTATGTATTGGTATGATCATTCTCTCATGATGGCTCTTATTTGCTATAGTAAATACTACAATGTCACTGGCAATAATTAAATATTGGTATGGTCATTTTCTCATGATGACACTTTATTTACTACAGTAGATAATAAAATGTCACGGACAATAATTATACTCGTGTGATCATTCCCTCATGCTGACACTTTACTTGCTATAGTAGATAATAAAATGTCACGGGCCATAATTATGTATTGGTATGATCATTCTCTCATGATGGCACTTTATTTGCTATAGTAAATAACACAATGTCACTGGCAATAATTAAATATTGGTATGGTCATTTTCTCATGATGACACTTTATTTACTATAGTAGATAATAACATGTCACGGTAATAAATATATATTGGTATGATCATTCTCTCATGATGACACTTTACTTGCTATAGTAGATAATAAAATGTCACGGGCAATAATTATGTACTGGTAATCAATCATTCTCTCATGATGACACTTTATTTGCTATAGTAGATAATAAAATATCTCGGGCAATAATTATGTACTGGTAATCAATCATTCTCTCATGATGATACTTTACTTGCTATAGTAGATAAGAAAATGTCACGGGCAATAATTATGTACTGGTAATCAATCATTCTCTCATGATGACACTTTAATTGCTATAGTAGATAAGAAAATGTCACGGGAAAAAATTAAATATTGGTATGGTTATTTCCTCATGATGACACTTTATTTACCATAGTAGATAATAACATGTCACGGGTAATAAATATATATTGGTATGATCATTCTCTCATGATGACACTTTACTTGCTATAGTAGATAATAATATGTCACCGGCAATAATAGTACTGGTAATCAATCATTCTCTCATGATGATACTTTACTTGCTATAGTAGATAATAAAATGTCACGGGAAATAATTATGTACTGGTAATCAATCATTCTCTCATGATGATACTTTACTTGCTATAGTAGATAATATAATATCTCGGGCAATAATTTTGTACTGGTAATCAATCATTCTCTCATGATGATACTTTACTTGCTATAGTAGATAATAAAATATCTCGGGCAATAATTTTGTACTGGTAATCAATCATTCTCTCATGATGACACTTTACTTGCTATAGTAGATAATAAAATGTCACGGGAAATAATTATGTACTGGTAATCAATCATTCTCTCATGATGATACTTTACTTGCTATAGTAGATAATATAATATCTCGGGCAATAATTATGTACTGGTAATCAATCATTCTCTCATGATGACACTTTACTTGCTATAGTAGATAATAAAATATCTCGGGCAATAATTTTGTACTGGTAATCAATCATTCTCTCATGATGATACTTTACTTGCTATAGTAGATAATAAAATATCTCGGGCAATAATTATGTACTGGTAATCAATCATTCTCTCATGATGATACTTTACTTGCTATAGTAGATAATAAAATGTCACGGACAATAATTATGTACTGGTAATCAATCATTCACTCATGATGATACTTTACTTGCTATAGTAGATAAGAAAATGTCACGGCAAATAATTAAATATTGGTATGGTCATTTCCTCATGATGACACTTTATTTACTATAGTAGATAATAACAAGTCACGGGTAATAAATATATATTGGTATGATCATTCTCTCATGATGACACTTTACTTGCTATAGTAGATAATAAAATGTCACGGGCAATAATAGTACTGGTAATCAATCATTCTCTCATGATGACACCTTGCTTGCTATAGTAGATAATAAAATGTCACGGACAATAATTATGTTCTGGTAACATTCATTCTCTCATGATCACACTTTATTTGCTATAGTAGATAATAACAAGTCACGGGTAATAATTATGTATTGGTATTATCATTCTCTCATGATGACACTTTATTTGATATAGTAGATATTAAGATGTCACGGGCAATAATTATGTAGTGGTAATCAATAATTCTCTCATGTCGACATTTTATTTGCTATAGTAGATAATAAAATGTGACGGGTTAACTTATATATTGGTATTATCATTCTCTCATGATGACACTTTAATTGCTATAGTAGATAATAAAATGTCACGGGCAATAATTATACTCGTGTGATCATTCCCTCATGCTGACACTTTACTTGCTATAGTAGATAATAAAATGTCACGGGCAATAATTATGTATTGGTATGATCTTTCTCTCATGATGGCACTTATTTGCTATAGTAAATAATACAATGTTACTGTCTATAATTAAATATTGGTATGGTCATTTTCTCATGATGACACTTTATTTACTATAGTAGATAATAACATGTCACGGGTAATAAATATATATTGGTATGATCATTCTCTCATGATGACACTTTACTTGCTATAGTAGATAATAAAATGTCACGGGCAATAATTATGTACTGGTAATCAATCATTCTCTCATGATGACACATTGCATGCTATAGTAGATAATAAAATATCTCGGGCAATAATTATGTACTGGTAATCAATCATTCTCTCATGATGATACTTTACTTGCTATAGTAGATAAGAAAATATCTCGGGCAATAATTATGTCCTGGTAATCAATCATTCTCTCATGATGCCACTTTACTTGCTATAGTAGATAATAAAATATCTCGGGCAATAATTATGTACTGGCATTCAATCATTCTCTCATGATGACACTTTACTTGCTATAGTAGATAATAAAATATCTCGGGCAATAATTATGTACTGGTAATCAATCATTCTCTCATGATGACACTTTAATTGCTATAGTAGATAAGAAAATGTCACGAGAAAAAATTAAAAATTGGTATGGTCATTTCCTCATGATGATACTTTATTTACTATAGTAGATAATAACATGTCACGGGTAATAAATATATATTGGTATGATCATTCTCTCATGATGACACTTTACTTGCTATAGTAGATAATAAAATGTCACGGGCAATAATTATGTACTGGTAATCAATCATTCTCTCATGATGATACTTTACTTTCTATAGTAGATAATAAAATATCTCGGGCAATAATTATGTACTGGCATTCAATCATTCTCTCATGATGACACTTTACTTGCTATAGTAGATAATAAAATATCTCGGGCAATAATTATGTACTGGTAATCAATCATTCTCTCATGATGACACTTTAATTGCTATAGTAGATAAGAAAATGTCACGAGAAATAATTAAAAATTGGTATGGTCATTTCCTCATGATGATACTTTATTTACTATAGTAGATAATAACATGTCACGGGTAATAAATATATATTGGTATGATCATTCTCTCATGATGACACTTTACTTGCTATAGTAGATAATAAAATGTCACGGGCAATAATTATGTACTGGTAATCAATCATTCTCTCATGATGCCACTTTACTTGCTATAGTAGATAATAAAATATCTCGGCCAATAATTATGTACTGGTAATCAATCATTCTCTCATGATGACACTTTACTTGCTATAGTAGATAATAAAATGTCACGGGCAATAATTATGTACTGGTAATCAATCATTCTCTCATGATGCCACTTTACTTGCTATAGTAGATAAGAAAATATCTCGGGCAATAATTATGTCCTGGTAATCAATCATTCTCTCATGATGCCACTTTACTTGCTATAGTAGATAATAAAATATCTCGGGCAATAATTATGTACTGGTAATCAATCATTCTCTCATGATGATACTTTACTTTCTATAGTAGATAATAAAATATCTCGGGCAATAATTATGTACTGGCATTCAATCATTCTCTCATGATGACACTTTACTTGCTATAGTAGATAATAAAATATCTCGGGCAATAATTATGTACTGGTAATCAATCATTCTCTGATGATGATACTTTACTTGCTGTAGTAGATAATAAAATGTCACGGACAATAATTATGTACTGGTAATCAATCATTCTCTCATGATGATACTTTACTTGCTATAGTAGATAATAAAATATCTCGGGCAATAATTATGTACTGGTAATCAATCATTCTCTCATGATGACACTTTAATTGCTATAGTAGATAAGAAAATGTCACGAGAAATAATTAAAAATTGGTATGGTAATTTCCTCATGATGATACTTTATTTACTATAGTAGATAATAACATGTCACGGGTAATAAATATATATTGGTATGATCATTCTCTCATGATGACACTTTACTTGCTATAGTAGATAATAAAATGTCACGGGCAATCATTTTGTACTGGTAATCAATCATTCTCTCATGATGACACTTTACTTGCTATAGTAGATAATAAAATATCTCGGCCAATAATTATGTACTGGTAATCAATCATTCTCTCATGATGACACTTTACTTGCTATAGTAGATAATAAAATGTCACGGGCAATAATTATGTACTGGTAATCAATCATTCTCTCATGATGCCACTTTACTTGCTATAGTAGATAATAAAATATCTCGGGCAATAATTATGTACTGGTAATCAATCATTCTCTCATGATGACACATTGCTTGCTATAGTAGATAATAAAATATCTCGGGCAATAATTATGTACTGGTAATCAATCATTCTCTCATGATGATACTTTCCTTGCTATAGTAGATAATAAAATATCTCGGGCAATAATTATGTACTGGCATTCAATCATTCTCTCATGATGACACTTTACTTGCTATAGTAGATAATAAAATATCTCGGGCAATAATTATGTACTGGTAATCAATCATTCTCTCATGATGCCACTTTACTTGCTATAGTAGATAATAAAATATCTCGGGCAATAATTATGTACTGGCATTCAATCATTCTCTCATGATGACACTTTACTTGCTATAGTAGATAATAAAATATCTCGGGCAATAATTATGTACTGGTAATCAATCATTCTCTCATGATGATACTTTCCTTGCTATAGTAGATAATAAAATATCTCGGGCAATAATTATGTACTGGCATTCAATCATTCTCTCATGATGACACTTTACTTGCTATAGTAGATAATAAAATATCTCGGGCAATAATTATGTACTGGTAATGAATCATTCTCTCATGATGATACTTTACTTGCTATAGTAGATAATAAAATGTCACGGACAATAATTATGTACTGGTAATCAATCATTCTCTCATGATGACACTTTACTTGCTATAGTAGATAATAAAATATCTCGGGCAATAATTATGTACTGGTAATCAATCATTCTCTCATGATGACACCTTGCTTGCTATAGTAGATATTAAAATGTCACGGACAATAATTATGTTCTGGTAACATTCATTCTCTCATGATCACACTTTATTTGCTATAGTAGATAATAACAAGTCACGGGTAATAATTATGTATTGGTATTATCATTCTCTCATGATGAAACTTTATTTGCTATAGTAGATAATCAGATGTCACGGGCAATAATTATGTAGTGGTAATCAATAATACTCTCATGTCGACACTTTATTTGCTATAGTAGATAATAAAATGTGACGGGTTAACTTATATATTGGTATTATCATTCTCTCATGATGGCACTTTAATTGCTATAGTAAATAATACAATGTCACTGGCAATAATTAAATATTGGTATAGTCATTCTCTCATGATGACACTTTACTAGCTATAGTAGATAATAAAATGTCACGGGCAATAATTATGTACTGGTAATCAATCATTCTCTCATGATGACACTTTAATTGCTATAGTAGATAAGGAAATGTCACGGGCAATAATTATGTACTGGTAATCAATCATTCTCTCATGATGACACTTTAATTGCTATAGTAGATAAGAAAATGTCACGGGAAATAATTAAATATTGGTATGGTCATTTCCTCATGATGACACTTTTTTACTATAGTAGATAATAACATGTCACGGGTAATAAATATATATTGGTATGATCATTCTCTCATGATGACACTTTACTTGCTATAGTAGATAATAATATGTCACCGGCAATAATAGTACTGGCAATCAATCATTCTCTCATGATGACACCTTACTTGCTATAGTAGATAATAAAATGTCACGGACAATAATTATGTTCTGGTAACATTCATTCTCTCATGATCACACTTTATTCGCTATAGTAGATAATAAAATGTCACAGAAATACTTATACATTGGTATGATAATTCTCTCATGATGACACTTTAATTGCTATAGTAGACAATAAAATGTCACGGGCAATAATTACGTATTTATATGATCATTTTCTTATGAGGACACTTTACTTGCTATAGTAGATAATACAATGTCACGGGTAATAATTATGTATTCGTATGATCATTCTCTCATGATGACACTTTGCTTGCTATAGTAGATAATAAAATGTCACGGGCAATAATTATGTATTGGTATGATCATTCTCTCATGATGACACTTTACTTGCTATAGTAGATAATAAAATATCACGGGTAATAAGTATGTACTGGTATGATCTTTCTCTCATGATGACACTTTAATTGCTATAGTAGATAATAAAATGTCATGGGTAATAATTATGTATTCGTATGATCATTCTCTCATGATCACACTTTATTTGCCAAAGTAGATAATAAAATGTCACGGGCAATATTTATGTGTTTGTATGATCATTTTCTCATGATGACACTTTACTTGCTATAGTAGATAATAAAATATCACGGGTAATAAGTATGTATTGGTATGATCTTTCTCTCATGATGACACTTTACTTGCTATAGTAGATAATAAAATGTCACGGGTAATTATTATGTATTGGTATGATCATTCTCTCATGATGACACTGTACTTGCTATAGTAGATAATAAAATATCACGGGTAATAAGTATGTACTGGTATGATCTTTCTCTCATGATGACACTTTACTTGCTATAGTAGATAATAAAATGTCACGGATAATAATTATGTATTGGTATGATAATTCTCTCATGAAGACACTTTACTTGCTATAGTAGATAATAAAATGTCACGGGTAATAATTATGTATTGGTATGATCATTTTCTCATGATGACACTTTACTTGCTATAGTAGATAATACAATATCACGGGTAATAAGTATGTACTGGTATGATATTTCTCTCATGATGACACTTTAATTGCTATAGTAGATAATAAATTATCACGGATAATAAGTATGTACTGGTATGATCTTTCTCTCATGACACTTTACTTGCTATAGTCGATAATAAAATGTCACGGGTAATAATTATGTATTGGGTATGATCATTTTCTCATGATGACACTCTACTTGCTATAGTAGATAATAAAATATCACGGGTAATAAGTATGTACTGGTATGATCTTTCTCTCATGATGACACTTTAATTGCTATAGTAGATAATAAAATATCACGGATAATAAGTATGTACTGGTATGATCTTTCTCTCATGACACTTTACTTGCTATAGTAGATAATAAAATATCAAGGGTAATAAATATATTGGTATAATCATTCTCTGATGATGACACTTTATTTGCTATAGTAGATAATAAAATGTTGCAATTTATAGAGGTATGTGGGGAATGTTGACAACCCAAAAAAAAAAGCTTAAAGAAATAAAATATAGGCATTATGAATTTTCATAATTTCTCTCAGATTTTGCTCAGACTTTAGGAGTTGTGCGGTGGTGGTGTTGGCGTGGGGTGGGGAGGGGTGTGTAGGAACCCCATTTGTAACAACGTCGCTATCTGTTGTAGTCGTCCGTAAAAGTTACACTAAACGCTATCTGTTACAATCTTACCGTAAATGTTACAAAATGTAGTTGTGATAAAAGTTACAACGTCTACGCTATCTGTTACAATATTTTTATTTGTAACAAAAGTTACAACACCTTGTCGTAAATGTTACACTGGCACTGGCATCATTTCCAAAGCAAAAAAATCCCATAACTCCACTTTTACTTTACCCAGAGTTATGATTCATGCTCTCTGCACATCCAGTTTCCAAAGCAACAAAATCCCATAACTCCACTTTTACTTTACCCAGAGTTATGATTCATGCACTCTGCACATTCACTCTCTGCCATTAATCAATGTTGCAAGTTTCATTTGATTCTGTCGAATGTTTTTTTTAGTTATTTATGGTTCAAACAAATTTTTCCTAAAATAGTATATACTACATGTATATAGTAACTAAATCAAACGATTTGATTTTTATTGGTGCTCATGATACATACTAAACTTTCAGGTACTGCGACAAATCAATATTTTAGTCTGGGTAAACTGGGATAAAAAATTGACATATAGGGCACTGGGATAAAGAAAGTAAAACTACTCGTCGGAACTCGATAAATGTTTCGCATACTTTACTTATACGAGTACAATGTAATCTTCAGATATGTGCATCTTGACTTACTTGTATCTGCTGTTATCGCAAAGCCCCGAATTTTGCGTGATTTGACAAATACTATATTACTACCGATCCTTAATATTTGAAATGTATACATCTATCACCTTGAACATTTAAACAGGGTACATGCATGGCTGGCTTACATTTCACATTTAGTAATTCACTGAGACATCATAAGGCGTTTTACATCGGTGAGCAAAGCATTTAATATTTTACAATACAGGCTTACAATATCTGCATAAATAAAAAGAGTTTAATAACCAGTGTTTTTGAGATGCCGGAAATATCTCCTGAGGTAGAGAAATGGCCCCAATATAAAAACGAGTGCTGAGCATCTTAAATTACAAATCACTGACAAATATGTAATATTAGTGCATCTGTTCAGCTTGAATTATTTTGCAAGTATTATCTAACGAAACATCAAACTTGAAATGCTATTAAAACAGATATGTTCATAAGCACACTGCATACGTTTTATATGGAGCCCCAATTGAAATAATACTTATGATGTATATGAATCTAAAACTTGCGGTGGCCTTTTCAGTCTAGACTAGACATTTTCATATAAAAAAACACGAATTTAACGAATTGAACAGGCGAAAAATTTAATGCATGTGCATCTTTTGCATAAAAGTAAAGTACGGTTTCATCTATATTTGGAAGGACATCAGACCCTTCAATTCCTTTAAACGCAACACATAATTGAAGATTGGCAAACAATTAATACTCTTTACATTGCATTAAATTTACAGACCTGGGTCTAGCAGATTATTTGTTTTTCTTTGTCACTATATGTAGAGAGATGGAGAGAGGAAAGAGTACACATACCATGTATTCAAATAATGCGCGAACACACTATCTCAATCCATACGCAATTCATGTTCCTTCAGGACTCAGACGTTGACTATAGGGTTAACTGTATTGAAATTTGAATTTTGCAGTTAACGCTAGTATGTCGCCAATAAACAAAATGTGAGACCATCAAGCGACTGATATAATCTGTCAGAAAAGTCAACTTTTCGATACTGGTTAACCCGTGTCGATACTGGTTAACCCGTGTCGATACTAGTTAACCCGTGTTCTGTGTTTTTGACGTTTCTTTTCCTCACAAACGCGTTCAAATAAAACTAGCTGACATCACGTTTTTGACGGTTAACGTCACCTGACTGGATTTGCGACGGGTTATGCACGATTTAATAGTCGCACATATTTGAACGTCAAGCAGTCGGGATGCAGGAACACCACTTTTTATACTACTTGCGTGCCTGACGAATTCTATCCGAAGCGTTATGTCCGTTTAGCCTTTTGTTCGATAGAAATATATTTGTGTGTGCTTTCTTTATATCTCTTGTTTATATTTATTCTTTCTTTGTCTCCTATGACGCGAATTTCCCGTATAGTCATGGATTTTTACGATTCATCAAAATATGGTATATGGTAGTATAGCCTCTCTGTCTATGTCTCTCTGCGTCTGTGTCTCTCTCTCTGTCTCTCTCTGTCACTGTGTCTCTGTCTCTGTATCTCTGTGTATGTGTCTGTGTCTCTCTGTGTATGTGTCTCTGTCTCTGTCTCTCTGTCTCTGTCTCTGTCTCTGTCTCTCTGTGTCTGTGTCTGTGTCTGTGTCTTGGTCTCTCTGTCTCTCTGTCTCCCTGTCTGTCTCTCTCTCTCTCTCTCTCTATCCCTCTCTCTCTGTATCTGGCTCTGTCTGTCTGTCTGTCTGTCTGACATACTCTGTCTGTCTGTCTGTCTGTGTCTCGCTGTCTCTGTATCTCTCTGTCTCTGTGTCTCTTTCTCTCTGTGTCACTCTCTGTCTCTTTGTCTCTGTCTCCCTTTGTCTGTCTGTCTCTGTGTCTCTGTGCATATGTCTCTCTATGTCTCGCTGTCTCTCTCTGTCTCTATGTCTCTGTCACTCTATGTCTTTCCGTGTCTGTCTCTGTCGCTGTCTGTGTGTGTTTGTGTCTCTTTGTGTCTGTGTCTCTCTGTCTCTCTATTTCTCTCTCTTTATGTGTCTCTCTGTCTCTGTCTATATGTGTCTCTGTCTCTGTCTCTCTTTGTCTCTGTCAATGTTTCTGTGACACCGTGTCTCTATCTGTATCTGTCTGCCTCTCTGTGTCTGTCTCTCTGTCTTTGTCTATCTGACTGTCTCTCTGTGTCTCTGTCTGTCTCTCTGTCTCTGTCTGTCTTTGGCTTTTCTTCTCTGGGTCTGTCTCTCTGAGTCGATCTCGCTGTCTCTGTCTTTCTCTGTCTGTCTCTCTGTCTCTCTCTGTCTGTCTGTCTGTCTGTCTGTCTGTCTCTCTCTCTCTCTCTCTCTCTCTCTCTCTCTCTTGTTTGCCAATGTGATGACTGAAATTAGTAGAGACTTGAATAGAAATGGTTATTATTATAATGTCTCATACATTGCGTGTTGAACCCCGAACTGGGTTCGAATGTCACCTGACTGGATTTACGACGGGTTATACACGATTTAATACTGGCACATTTTTGAATGTCAACTAATCGGATTGCAGGATTTGTGTCAGTTGCGTTAGAAACAGACGTACCCTGCAGAGGTGTCTGTTATAACTTTGAGAAAGAAAGAATCCAACTAACTTTCACAATGATTCACGTAATTGGTTCCCATTCCCGCGCGCATGACCGTAATAACAAAAATGGCGGAACATTCGGCAAAGAGGATCGAGTGTCGAGGTTTAATTCCACTAAATCAGCCGGATGTGCTCGCCTGGTGTATCGAAAGTATTAAAAAGTTCCTGTTTCTTTTTGGCGTAACTGTATTCTGGTCATGTTGTTTGAAAAGGGAGCTCATCATGTTTTTGACAGTTTTTGATATAAATTTCAGAAGTGAAAGTAGACATGGTACGAAATTGCAAGGGGTAAAACTAGCTTTGACCTTTAACCCGGTGTAGTATACAATTGAAGAAATGTTTCTTAGAAGGTATTAAACCCGCTATTTCCTTGTTGATGTTTAATAGCCGACATGTTTATTTGCATGATAAAGTAAGTTTCCCAGAATTCTAATCAGGTTTGAGATTTTAACAAGTTGTCAACATTCTTACTTTACTATGGAAGGGGCATGGAGACTCATTTACGCTATTATAACCTCGATGGCAGATCGAGGATTTTAGTTTAGGGGGAATTGACATTTTGAGCAACGGGGTGGGTCGGCATGCCTCCCGAGATGTTTTGTCTCCTATATGGCATTTAGCGAAATCTGGTGCATTTTCAGAATATTTTAGTCGTTAAATCGAATGGTGAACACCGGTGGATCTGACGCCACTCCTCCTAAAATTTTCCATAGGCGGTTTCAAGGAAGAGGCGGATTAGGCGTACGCTTTTAATAGCTACTTTTAATATGTAAGTTTATGTATATATATGAAATCTATGGCATACATATATGTCCTAGACTTCTAAAC
The DNA here is from genome assembly GCA_037043455.1 of Cyrtodaria siliqua. NCBI lineage: Eukaryota > Metazoa > Mollusca > Bivalvia > Adapedonta > Hiatellidae > Cyrtodaria > Cyrtodaria siliqua. Next base: position 286,172 of record JAWPHD010001435.1, on the reverse strand, counting down.
AATCATGAGAGATTCATGATTTTGAATTCCTGGTATTGTTTGTAGTGTTTTATTTTCTCCCGCACTTCGTTCGAAAAGAAATTATTTCTTTACTCAAAGAAAAGCAAAAAAAAATAAAGGAATATGTCGTGTTTTGCAGTCATTATGAATAAGTCGTCTAATGCAGTCGTTATCAAAACAATCGTACAATGTATAAGAAAAAGTGGGCTAACAATGGTACAAGTAAGATATTTTATGAAACCTTCTAATATTTCGCAACAGAAACACTTATTTAAGAAAAACATACAGATGCACGTACACTGCATAGTACCTACTGTGGTTCACAAACTAATAGATAAACATTCCTGAGGTTTAACAATTCAAACCTATTCAAATCACAATCAATATAAAGTCATAACAAGAAATCTGCAGATTCACATGTCTCACCTAACAGGGGCAGGACTTATAAATAAGAGCTAAAAGTTGTTTAAGTGAAAGTTTGTTGAATTGTAATACCAAAAAAACCCAGCTGAGTTAAGTTTACATTTTGCTGATATACCGAGCCCCCAATTAAATGCGCACCTGCAGTTGTTACATGTTCTTTATAGGAAATACCCTGAGAATGGAAGAGGAGAATACCTAACCCAGTGCATGCGAAATCTTCCTCTAGCTATATGTCCGTGACTTGTCATCGAGTTATTGGTATGATATAGTCATTACAAGGGCGTAGCTACCTGTACGCAGAGTACGCAGAGTACGCACAGTCCTCAAAACTAAGAAAATGAAAAGTCAGCAGTAACAAAAGTGTGTGTGTGCGAAGGGCGTGGGGGGGGGGGGGGTCCTTCTACTTCTACCACGTAACTGGCCACCTTCAACAGATTGAAGTTATTGCCAGTGGAGGAATGCTTTTCATCGTAAGAAAAAGACAAGCGTTTGAAATAAAACGTGGAAATATGATAGCTGTAAGAGGCAAGTGATTTCAAGTCAGCGGCTCTAACCACTCGGCTAAATGTGTGATTAGTTAAATAAGTGATCCCCGTATCAAGACGGAGTAGCAAAACTTACTTTCCTGACCATGGTGCTTCATGTGCCTTTTCATAAAGACAGATGAAGTTTCTGTTCAAACTCGTCTATCGTAAGAGCCGAACACAACCGCCATTTTCGCGGTAATCGAATCGGTTAGGGAGAACGGTTGGGGGACGGTTGCAATGTCTTAACACTTTTACAAACTAGTTTTATTAAACAAGAACATAATCCAAAAATCTCATGATTAATTTAAAATATTAAAAATATGTATATATATATACACTAAGAACAATGCTGTCGGGACTAAAACATATTTATTCTGTTCGCTTCAAGAACTCATGTATAAAAGGCGTGTCTAACAACAATGAGAGTGTCCTATTGCCTCATCTCAGTCTTTACCTCCCCTCACTACTTCCATTTAATCGCGCCCCTAATGCATCAGTGACGGAAGCTGAATGTTTCAACCCACACATCACATAGGTATACAAGTATCAATGTTAATGTAGTGGGAAATCTGGCGAACGACGAATTTCTACTAGAAACCAAAGATCACTTGATTACAGCGCGATAAAAGTAGTACCATTTACAAGGCTGTAAATGAGCAAAAGATCCGTATAGTTTACCACAATTAATTACATGTAAACCTTCGAGGTGTAGTCGAATGTAGTTCTTATAATAAAAGGAATCCCTCCATTTTTGATGGAAATGGGCATTATATGTAGGGGAAAACTGACCATTTCTGTTCGATTTTGTGGTTGTATGTATAAGAAGTGTATTAAGAGGTTTTACTGGATCACTGATGAACATTTTCGAAATTTTCACTCTGTGTTTACACTTTGTTAGTCCAGCATCCCTCCTTTGGTAATCGGTTTCCAATTTATTTTTCAGGTCAACCTAATACCTTAGTCCAGATAGTCCAGATAAGCCATGCATAAAAATGAAGGGAAAACCTACCCTTGTCTTGAAATGTCATTAATTTTAAGCACGTTCTGCACATAACTCTGAGTTAAGGACACTTTTTGTCTCAAAAAATGTTTTATTGATTAATTTATTGCTGTAATATGTTCTCAACATGAAGGAGTCAAAGGAAAACAACACATTTTGCGAAAAATATGAGCTGAAGTTTACTCACCAGTAGTGTTGCTAAGCACATGACCATGACGGTGAAGGTATAAAATATCTAACCGTGAAATTAGTACAAAATGACAGCCAGAGCCTTGAGTATGCGGAAGACCAGACGTACTAAAATGAGTTGCGAAAGTGTAGCGGGAGGTGGTGGGTGTGGTGTGGGGGGGGGGGGGTGGAGGAGTGGTGTGTGTTCGGGGCGGCGATGGTACCGTGGCATACTCCTACTGAAAATGTTATGAATGTAAAAAAAAGAAGTAGATTGAACGCTGTCAACGTCAATAGCGAAGTTCATATAAGGCAACCGCATGCTGGCGCGTTTGAATAGTTCCAGAATAGGACGCTAGGATTGTTAATCTTCAGGTGACCACTTAGGAAAAGATGCTCTCTTTTTTTACTTCTTTTTTTCTTTCCTTTTATATATATATATATATATATATATAAAGAGCATGTTTTAAAGCCGTCCCATATATGACCTATATGGGGACATACTAGATCCTGTCCAACACCAGAGACGTAATAAACAATTATTTCTTAGATTTCTGTCTAAACTTATTAAAGCTGCATTCCTGTGGTTCTTTTTCAGAAAATAGACTCAAATACACGAGACCGCCCGTCCGATGAACGAGGCTAATGAAAAGTGTCTTGCCCAAGAACGCACCGACGAATATGTGGCGCCGATGAGGCTTGCACATGGGTCCTCCGGAGTTTCACGTCCACTGGGTCACGCCGAGATAAATCGACAAATGGGATCGTAATTGACATATTGTCAGTACCGTGATTGTGACAATTTAATAGCGCGAAAATAGTGTGGACGTTGACTGTGAGTGTAATCATAGACATATGTACATAACTTGATTTAAGCACTACTTTTTTTAAAGCGCAAATTTAAATTATTTATGCAATTAATGCAAATTGATGCATTGTTTGATATATAGTTATAGAAAATAATAAATTAGCATAGTGCTTAGCACCGCTAAATATTAAAATTCCGCTAAATGTTAAAACCTCCGATAAATGTTATAAATCTTAGGCTAAATGTTAAAACATTTCCGCTAAATGTTAAAACTTTTTCATTGGTTCAGACTTATTAAATACATTTTTTTCCGATTTATTTTTGCTCTACGGGCGGTGTGGGAATTTTTGTTTGCGTCCGTTAGCGGCAGTTTCACTCTGCTCTCTGAAACCGCTCAGCCAATTTTAATCAAATTTCCCATGGATTCTCCTGAGTGGGTTGGGAGCTAACAGAAGATTATTTTGGCGATCCGACATTCAAAATATGCGCCGTCGGTAAATATAGTCAAAACCTTAAAAAACTTCAGAACGCTAAGATAGATTTTGATTACAAATATTTTAGAATTGATTGCTAACCACTGACCTATCAAGGTTATCTTGTTTTGTTTTCATGAAATCAATTTTTTTTATATGGAAATTGTGCACGCTTTACAAAGAGATATAGGGGAAAAGTTGAAAATCTTCTTCTCCAAAATCACAAGGCATAGGGTTCTCATATATTGCATGTTACATTAGCTTATGGTCCTCTACCAAAATTATTCAAATGGTGACCCGGGGTCAAATCAGGCCCGCCCCGCCCCGGGGGTCACAGTTTTGCGTAGAGTTATATAGGAGAATCTTTAAAGCAATCTTCTTTTCTGAAAATACAAGAGCCATAGTTTTATATGTTGCATTTGCCATATGCGTACGGTCCTCTACCAAGTTTGTTCGAATCCGAGACCATGTGGTCAAATTAGGCCCCACCGCAAGGATCACATGTGTTAAATAGACTTATATTGGGATAATGCTTAGACTTTTTTCTTTCCTGAAACCACAGTTTTACACTAATTGAGCAGATACAAGCATCCAACCAGCATCGACACCGGGGTCCTTCTCACTCCTGGGGACATAGCCCCACGGGTCATAACTTGGAAACCGTTTAGATCGCACCCTATAACCATATATACAATTAATGGGCATGAACAGATGAATACAACAACCGAACCAGCAGCGGCCGTGGGTTATATTTCCACCCTTGGGGACATATTCCCTGGGTCATAACTTGGAAACTGTTGAGATCCCCACCGTATAACCATATATACACTTACTGAGCATGAACATATGTATACAACCTTCAAACCATCAACGGCCCGAGGTCTGTCCCGACCCCTGGGGAAATAAACCCTCTGCCATAACTTGGAAACCGTTAAGATCTCCACCCTGTAACCGTATATACTGTTGTAATTTTCATACCAACGTGTATACTTTATGACTGGTAGTTTGTGACCGAGTTTGTGATGTAAGGAAACACAAAGTCATATATTCTTTACAACACGAATTTATCTATATTTCTTCAATCAATGCAATGTTCATATTATACCAAATTAGACTGTTCAAATTAATGTCACTTTCTCACTTTATTCAAAGTCCCATTTCACGTTTTGTAATAATTTGATGTTTTGAAGTTCCCCCTAATATGAAGTATTCTAAGCTTAAAATAATGCCAAAAGATCCCCAATATCTCTGAGCCACCCCTTTTATACAACTACAGTGTGTAACACCAACCCCCTACACATGTGTAAACACAAGCCCCTTATAAGGAAGTGAATCTTCCCCAACACACCATGTGTTAATCCGAGTTTGACCTTCCTTTGTCTAAAGGCTACACAATCTCCCCGTGTAAACACTGTGTAATGTACATGTGTTAACACAATCCCCTTATAAGGAAGTGAATCTTCCCCAACACACCATGTGTTAACCCCAGTTTGACCTTCCTTTGTTTAAAGGACTACCCAAAACACTTCTGTGTGACCAGTATAGAATACACTGCATAGAACATCAGATCACACACTAGCCCGGCTTGTGTTACACACTGTATGTAAGGTTATTTGGAACTTTCAATACTTTCACACAAAGACTGCATAAAAAGCATATTCATATAATACATCTATGAAATGTAATATTACCAAAACACAACACTGCCCCTTCCTTAAAACGAAAGAAAAGAGTTTTAAACCAAATGTAAAAGTAATTAGCATATCAACAAATGAATTACCCTTATACGCTATTAGTTATCATAATCTTCAATTTAATAATCAAAAATTAATTCCAAAAAAGTCTTTCTCTGACTTAGGAAATATATTGTTTAAATCCACATAAAAATCCAAGTCCTTCTATAACAGGAAAGGCACTGGAAGTAAGTCCTACATGTTTCCCTAAATAATTGACAAAAGAAAATAGCACAACCTCACACACCGTCACAATCACACAGAGTCCTGAATTATCATTTTCTGCGAAATAGTGCTTTGCTGAATTTATTTTTAACAATTACAATGGAAAAAGAAAGAGCACTTTATGTCTATAGTCCCACAATATAAATTCTGGTATACTGGTCCCATTGGTACCGCTTCGCATGGTTGGGTTTGATTCAGCCACCAGACTGAAACAACGCTGATAGGACGTGACACCCGGAAACGTAGATAGGACCCGACACTGGGAAACTCAGTGTCTCCAACGTAGATAGGATCGGACACTGGGAAACTCAGTGTCTCCAACGTAGATAGGACCCGACACTGGGAAACTCAGTGTCTCCAACGTAGATAGGACCGGACACTGGGAAACTCAGTGTCTCCAACGTAGATAGGACCCGACACTGGGAAACTCAGTGTCTCCAACGTAGATAGGATCGGACACTGGGAAACTCAGTGTATCCAACGTAGATAGGACCCGACACTGGGAAACTCAGTGTCTCCAACGTAGATAGGATCGGACACTGGGAAACTCAGTGTCTCCAACGTAGATAGGACCCGACACTGGGAAACTCAGTGTCTCCAACGTAGATAGGATCGTACACTGGGAAACTCAGTGTCTCCAACGTAGATAGAAGGTAGTAAAATCCACCATGAATAGTTAAGTTAATCCGTTAAACGTGGTATTTACTGATAAATCCACAAGCGAATAGCATTCATCAACACTGAACACTTAGTAAATCCAAGAGAATACGAACATGTAAATCCAAATTGTGAATGATAACTTGGTTAATCCTTTATTAGAACGTAATAATCCAATGGTGGTAATTAATAAAATCCAATGCCCGGCAACCAGTAGGAAGGGTATAGGTTAATCCGTTAGACAGGCGAATAGCATTCATCACACTGAACACTTAGTAAATCCAAGAGATAGGAACATGTAAATCCAAACGGCGAATAATAAACTTGGTTAATCCTTTAATAGAACGTAATAATCCAATGGTGGTAATTAATAATCCAATGCCCGTGAAACAGTAGATACACTTAATAATCCAATTTAACTTATAGTAATCCACAATTCTTGAATAACAGGTTTAATCCATAACTTATTTAGTGAACCTATGAAATATGGGTTAGTATTACATATTTCACGGTGACATTTTAATTTACTTAGTATTAGTTAAGTCCTTCAGCTTCGAAGAGTTAAAGGTCAAATGACTGTTGGTTCCAGGTTTTCAATGTTTAAAGTGTTACTATATTTAATGGAGGGTTCCTATGCTGACAGACAGATCCCTGTTCTCACACAAAGTTTGACATTATAGTTATGGCAGGGTGCAAACCTACACATCATGTAGTTTATTACTACATGGCTTCCTGAGAATAACAACGATTTCAACAACACCTAATATCCTATATAATGGCTATCAAGTGTTCCTTAGAATAACAATCCTCCAAAAGCAGAAACATGTCACAGCTATGACATGGTCAATAATAGCCCATTCACTTGATAAGGGCTACAGTTCCTGCACATAATGGCACCTCTCTGTCATCACACAGAACACAGTTTATTTACATTAGCCCCAATCACACCATCCTTCATACAGCCAGACTCATATTCAACTAAGACTACTAATCTCCAGAAATTAAAGTTAAACTTTCCTTCAACATATTTTCACAATCATCTTGCTTGGAAAAATTGAGTTTCTGGTCCTCTGTAGTTGTAAACAGCAGTAATAACGGGATAAGAATTCAAATACCAGTTTATCAGCAACCATGTTGCTGCATTTGTTGGGTAATACATAACACATACTATTTTCTTCGTGAAATGATCCATAACCACCAGCACATATTTATTTCCATTTTCGGTCTCAGGCAAAGGACCTAAAATATCTATGCATATTCTGTCTAGTGGTTGTGACACTACCTATCCCAAAATAGGACTTTTATGTAATTTCACCCCCGGCCTCTTTCTGTACCCACTGGTGGTACATTTCCTTATGTAATGAGATACACTTCTTTCATACGGTAATACACTGTCTTTCATACGGTACCAGTAAAAATACCAGTAAAAATAGTCTTTAATTTATATGTAGTTTTCCTTATCCCCAGGTGACCAGAAGATATGGAATCTTGTCCTGATTCCAAGATTTGTTTCTTTAGCAATCATGGAACCACTAATTGTTTATAATTCTGACCTTGAATTATCCATTCATTGAAGAGTATCCCATCAATAATCACCAACTGGTCCCGCAAATGCCATACATTTCTAACAAATGGGCTCTTGCTGATAATCTGGTCACGGTTTGGTCTTATCTCTGAGGTATTTATCCACTTAATCACCTTCCCAATTTCAGGGTCATTATGTGGCATCTCCAGGATTTGATTAGTTGTGTAACTGGCTAATGATCCTTTTAACATGCTGTCAACATTATCATCATGGAATTTTAATTCGGGTGATATATAACCCTCCTGAGCTTGCATTATACTGGCTGCAGGGCCATTTACTTCGCTGTTCTGGTTGCTGTTGGTATTCCCGGAGTTATTTAACTTCAGAAGTTCCTCATCCGATTGGAATCTGCTTAGCGGTCTGAGTCTACCTGCAGACACATTTGTAAGCAATCTGAATCCCAATTTGATACTATTTCTGTAGTTTACCACGCCATATACCCCAACCATCATGACTGTTATGATGATAATCCAGAACAGAAATCTCCACAACGGGTTACACCAATACACAATTGTGTTAGTCAAATATCCCTCACACCTCGGGTCATGATTTGCTACGCACAGGTATAATCCAGTTATTCCAAGTAGCGCAACAAAAACAAAAAGTCTGCGCGTCCAGTTTGATACATATCTGCATCTGTGCACATCTTGTTTGCTGGACTGGACGGACGTCCTTTCAGAACTTGAACATGACACATTTCGAGTAAATAATGGGATCACATCATCAACGTCAGCCAGTACAGATCCTTGGTTATGACGTTTCTTACACACGGTACATCCTCCGCATTGTAATTGTTCCAAATCAACACAACTGAAGTACTTTGCCCCTTCCAGACTGTCCATACCATCGTCAATCCTTGGCAACGGGTACGCATCTTCTAAATTTCGTTTAAACTGACTAATCAATTTCAAATGTCCACCATTTGACAATCATGATCTCCAAGATACAGTTGACAGCACTCCACCAGAACGTTTCAAACAAAATAGTCATCAGAGAAAAATTCATTTGTAAAAACAGAATCCTCTTAGAAGGTTTGACTCCTTTGATCTAGTCTCTGATGAACACAGTATTTGGAAGTACAGAAACAAATCATACATGTCCATTGTTCATTAATCATAAAGTTTGTTTGAATAGATCGAGTTGTATTTACGGGTTTGGCATACTTATTAATAAACACTTTACACTTTCCATTTGTGTCCCTTGTAGTCATACTGAGTGTCATATGACCAAACATAAACATCATCTAAAGTTTCAAGTTCTACACTCTGACCTGTATTTAAATTCATGTTCAGCAAAAATTCACCTTCAGAGCATACAAAAGTTGCTTTTGTTTGAAACGAACATTCCGAAACTATACTTGAACACATCAAAAGAAACATCAGGATTTTCATGGTGATTGTTACTAACCTAATACGTGTACAAGTCCGAATTCCAAAAATCTGTTTAAAATGTTCCAGAAAAGGTTTGCTCAAATTAATCCGATATTTAATTTGCTGTAATTATGTGTCTTAATGTAATTGTCCACCACAATTGCCCAATAAAAGACGCGTGTTAAAGTCCAAAAATCCCTGACGCTGCCACCAGTGTTGTAATTTTCTTACCCAACTCGTATACTTTATGACTGGTAGTTTGTGACCGAGTTTGTGATTTAAGGAAACACAAAGTCATATATTCCTTACAACACGAATTTATCTATATTTCTTCAATCAATGCAATGTTCATATTATACCAAATTAGACTGTTCAAATTAATGTCACTTTCTCACTTTATTCAAAGTCCCATTACACGTTTTGTAATAATTTGATGTTTTGAAGTTCCCCCTAATATGAAGTATTCTAAGCTTAAAATAATGCCAAAAGATCCCCAATATCTCTGAGCCACCCCTTTTATACAACTACAGTGTGTAACACCAACCCCCTACACATGTGTAAACACAAGCCCCTTATAAGGAAGTGAATCTTCCCCCAACACACCGTGTGTTAACCCGAGTTTGACCTTCCTTTGTCTAAAGGCTACACAATCTCCCCGTGTAAACACTGTGTAATGTACATTTGTTAACACAATCCCCTTATAAGGAAGTGAATCTTCCCCAACACACCATGTGTTAACCCCAGTTTGACCTTACTTTGTTTAAAGGACTACCAAAAACACTTCTGTTTGACCAGTATAGAATACACTGCATAGAACATCAGATCACACACTAGCCCGGCTTGTGTTACACACTGTATGTAAGGTTATATGGAACTTTCAATACTTTCACACAAAGACTGCATAAAAAGCATATTCATATAATACATCTATGAAATGTAATATTACCAAAACACAACAATACACTTAAAGGCATTTGCTGTAGTTTCCCATGCGCAGCTTTTTTGGGCGACTTCTCTTCTAAAAGTATTGGATGGATTTTCCTACAAATTTACAGGAATGTTGCTTTTGATGTCTAGTTGTAATTTTTGTCTTTTTTTTAATTTTTTTAATTTATTTTTTTTAATTTTCTTTTGGATTTAAATAAAAAAAAATGAATTTTTTTTTATTGTCTTTATTTAAATAAGCCTATTATTAGATACATAAAATAGGAAAAATATAGCATTTTGAAAACAAAATTAAAAAAATTAAGCATAATGGTACGGTTCCAAAAACCAATATTAAATCTCAATATGCATGGTGACCTATACATTTAATTGAATATATTGTCTAAATATATGTTCAAATAAGCGCATAGGAAGTTTGAACAAATTCTGTTATTAGGAACATAACAAAAAAGGAAAATATACCATTTCTATATAATTTCATACAAAACTTGGCCTTTTAGCATAGGTGTAGGGTTTCAAATGCTTTTTCTAAACAAGCATGGGGACCTATCATTTTTATTGCACATTTTGTTTTTATATATGTTAAACTATGTGCTTAGAAAGTTTAAAAAAATTCTGTTATTGGGAACATACAAAAAAAAAAGGAAATTGTATCATTATGGGCTAATTTGTGCATAAATTGTGGTAATGGTCCCAACAGATTTTATAAAAAAATATAGGTTTTACATAAAGATGAGCTTTAAATGTTATTGTAATTAAATGTTCTCTCCTTTAATACAATTTGAGCAGAATTGTGACCAAGGAATAAATGATTAGACTTCAAAAATATCTTATTTAGCTATTTCATGGACTTGTTCAACTTTTTGGACAGATTGACATGACGGTGGCATTACAAATTATTTTTTAAAATTTTAATAATCATGGTGACCTACCATTATTTTTATCTTTTCTGTCTATATATATAACTTACTGTACAAAAAGTTTAAAGAAAATATGTTATGTAGAAAAAATTATAGAAAATGTCTTTAATAGACACGAACAGACAGATAGAACTATCTAACCAGCATTGGTCTTCTGGTCCATACCCACCGCTGGGGACATAGCCCTGGGTCATAACTTGGACATCGTAGAGATTGTCACTCAATAACCATGCATACACTTACTGGACATAAACAGATGGATACAGCCTTCCAACCACCATCGGCCCGGGACCTGTCCCCAACCCTGGGTAAATAGCCCCTGGGCCATAACTTGGACACCGTTGAGATCTCCACCCTATAACCACATATACACTTAACGGGCCATCGACTGTGTGTTCTCATTTGGTTATGAAGGTACATATAAGCTTGTTTGACAATTGTTTCATCTTTTAAGCTTATCTGATAATGTTTTCATCTTTGTAAAGATCATAAGATGTACGATTCAGTGAAATTTTAACTCTTGTTTAGGGCATGGATACTTGATTTTCGCTTGCATTCTACCAAATGTGTACGCCAGTAGAGCGAAACAAGCCCTCTTGGGCCTCTTGTTTTTAAAGCTGAGTGATCAATTGAACATTCGCCTAGGTTCATCTATGTGTTTTTTCACGTTTAGTAAAATTGTTTTGTTCTCTTATGTATAGCATAATTATGCATGATGTGGTACACATACACATAGTCCCGACCGGTAAAACTAGGATTGCGCCACGTCTCTCCGTCCCTCTGTTTTGTTTTGGACTATAACTTACGTCTGCATTAAGGGATATTGGTATTTATGCATTTGTTTTGAATTCTGTATAAATTTGTATTATTTTTTACACTAGTATGTATACATGGGACGTAATATCAATAATATGTCATGGGTGACTTTCTCATTGCTCCCTTATGTTTGTTGCACTCCTTTGGCATTGTACATGCGATGTATGCAGTGCTTTTGTCTATATATATGATTGTTCTCATACAGCTACAGATATACTCATCAATATTTACTTGCGTTGGACTTAATTTAAACAAATTAAAGGAGAAAAACCTGTTACCCGCCCGCATGATACCGCCCCTCCCATTCGATTGTCAAACCCCTCTCCAACTCACCCAGTAAAATAAGCGTGCTTTTTTAACGCGAGGATACCAAGTTCAGGATGCAAACAAAAACTCCCATATTATTTAAGTAGTCGAGCTATAGACATAACGTTTGACATCTTATTTGAATACGTTATGTACCTTTTTAAATAAAAAAACATTAAATAAACATGAGTTTATTGACGAGGCATTATTATCTCTAAATATTGACAAACAATTCTTAATTACTGTATTTAATATTTCTTGTTCATTTTTAATTAATGCCGCGTCTAAATAGCTGATTTAATAGTTTATTACCGTCTCATTATTTACGTACATTTACACGATACTACATACAGCAGGGCAGTTTGCTACGGTGTTCCGTTACCCAATTGTACAATCGCGTATCGACGTTTACAAGTCGATGCGCGATTGTTCAGTTTAACGTTGGCGATGGTATGATGGCGATGGTACGATGGCGATGGTGCGATGGCACGATGGCCCTAACGGAACACCGTAGTTTACACATCGTAACATTTGTTATATACTATTTAATACGAATTTGTGCAACTAACCAAATGGTTTCTACTATTTGTCTACTGACCTGAAGGTTGAGGATGCTAGCCACATTTACGGTAAAACAATTTAAATCCATATTACGTTAAAATATTCAAATAGTGTATACAAAAAATTACTATCGAATTAATCCGATTGATTGGTTCTTATATTTTTACATGTGATTACTGTGAAGCAATATATATATATGTGTACAATAACCAAGTTATTAAATAAATAATGTAAAATATGGGTGGATACGGATGGATATGAATCAGGCAACTTGTTTAGGCTTTTATTGATATTAACATTCTAAACAAAGGTAAAGATCAGATAAAAAATGAAGTAGTTACAGATTTAACATTACAAAGGAAAATGCAATATAGCATTTTTCAATAAATCAAGGGCCATACATCTGTCACTACTAACAAGATATACATGTAGCTGTTTTTTTTAACTTGTCCAAGATTTCATTGATATACAGCGATTTGTACAACTAGACATCATATTGATGCTTCCTGACAAATATCGTAGAAATTCAACAAGCCGTTTAGGAGGAGTCGCGCCGACAAGAAATTTAAGTAAAAATGTCAAATAGCCATAACGCCGCCAAAAGCCAGCGAACCGGAACAAAAGCGCGATATGCACAACAATGATGCCGATGCTTCGAGCCAAATTTCGTCGAAATCCAAGAAGGAGTTTAGGAGGAGTAGCGCCAACAAGAAATTTAAATGTCAAGGGGCCGTAACTCCGTCAAAAATCAACGAACTTGAAACAATGCAATATACACAACTAGATATCATACAAATGCTTCCTGCTACATGTGCTAAGTTCCGTCAAATCCAACACGGTGTTTAAAAAAAAAGCTAAAAAAAAAACAAAAAAAAAAAAGCTGAACAAAATATTAAAATAAGAAATCAAATAAAAAAAACAATAATAATAATAATAATAATAATAATAATAATAATAAAAACAAATTGTGTAACTTTGTTTGATTAAGATTGCTAAAGAAATGTGGTCTGTATCGTGTTAACAACATGTAAAACTGCATTTTTTTCTATTCAGGGACCATAACTCTGGTGTTACTGGTCCGATCTTGCCCATTATCGAACTCGTCCGAGATCTTATTGTCATTTAGGTTTAATTCCACTAAATCAGCCGGATGTGCTCGCCTGGTGCAGTCGAAAGTAGTTCTGTATTAAAGAGTGCTAATCTTTTTCTCTTTAAAAACTTTTTGTAGTGCAATTTCCTGTTATTTTTTGGCTGTAACTGTATTCTGGACAGGTTGTTGATATTTGAAAAGGGAGCTCATCATGTTTTTGACAGTTTTTTATATAAATTTCAGAATTGAAAGTAGACAGGGTACGAAATTGCAAGGGATAAAAATAGCTTTGACATTTGACCCGGTGTAGTATACAACTGAAGAAAGTTTCTTAGGAGGTATTAAACCCCCTATTCCATTGTTGATGTTAATAGCAGACATGTTGATTTGCATGATAAAGTAAGTTTCCCAGAATTCTAATCAGGTGACCAGGTTTGAGTTTTTAACAGGTTGTCAACATTCTAACGTTACTATGGGAGGGGCATGGAGACTCATTTACGCTATTATAACCGGTACAATCTGGGCAAGTTTGGTTAAGATTGCTCAAGAAATGTGGCCTCTATCTTGTAAACAAGATGAACAACTGCATTTGTTGCTAATTCAGGTGCAATAATTCTGGTATTACTTGTCGATCTGGCCCATTATCGTACGTGTCCGAGATCTTATGGTCATATACAATCTATGCAAGTTTGGTTAAACTTGCTTAAGTTATGTGGTATTACTTGTCGATCTGGCCCATTATCGTACGTGTCCGAGATCTTATGGTCATATACAATCTATGCAAGTTTGGTTAAACTTGCTTAAGTTATGTGGCCTCCATCGCGTAAACAAGCTAAAACAGCACTTTTTCTAATTCAAGGGCCATAACTCTGGTGTTACTGCTCCGATCTTGCCCGTTATCGAACTCGTCCGAGACCGTATGGTCACATATAATCTGAGCAATCTTGGTTAATATTGCTAAAGAAATGTGACCTCTATCGTGTAAACAAGATGAAAAACTGCATTTTGTGCTAATTCAGGGGCCATAACTCTGGTATTACTTGATTGATCTGGTCCATTATCGTACGTGTTTGAGATCGTATGGTCATATACAATCTGTGCAAGTTTGGTTAAACTTGATTAAGTAATATGGCCTCCATCGGGTAAACAAGCAAAAACAGCATTTTGGTCTAATTCAGGGTCCATAACTCTGGTGTTACTGGTCCGACCTGGCCCATTATCGACCTCTTACGAGATATTATGGTCACATACAATCTGGGCAATCTTGGTTAAGAATGCTCAAGTAATGTGGCCTCTATCGTGTAAACAAGCTACATGTTGACGACAAACCACATACGACAGACGACAGACGACGGACGACGGGCGAAGAGTGGTCACATTAGCTGGTGAGCTAAAAAACAGGAAAAGTAGAATTCAAGGACGACAGTCAACCACAAACAAACACAGAAACAAACAACAACTATAAAGATGAATAAAAGGCAAGATATGACATCACAAACACAAGAGGGTTAACAATAGGCTACCGCCTTGGAACGGTCAGTGGCAAAAAAGACCGCTGGGGGTTTAAACCAAGTGAAAAAACGTCTGTATGTTTGGTTGTTTTTTAAAAGTTGCGTTCCCGTAATCTCAAATCCTGTATCCGCCCCTGTTAATGTCATTATAATCGCGTTTTATCGTTTTGAATATATAAGCGCAGTTTAAAAGTTCAGACATATCAGGTTTCTTCTTCATACGGTTGAGCAATTAAATAATATGAATTATTTTCAAAATTCAGAGTGTATCGAGTTAAAATTTTATTGATGTGATTTCTACCAGGTAACACCTATTTCTCCCCTCTGCACAAATATACAGACCATAATTGAAAACTAACCACCCAATACACCCTTAAGAATTTAGATTTATTGAAGAAACCCATCTTGAATAAATTAAACTAGTTTTTGTTCGTAGTCGGCTGCACATGTGGTGTACTTAGTTGAAGTAAATAGGGTGTTTACATGATGTGTATGGGTAAACTGAGCTTTAAATGGAGAATCACGTGGTGCACAACACGATTTTAAAATCAGATTCTTGCTGAACCCTAAATGTAACAACTGCACTAAACTATTGGTGTGTTCGGTGCTGTTTAAACCTTTTTTTCTGAAAGGACAGGCCTAATGTCCTGTGCCATTCGATTAGCAGTAGCATATTCAACATACAGTATATAAGAAAATACCCATTATGCGTTTCTTTTTCCTTTCAGTTTATTATACATTCAGTTTGAAACTGTGCTGTGACCTTAAGAAAGTCGAACTGTTGGTGCAGATGTCACATGTATGAATGTAACCATAAGTAGTGTTATGTAAAACCAGAGAAATATATTTGATAGAATTCATTATATGTATAGTCTTAAACATGCAAAGAAATGAAACGCATTGTATGAGCGTGAAGTTAGCTCTGCGTTCAACTTTCGATTACAGTTCTGCGTTCAACATTAGGAACTAATTAACTATGCCCTTAGGTGTTAATTGTTATTCCGTCAGTGCATTATACGAACGACACCCGTTGATTTACTCCTCTGACTAGTGAGCGTATCTTGATCAATTCGGGAAATAAATGATAACTATGAAAATATAGCTTTTAAATCGTGAACATTTTGTTTTGATGAAAAATCCGGAGCTTTTACAATTAAACCCGGAGATCCGGAGAGCGACTGAACAATCCGGAGAATCCGAATTTTATCGGGAGATTTGGCAGGCCTGTTAAAGAAGTGTATATGTATGAATTAAGGTGTGAAACCACTAATTATTTTCTCCATAGACACCAATGTTAAAGTGTCACATAGTAATGATTTGCTGCAAATTCAACTCAAGTATGGATAATGCAGCAGTGTAATGTTCATATAGAAAACTAATTTTCGTCTTTAAAAATCACCAGAAAAGGTGGGGTCACAAGACATGTAAGAAAGTTCTTGTTTGTTTCCTAAACGGGTCAAGTGTAGAGCTGTTTTCATTGATTGACTGTTTTCATTGCTCACAAAGTGTAAGCATAGAGTCGAAATTTCGAAAATGTTCATCAGTGATCCAGTAAAACCTATGAATACGCTTCTTATACATACAACCATAAAATCGAATAGAAATGGGCAGTTTTCCCCTACTTATAATGCCCATTTCCATAAAAAAAGGAGGGATTACGTTTTATTGTAGGAACTACATTCGACTACACCTCGGAGGTTTACATGTAATTAGTGGTGGTAAACCTTAACTGTTAAAAAAGTTGTATGCTGTGTATAAATAATGATTACTCTGAAAATAACTTTTAAAAGACGTAGCGTTCAATGAAATAAACGGAGCGTGTACGTCCCGCTTTTAACTAACATTTGACTTTATGCAGATTATTTTGTATAATAAATGACATACTATGATATAGAAACATATATGTATTAACATTATAGTACAATAAATGCATATTTGTAAGAAAAAAGGCACTTGTAATGTATCATCTATTAAATGTAATTTTGGCACCGTGTATTAAACGACCGAATTGGAAGCAATCATTTCGGCAATTGTGAACGCTGGGCCAATCCCGTCATTCTTCGGGATCCCGCCTCGTGTGTATCACGGCGCTTCGGTATGTTCAAAATCTTGACATTCGGTTAGCCGGAAGGCAACGGCACAGATAATATGGCCGCTAGCCACACGTGTTGATGTATGATTTGCGTTGAGTGTTTGTTTTTTACAATGCAGATGAAGGTATTATCATTGTTTTCATGCATAGACGTACCAAGTGACATAATACGAACTCCGTTGTTACCAGGGCGATTGGACTGGTTTTCGAGTTTCATCAAGATTGAAAAATAAATATTCAAGTTATTGAGCGGACATCATCAAAATTGTCAATTTTCAATAATTAAACTCCGTTGTTACCGGGACGATCTGGCTGGTTTCCGAACTTGACCTAGATATTATGCCAATAAACAGTATTTCGAAGTTTCATAATGATTGGATACTTTGTGTTTGAGTTAGAGAGCGGGCATCGCAAAACGCAACGGACGAACAACGCCACAAAATAATACGTCCCGTCTTAGAACGGGCGTATAAAAAGTTATTTGGTTTCGCCACCATGATTAAACTAGAAGAGTGCAGACTGTCGATTTTTTTTCTACCTCCACCACAGAAAATCGATCTTCATATAAAACATTACAGGTGTTGAAAATTACCTAAAGTACCATACCAAAAATTAAATTAATTAGATATCTGTGTGCAAGTGCGTGGTATTACAGGTAATTTCAAATCAAGACTCAGCCTCTGAGACGGTCACTTTCTGTATTGCCTTTAGGAAAAAGTAGAGAAATTACTACTTTAATTATCTTGTTTTATGAACAAATACATACACTGCTAGTCTGTTGGTTTAGTTAATAATCGCATAATTGTTTATGTTAAAGCTTAAATCATGTATTGAATGTAAAATTTAAAACTGAGTTGTGACACTTCAACTAATGTCTGTTCGAAAAATTACCAGTATATGCATGGATATACAGGTATGTAGATCTATGGTATATGGTTATAATGGCTTGCAACTTAAAATCAAAACATAAGTAAACTAACAGTGAATGTATCGTTGTGTAGCAACATGTCGATCAAATTGTTTTTTTCTCAAATAAACTGAATTGCTAATCGAGCCTAAAGCTCTTCCAGTCTCAGTATTTAACTAAATTATCAAACAAAGCCAACATACTACCAACTGACGAAATACCATGATAAAATAAACGAAAGCAACCCGTATTAATAATATATTTTATTATCATTGATCTTGCCAATAAAACAGAATCGAAATAGTACATGTATTTAGTGAACAACATTTTTACCAAACTGAGTGGAGGTAATTTCAAATTAATTAACTTGGTGTCACTGTTTTCCACTTCTTAATTTAAACGGACAATCTACATGTATGTTGATATTTTAAAACTCTCACCGTTAGTTTTTCTTCATAACTTGCATTGTTTAATCATTAAGATAAACTATAAGAAAGAATAGTATAAGATAATTATTTTTGCATATTACGGACTGTTGATTATATTGCTCCAATAATAGTTCACAACATAGTAGAATAGGAACAAAACAAGAGGCAAAATATGGCCTGTGGACGCTCTGCTGGCCAAAATGGCTCTTGTGCATGGGTTGTCATCATACAATTCCCTTCAGTACTTCTTTTAAAAAATTGCAAAAAACAACAACAAACAAATGACCTTGAAGCTCTAATGATAGGTTTTGATAACTTGATCAGCATTCCTGTGAAGTTTCATGAAAATCTGTCAAGTAGTTTCAGAGGAGTAGTCTCTACCAGTTTTTACTATATAACTCTATGTAAACAAAGATGGCCGCTGGCAGCAATGTTTAATGTCGAATCAAAATATTTTTCAACCAAGACCAACATCATGTCATGCTGATCATTTAAGAAGTGTCCCATATCAATATCGCTTAAAGTTTTCAAAAGAATTAGCCGCTACAAATTTGTTTTCTTAAATATCTATTTTTAGCCGTGGTGGCCATCTTGAATTCCCGGCCGAACTGAAATTTTGCTAAGATCTATTAGACATCAAGAGCAACATTCGTGTGAAGTTTCATGAAAATCCGTGAAGTAGTTACAGAGGAGTGTGTCGCTATAAGTTTATACTGGATAGCTCTATATAAACAAGGATGGCCGTTGACAGCCATGATTAACTTCGAATCAAAACAATTTTCGACAAGGTTCAACATCATGTCATGCTGATCATATTAGAAAAAGTCCCATATCAATACCACTTATAGTTTTCAAGAAGTAGTCGCTACAAACTTGTTTTTTTAAATTACTTTTTAGCTGTGGCAGCCATCTTGAATTTCCAGCCGACCTGAAGTTTTGCTAGGATCAATAAGACATCAAAAGCAACTTTCGCGTGAAGTTTCATGAAAATCCGTCAAGTAGTTTCAGAGGAGTAGTCGCTACTAGTTTTCATTATATAACTCTTTGTAAACAAAGATGGCCGCTGGCAGCCATGTTTAACGTCGAATCAAAATAATTTTCGACAAGGATCAACGTCATGTCATACTGATCATGTTAGGAAAAAATGCATATCAATATCACTTATAGTTTTCAAGAAGTACTCGCTACAAGCTTGTTTTTTGAAAAAACTAATTTTTAGTTGTGGCGGTCATCTTGAATTTCCGACCAACCTGAAATGTTACTAGGATCATTAAGACATAAGGAGCAACATTCCTGGGAAGTTTCATGGAAATCCGTCAAGTAGTTTCAGAGGAATAGTCGCTACAAGTTTTTACTAAATAACTCTATGTAAACAAAGATGGCCGCTGGCAGCCATGTTTAACGTCGAATCAAAACAATTTTCGACAAGGACCAACATCATGTCATGCTGATTATTTTAGAAAAAGTCCCATATCAATATCAGTTTTCAAGAAGTAGTCACTATAAACTTGTTTTTTAAAAATCTATTTTTAGATTTGGCGGCCATCTTGGATTTCACATCAACATGATTTTTTGCAAGGATCAACTAGACTTCATGGGCAACATTTCAGTAAAGTTTCATGAAATCCATTCAGTAGTTTCAGAGCAGGGCTTTTTTATGACTGTTTTTATAGCCGTTATTGGGTCATATTCCCAATGACAAAACATATCTTTTTTCCCAATTTTGAGAAGAAAATTCCCAATTGAAAGAAGAAGAAAGAACACTGAAAAGTACCAAAAAAGTGACAAGTATTGAATATGAAATACTTTTAAATGCCTCTGTTGATCTTGTTGTACTGTAAACAGTATGAAACATACAATTATGAAATAAAATTAATGTTTGACTGTTTTGTTTCCCAATTTTATGAAAA
The DNA here is from genome assembly GCA_037043455.1 of Cyrtodaria siliqua. Taxonomy (NCBI): domain Eukaryota; kingdom Metazoa; phylum Mollusca; class Bivalvia; order Adapedonta; family Hiatellidae; genus Cyrtodaria; species Cyrtodaria siliqua. The sequence continues at coordinate 265,717 of JAWPHD010001435.1, read as the reverse complement.
ATCGCGCAAATATTCCCAAGTTTGAGGGTATGGGTTATGTTCCAAAAATGTAGAAAAAAAGCACTGCAGAGGTGTAGTCGCTACAAAAAAGTTTACGGACGGACAGACAGACAGACGGACGCACGCCGCACCACGGCATAAGCTCTGCTGATCTCTGATCAGTAGAGTTAAAAAATGGGAACTGCGTTAAATAATGTGGTACAGAAAAACACCTGTAGTTGGATTTCTTGTTCAGCTGAAGTGTGTGGTGTATATAATCTATAAACGCATCGACATTGAATAATTATTATATGTCAAGTCGGATTTCAGAACTTGAGAAATCGCGATCCTTTTGACATTAAATAGGTTATCTTTAAAGGGACACATGGCAATCTTGAAGTGTTTGAAATGGGTGTCTCGATTTATATATCCAGTATCAGTTTTACTTTTACCCTGGTTAAATTTAAATGAATCAGTTTTTAAATATTCACTGTCTTATTATACTGTAAGTTTTAATATATTATTGGTGCAATAATATCAAAAAGTAATAATATGCAAAAACAAATTGCTTAAAACTATTCTTATAATTAATATTAATGATTGAACAAATGCAAGTTATGCAGAAAAACTAACGGGACGCCGTGAGTTTTTAAAATATAAAGATTGCCATGTGTCCCTTTAATGATGTGATTTTTCCCATGATTATATTTCAATATGGTCATGATGAATACACCTACTGAGAACCTTGTGTTATATGTGATATACAATATAAAGAAATACGGGTGGATGTTTCAACCTATTAAAAATGTCACACGTTGATTTGATTGATGGTAATGGTACACACCTGTTTTTAAATGAAAAAATAAAAATGTTGTTTCACAGTCTCCAGGATGTCTACCATTTCTTTTGAAATATATATTAAGAGTATATATTTCCCATTACGTTTGATTGTTGATAATATCATATACCTGTATGAACTTTTTTGAAATTATTAGTTGAATTTTAATTAGATAAACTGATAGGTGCTTTATCATCAAATAAAAAATCATTATTAAAAGTAGGTGGGTTCCTCTTCAATCAAATATTCTCCGGGACGGGTGAGTGCATGTGAAAAGGGTGCAGCGTGGCATAACCGTATGCTTAGACAGAAATAAATTGCTGTTAGGCGGGGATGGGCTATTTCAGATAATATCCGTAATCACCATCCATGCCCTCGCTTTAAGAAATTTTTTTTTAAGCCCAGAATACACCCCTAGCAGGGGCGTAGTTAGAACAGATTCAAATATTCACCTGCTTGCACATCAGAAATTCACAAAAGGTAGGAAAAGAAAGAAAGAAAGAGAGAAAAGAGAGAAAGAAAGAAAGAAAGAAAGAAAAAGACAGAACTTTTTTTCCAAGCCGTTTGAAATACTCGATGCATCAAGAGATCAACAAGATATAGAGCTACTTATTCTTATCATTTCATCTTCTCTGAAGGTGCAGTATCATAGTACAGTATTTAGTTACCCCTTTCTTTAAAAAGAGACATGTGATTCAATGAAGTGCGAGAGAGTGTGTGCTCTACCACCATACAACAACCACTGTACATGGCCCGGACAAACTCGAACCTCAAAAAGGGCACCCCTACATCATTTATAAACATATATCTATCAATATCATGATTTTTCTAAATGAATACTTTCAAAACCATGAGATAGTTCTGGGCAGAAAGAGATCCATTTAATTTACCATGGATATATATGTACATCTATGAATTTACGTACCCAGCGTACAGTCACAGCCAGCAGCATTGACGTGTCCAGTTACTTATGCCATACATATCCATACAGTATAGTCTGGTTTCTGTGTCACTGTCTGTGTTGGCAGGGATGGAATGACCTTTGCTTTTACATAACAATGTGAATTGTCTTGTGAAATGTCGTGGTAATAAACAGAATGCACATGTCCGTCTTCATAGAACACCTTTGCCTTCAACTGTCGTTTGGCATTATTTGGTCCCAAGTCGAGCGTTCTCCGTTTGTTCAAAACCATATAATGGTAAAGCTCGCGGTTATTAAACATAGGAATATTTCCAGTATCAGCACTCCAACCATCTTTTAAACGTATGCGATCTGGACGAACCTCCCCGAGTGGTGAAATAAACCTTTACAATCGCCTTTGATTTGCGTTATTTTCGTCCTCTAAACGCAACTCGTCTAAAGGTCTTTTCTCCAAAGAATTTGCACCTTTCGCTCGCTTCACTAGCTCGGCCTTTTCCCCCGATACATACTCTCCATGGCTGCGTAGGTAACTTTTCAATTTATTCACAGTTAAACTGTCAAATTTAAGATTATTATCACTACGTTCCGATGAATGATTTTCATTGTTCGACGCCATGATAATAAGGTATAGGGACAACCCGGACAATGGGACATCCCTGACCAGACATCCCGGACCACATTTAGGACAACCCGGACCACGTTTTAGGACGACCCGGACCACACTTTTATAACTCTCTCCGGAAGTAGAATTAATTATAGCTTCTCAAGGGAAGTAATTACGCCACGGGCAGATAACAACTTATCGGACAGGGCTATAGGCTAGGCGATACATACGGCTATCTTGATTTAAAAAAGGGAATATTGCGACACAGCCAAACAAGCTCCGTTATTGAGAGTTCTGAAAACCTTGGAAAATGGTGAAATAATTATCAAAATCGGATGATAAACAAAAAATATATGACCATAGAAAGGTTGTTCTAAAACGAATATGGGAGCCGCCATTTTTAGAACTATGACGTCATAGTTCCATATTACCATATATGGAATATTGATAAATATCATTTAAAACGAAGAAAATCATTGCAAATGAATGATTTTTTTTACTGGTCATATAAAGCATTATTGCCATTAAGTATTACATATTTTTCAAACATTTGTGGTAATTTTTTCCTATCAATCATTAAATTTTTATATTTATAAATATTCCATATATGGTCATTAAGAACCGTGATGTCATAGCTCTCAAAATGGCCGCTTACATATCCGTTTCAACAGAAACTACAAATGATCATATCTTCTTTGTTTATCATCCGATTTTGATAATTCTTTCACCCTTATTCAAGTATTTCAGAACTCTCAATAATAAAGATGGTTTGGTTGTGTCGCTACATTCCCAACAACTCACGGCGTTACGGTAATTTTCATTTATTCAATCATTTATATTAATTATACGAATAGTATACAGACAATTGTTTTTGCATATTAGTAACTGTTGATAATATTGCACCAATAATATATGTAAACTTATGGTAGGATAAGATGAAAAAATGAAAACTCAAAATTATATTATTTATTATTTTAAATACAGGTATATGCAAGCAGGGTTACCATGATACAGGATAAATAAATCGAGAAGCTAATTCTAACGCTTGATAAACATTTCAAGATTTGCATGTGTTCCTTTAATATAATATTTAACAGGGCGATATACCAGTTTGACATGGTCCGAAGGCGTGACGTGTAAATGATCAAAGGAATGCTACTTTTCCTGTTCGATTTTTAGCTCAACAGCTATTGTGACCACACTTCGCCCGTCGTCCGTCGTCTGTCGTATGTCGTTTGTCGTCAACATTTAGCTTGTTTACACAATAGAGGCCACATTACTTGAGCAATCTTAACCAAGATTGCCCAGATTGTATGCGACCATAATATCTCGGACGAGTTCGATAATTGGTCAGGTCGGACCAGTAACACCAGAGTTATGGACCACTAATAATGACAAAATGCTGTTTTAGTTTGTTTACACGATGGAGGCCATATTACTTAAGCAAATTTAACCAAACTTGCATAGATTGTATATGACCATACGGTCTCGGACGCGTACGATAATGGACCAGATCAATCAAGTAATACCAGAGTTATTGCCCCTGAATTAGCAAAAAAAGCAGTTTTTCATCTTGTTTACACGATAGAAGCCACATTTCGTTAGCAATCTTAACCAAGATTGCTCAGATTTTATGTGATCATAAGATCTTGGACGAGTTCAATAATGGGCAAGATCGGACCAGTAACACCAGAGTTATGGCCCCGGAATTAGAAAAAATGCTGTTTTAGCTTGTTTACACGATGGAGGCCACATTACTTAAGCAAGTTTAACCAGACTTGCATAGATTGTATATGACCATAAGATCTCGGACACGTACGATAATGGGCCAGATCGGACAAGTAATACCAGAGTTATTGACCCTGAATTAGCAACAAATGCAGTTGTTCATCTTGTTTACACGATAGAGGTCCACATTTCTTGAGCAATCTTAACCAAACTTGCTCAGATTGTATAGGTTATAATAGCGTAAATGAGTCTCCTTGCCCCTTCCATAGTAAGTTAGAATGTTGACAACCTGTTAAAAACTCAAACCTGAATAGAATTCTGGGAAACTTACTTTATCATGCAAAAAAACATGTCTGCTATTAAACATCAACAATGAAATAGGGGGTTAAATACCTTCTAAGAAACTTTCTTCAGTTGTATACTACACCTCGTCAAAGGTCAAAGCTATTTTACCCGTTGCAATTTCGTACCCTGTCTACTTTCACTTCTGAAATTTATATCAAAAACTGTCAAAAACATGATGAGCTCCCTTTTCAAATATCAACAACCTGTCCAGAATAAAGTTACAGCCAAAACATAACAGGAAATTGCACTAAAAAACATTTTTAAAGAGAAAAAGATTAGCACTCTTTAATACAGAACTACTTTCGACTGCACCAGGCGAGCACATCCGGCTGATTTAGTGGAATTAAACCTAAATGACCATAAGATCTCGGACGAGTTCGATAATGGGCAAGATCGGACCAGTAACACCAGAATTATGGTCCCTGAATAGAAAAAAATGCAGTTTTACACGGTTTAACACGATACAGGCCACATTTCTTTAACAATCTTAATCAAACAAAGTTACACAGTTTGTTTTTATTATTATTATTATTATTATTATTATTATTATTGTTTGTTTTTTTATTTGATTTTTTATTTTAATATTATTTTTAGCTTTTTATTGTTTGTTTGTTTTTTTAGCTTATTTTTTTAAACGCCGTGCTGGATTTGACGAAACTTATCAAAGGTAGCAGGAAGCATTTGTATGATATCTAGTTGTACATATTGCGTTTTTTCCGGTTCGTTGATTTTTGACGGAGTTACGGCCCCTTGCCATTTTTACTTTAAATTTCTTGTTGGCGCTACTCCTCCTAAACTTCGACGAAATTTGGCTCGAAGCATCGGTAAGATGTCTAGTTGTGCATATCGCGCTTTTGTTCCGGTTCGCTGGCTTTTGACGGCGTTATGGCTCCTTGACATGTTTACTTTAAATTTCTTGTCGGCGCTACTACTCCTAAACGGCTTGTTGAATTTCTACGATATTTGGCAGGAAGCATCAATATGATGTCTATTTGTGCAAATCGCTGTATATCAATGAAATCTTGGACAAGTTAAAAAAAACAGCTACATGTATTATCTTGTTAGTAATGACAGATGTATGGCCCTTGAATTATTGAGAAATGCTATATTGCATTTTCCTTTGTAATGTTAAATCTGTAACTACTTCATTTTTTATCTGATCTTTACCTTTGTTTAGAATGTTAATATCAATAAAAGCTTAAACAAGTTGCCTGATTCATATCCATCCATATACTCCCGCCCCAACCCCCATCCATATTTTATATTTTTTATTTAATAACTTGGTTATTGTACACATATATATATATTGCTTCAGAGTAATCACATGTAAAAATATAAGAACCAATCAATCGGATTAATTCGATAGTAATTTTTTGTATACACTATTTGAATATTTTAACGTAATACATGTAATATGGATTTAAAGTGTTTTGCCGTATTGTTTTGGCTAGCATCCTCAACCTTCAGGTCAGTAGACAAATAGTAGAAGCCATTTGGTTAGTTGCACCATACATTCGTATTAAATAGTATATAACAAATATTACGATGTGTAAACTACGGTGTTCTATAAGGGCCATCATGCCATCGCACCATCGGCATCGTACCATCGCCATCATACCATCGCCATCGTTACACTAAACAATCGCGCATCGACTTGTAAACGTCGCTATGCGATTGTACAATTGGATAACGGAACACTGTAGCAAACTGCCTGATTCCGATCATCTCTGCTGTATGTAGTATCGTGTAAATGTACATAAATAATGAGACAGTAATAAACTATTAAATCAGCTATTTAGATGTGGCATTAATTAAAAATGAACAAGAAATATTAAATACAGTAATTAAGAATAGTTTGTCAATATATAGAGATACTAATGCGTCGTCACTAAACTCATGTTTATTAAATGTCTTTTTATTTTATTTAAAAAGGTACATAAATATTCAAATAAGATGTCAAAAGTTATGTCTATAGCTCGACTACTTAAATAATATGGGAGTCTGACCTTGGTATCCTCGCGTTGATAAAGCACGCTTATTTTACAGGGTGAGTTGGAGAGGGGTTTGACAATCGAATGGGAGGGGCGGGATCATGCGGGCGGGTAACAGGTTTTTCTCCTTTTGTTTGTTTAAATTAAGTCGAACGCAAGTAAATATTGATGAGTATATCTGTACTGTCAAATCATACATACCAAACAAAAGCACTGCATACATCGCATGTACAATGCCAAAGGGTTGCAACTAACATAAGGGAGGAATGAGAAAGGCACTCATGACATATTATTGATCTTACGTCCCATGTATACAGACTAGTGTAAAAAAATACAAATTTATTCAGAATTCAAAACAAATGCATAAACAACAATATCCCTTAATGCAGACGTAAGTTATAGTCCAAAAACAAAACAGAGGGAGGGAGAGACGTGGCGCAATCCTAGTTTTACCGGTCAATATTGGGGACTATGTGTATGTGTACCACATCATGCATAATTATGCTATACATAAGAGAACAAAACAGTTTTACTAAACGTGAAAAAACACATAGATGAACCTAGGCGAATCTTCAATTGATCACTCAGCTTTAAAAAAAGAGGCCCAAGAGGGCCTGTTTCGCTCTACTGGCGTACACATTTGGTAGAATTCAAACGAAAATCAAGTATCCATGCCCTAAACAAGAGTCAAAATTTCCCTGAATCGTACATCTGATGATCTTTACAAAAATGAAAACATTATCAAATAAGCTTAAAAGATGAATCAATTGTCAAACAAGCTTATATGTACTTTCATAACCGAATGAGAACACACAGTCGATGGCCCATTAAGTGTATATGTGGTTATAGGATGGAGATCTCAACGGTGTCCAAGTTATGACCCAGGGGCTATTTACCCAGGGTTGGGGACAGGTCCCGGGCCGATGCTGGTTGGAAGGCTGTATCCATCTGTTTATGTCCAGTAAGTGTATGCATGGTTATTGAGTGACAATCTCTGCGGTGTCCAAGTTATGACCCAGGGCAATGTCCCCAGCGGTGGGGATGGACCAGAGGACCAATGTTGGTTAGAACCAATGCTGGTTAGATGGTTCCATCTGTCTGTTCGTGTCTATTAAGTGTATATACGGTTATAGGGTGGAGATCTCAACGGTTTCCAAGTTATGGCAGAGGATTTATTTCCCCAGGGGTCGGGATAGACCCCGGGCCGATGATGGTTTGAAGGTTGTATACATATGTTCATGCTCAGTAAGGGTATAAATGGTTATTTGGTGGGGATCTCAACAGTTTTTAAGTTATGACCCAGGGAATATGTCCCCAAGGTTGGGAATAGACCCCACGGCCGCTGCTGGTTCGGTGGTTGTATTCATCTGTTCATGCCCATTAATTGTATGTATGGTTATAGGGTGCGATCTAAACGGTTTCAAAGTTATGACCCATGGGGCTATGTCCCCAGGGGTGAGTAGGACCCCGGGGGCGATGCTTGTTGGATGCTTGTATCTGCTGTCCATGCTCAATTTGTGTAAAACTGTGGTTTCAGGAAAGAAAATATTCTAAGCATTATCCCAATATAAGTCTAATTAACACATGTGACCCCTGCGGTGGGGCCTAATTTGACCACATGATCTCGGATTTGAACAGACTTGGTAAAGGGCCGTACGCATATGGTAAATGCGACATATAAAACTATGGCTCTTGTATTTTTAGAAAAGAAGATTGCTTTAAAGATTCTCCTATATAACTCTAAGCAAAACTGTGACCCCCGTGGCGGGGCGGGGCGGGGCGAGGCGGGACGGGGCTTGATTTGACTCCGGGTCACCATTTGAATTTTTTTTTGGTATAGGACCATAAGCTAATGTAACATGCAATATATGAGAACTCTATGCCTTGTGATTTTGGAGAAGACGATTTTCAACCTTTTCCCTATATCTCTTTGTAAAGCGTGCACAATTTCCATATACAAATTTTGGATCCCACGAGCCATTTTTGATTTCATGAAAACAAAACAAGGTAAACTTGATAGGTCAGTTGTTAGCAATCAATTCCTAAAATATTTGTAGTTAAAATCTATCTTGGCGTTCTGAAGTTTTTGAAGGTATTGGCTATATTTACCGACGGCGCATATTTTGAATCTTCTGTAAGGTCCCACCAAACTCAGGAGAATCCATGGGAATTAAAATTGGCTGTGCGGTTTCAGAGAAATTGCCGCTAATGGACGCAAACAAAAATTCCCACACCGCCCGTAGAGCTAAAATTAAATTAGAAACAAATGTATTTACTAAGTCTGAACCAATAAAAAAGTTTTAACATTTAGCGGAAATGTTTTAACATTTAGCCGAAGATTTATAACATTTAGCGGAGGTTTTAACATTTAGCGGAATTTTAACATTTAGCGGTGCTAAACACTATGCTAATTCATTATTTTCTATAACTATATATCAAACAATGCATCAGTTTGCATTCAATGCATCAAATTTGCGCTTTAAAAAATATAGTGCTAAAATCAAGTCATGTACATATGTCTATGATTACACTCACAATCCAGCATACAAGTCAACGTCCACACTATTTTCGCGCTATTAAATTGTCACAATCACGGTACTGACAATATGTCATTACGATCCCACTTGTCGATTTCTCTCGGTGTGACCAAGTGGACGTGAAAATCCGGAAGACCCTTGTTCAAGCCTCATCGGCGCCACATATTCGTCGGTGCGTTCTTGGGCAAGACACTTTACATAGCCTCGTCCATCGGACGGGCGGTCTCGTGTATTTGCGTCTATTTTCCGAAAAAGAACCACAGGAATGCAGCTTTAATAAGTTTAGACAGAGATCTAAGAAATAATGGTTTATTACGTCTAGTGTTGGACAGGTTCCTGAATTCCAATCTAGTCATGTATGGGACGGCTTTAAAACATGCTCTTTTTATATATAAAAATGGAGAGAAAGAAAAAGAAAAAAAGAGGCCATCTCCTCCTTAGTGGTCACGTGAAGATTAATAATCCTAGCGTCCTATTCTGGAACTATTCAAACGCGCCAGCATGCGGTTGCCTTATATGAACTTCGCTACTGACCTTAACCTAACAGCATTCAATCTACTTCTTTTTTTTACATTCATAACATTTTCAGTAGGAGTATGCCACCGTACCATCGCCGCCCCGGACACACCCCCCTCTCCTACACTTTCGCAACTCATTTTAGTAAAACTGGTCTTCCGCATACTCAAGGCTCTGGCTACGTCCCCGTATAGTCATTTTGTACTAATTTCACGGTTAGATATTTTATACCTTCACCGTCACGGTCACATTCGCTTAGCAGCACTACTGGCGAGTAAACTTCAGCTCATATTTTCCGCAAATTGTGTTGGTTTCCTTTCACTCCTTCATTTTGAGAACATATTACAGCAATAAATTAATCAATAAAACATTTTTGAGACAAAAAGTGTCCTTAACTCAGAGCTATGTGCAGAACGTGCTTAAAATTAATGACATTTCAAGACAAGGGTAGGTTTTCCATAGATTTTTATGCATGGTTTCTGGAATAAGGTATTAGGTTGACCTGAAAAAATAAATTGGAAACCGATTACCGAAGGAGGGTTGCTGGACTAACAAAGAGTAAGCATATAGTGAAAATTTCTAAAATGTTCATCAATGATCCAGTAAAACCTCTTAATACACTTCTTATACATACAACAACAAAATCGAACAGAAATGGTCAGTTTTCCCCTAAATATAATGCCCATTTCCATCAAAAATGGAGGGATTACTTTTTATTATAAGAACTACATTCCACTACACCTCGGAGGTTTACATGTAATTAATGGTGGTAAACTATACGGATCTTTTGCTCATTTACAGGTTACATTGCACCATTGCGTTTGTGCTTCCGTGGTCAAATAGTGCCTAATAAAAAACGTTTCCCTGCCTTACTAGTGATACAAAATGCATGCTTTTGATTGCTTTTTGTTATTATTACCTATAATTCAGCCAAATGATGTATTGTGAACATTGATTAGTGTTTGTTTGAGATATTTAATTATAATTGACATAGACAGTAAAGCGAAAGTAGAAATGGGGTAAATCTATCTGTGACGTGTCAAAATAGAACGTGACGTCATTCAACAGATTGGCTTGTTCTTATATGATACATGACCCACTGTTTTTATTGCATTTTTATATTGGCGGACGCTCGATCGTTTGATTGATATGTGTTTTAAAATTTTCTACGGAGAAAAATACGCGTTTTTCATCTCTTGATATACATTCGTCCTATATAAAACAAAGAAGGAAAATCAATGGTGCAATGTAACCTAAAGAGAGCTAAATGGGATAAATCGATTTCTCTTGGATTCGTACTTAAAGTCGAATTTCAGATGAAAACTAGTAAGCAGAGCTCTGAAACAGAAACTGCATGTGCTTTTATGTCGGTTTTGAGTATATTTAGTCAGTTTTCGTGTCTAACAACCGTAATTTCGAGTTTCAGCTTTTTGTGGACCTCAAAATGGCGTGCCTGGGCTACTTCTTTAATTGAAGTTTAATTCTTTGGTATGGAAATGTAGGCTGCTGTTTGTGGAACATGTTTTCAAAACTTTAGCTTCAAAAAAAAAGTTTGGTAGGTTTGCCACCACTAAATATTTCCCCTACCCCCCCAAAATAGGATATTGTGAACAGTTTTAGAAGGGTTTAACTTGTAAACTATTATTAATATACATGAAAACACTGACTTTGTAGCGTACGGCTATTATCAATTTCGATTTCAGTGGAATTTGTGGCATGTTTGAGCGTGTATACACAGCTAAAAGTAGACAATATCCCACAAATTGATGGAATTTTACTAAGAAAACACGTTTTGGTGTGCAAATCTGAATATTGTAAATATGCAAAGTCCTGCTGGTTACTAAAATGCATGTTTTATTGATGTTTATTGAATTATTTTGATATTTTGTCACATTTGTCAAGTATATTGCCAAGAAATGTTATTTCATATGACAATTCAAATAGTGTAAAACTAAAGAAAAAAGTCGTTGAATTTGGTCAATTTCAACTTTTTCTATGCATCTTCAAATGTCCATATCTCGGTCAATGCTTGTTCGATTTGCATAAATTATGCAGTTTTGAGCGTGATATATAGCTGAGAATATAGAAACTTTACATTTAAAAATTATGAACTTTGTGTGCTTCTCTTTAAGGTTACATTGCACCATTGCGTTTGTGCTTCCGTGGTGTATAGTCAAATAGTGCCTAATAAAAAACGTTTCCCTGCCTTACTAGTGATACAAAATGCATGCTTTTGATTGCTTTTTGTTATTATTACCTATAATTGAGCCAAATGATGTATTGTGAACATTGATTAGTGTTTGTTTGAGATATTTAATTATAATTGACATAGACAGTAAAGCGAAAGTAGAAATGGGGTAAATCTATCTGTGACGTGTCAAAATAGAACGTGACGTCATTCAACAGATTGGCTTGTTCTTATATGATGCATGACCCCCTGTTTTTATTGCATTTTTATATTGGCGGACGCTCGATCGTTTGATTGATATGTGTTTTAAAATTTTCTACGGAGAAAAATGCGCGTTTTTCATCTCTTGATATACATTCGTCCTATATAAAACAAAGAAGGAAAATCAACGGTGCAATGTAACCTACAGCCTTGTAAATGATACTACTTTTATCGCGCTATAATCAAGTTATCTTTAGTAGTAGAAATTCGTTGTTCGACAGATTTCCCACTACATTAACATTGTTACTTGTATACCGATGTGTTGTGTGGGTTGAAACAATCAGCTTCCGTCACTGATACATTAGGGACGCGATTAAATGGAAGTAGTGAGGGGAGGTAAAGACTGAGATGAGGCAATAGGACACCCCCATTGTTTGTGGCCAGTTATGTGGTAGAAGAAGAAGGACCCCCACCACATTCGCACACACACACTTTTGTTATTGTTGACTATTCATTTTCTTAGTTTTGAGGACTGTGCTTACTCTGCGTACAGGTAGCCACGCCCTTGTTGACTATATCATACCAATAACTCGATAACAATTCAGGGGCATATAGCTAGAGGAAGATTTAACATGCACTGGGTTAGAGAAGGGAAGGTATTCTGCACTTTCATTTTCAGGGTATTTCCTATAAAGAACATGTAACAACTGCATGTGCGCATTTAAATGGGGGTACTTCTAGACAAGGGTAGGTTTTCCCTTGATTTTTATGCATGGCTTATCTGGACTATCTGGACCATCTGGACTAAGGTATTAAGTTGACCTGAAACATAAATTGGAAACCGATTACCGAAGGAGGGTTGCTGGACTAACAAAGTGTAAGCATAGAGTGAAAATTTCGAAAATGTTCATCAGTGATCCAGTAAAACCTCTTAATACACTTCTTATATATACAACCACAAAATCGAACATAAATGGTCAGTTTTCCCCTACATATAATGCCCATTTTCATCAAAAATGGAGGGATTACTTTCTATTATAAGAACTACATTCGACTACACCTCGAAGGTTTCTACACCTCGAAGGTTTACATGTAATTAATGGTGGTAAACTATACGGATCTTTTGCTCATTTACAGCCTTGTAAATGGTACTACTTTTATCGCGCTGTAATCAAGTGATCTTTGGTTTCTAGTAGAAATTCGTTGTTCGCCAGATTTTCCACTACATTAACATTGATACTTGTATACCGATGTGTTGTGTGGGTTGAAACATTCAGCTTCCGTCACTGATGCATTAGGGACGCGATTAAATGGAAGTAGTGAGGGGAGGTAAGGACTGAGATTAGGCAATAGGACACTTCCATTGTTGTTAGACACGCCTTTTATTCATGAGTTCTTGAAGCGAACAGAATAAATATGTTTTAGTCCCGACAGCATTGTTCTTAGTGTATATATATACATATTTTTAATATTTTAAATTAATCATGAGATTTTTGGATTATGTTCTTGTTAAATAAAACTAGTTTGTAAAAGTGTTAAGGCATCGCAACCGTTCCCCAACCGTTCGCCCTAACCGTTCCGATTCCCGCGAAAATGGCGGTTGTGTTCGGCTCTTACGATAGACGAGTTTGAACGGAAAACTTCATCTGTCTTTACGTCGCACATGAAGCACCATGGTCAGGAAAGTAAGTTCGAAAATTAAAATAAATAATATCAATTTATCAGAACACAACATACTGTGTTAATTTAACTAGTTTTATCGACTCTGTTCGTACGTGAGGTATCATCATGATTGATACGGATTGATACTCCGTCTTGATACGGGGATCACTTATTTAACTAATCACACATTTAGCCGAGTGGTTAGAGCCACTGACTTGAAATCACTTGCCTCTTACAGCTATCATATTTCCACGTTTTATTTCAAACTCTTGTCTTTTTCTTACGATGTAAAGCATTCCTCCACTGGCAATAACTTCAACCTGTTGAAGGTGGCCAGTTATGTGGTAGAAGTAGAAGGACCCCCACGCCCTTCGCACACACACACTTTTGTTTTTTGGTTGACTATTCATTTTCTTAATTTTGAGGACTGTGCGTACTCTGCGTACAGGTAGCCACGCCCTTGTTGACTATATCATACCAATAACTCGATAACAAGTCAGGGACATATAGCTAGAGGAAGATTTAACATGCACTGGGTTAGAGAAGGGAAGGTATTCTCCTCTTCCATTCTCAGGGTATTTCCTATAAAGAACATGTAACAACTGCAGGTGCGCATTTAAATGGGGGTACGGTATATCAGCAAAATGTAAACTTAACTCACCTGGGTTGTTTCGGTATTACAATTCAACAAACTTTCAGTTAAACAACTTTTAGCTCTTATTTATAAGTCCTGCCCCTGTTAGGTGAGACATGTGAATCTGCAGATTTCTTGTTATGACTTTATATTGATTGTGATTTGAATAGGTTTGAATTGTTAAACCTCAGGAATGTTTATCTATTAATTTGTGAACCACAGTAGGTACTATGCAGTGTACATGCATCTGTATGTTTTTATAAAAAAAGTGTTTCTGTTGCGGAATATTAGAAGGTTTCATAAAATATCTTACTTGTACCATTGTTAGCCCACTTTTTCTTATACATTGTACGATTGTTTTGATAACGACTGCATTACACGACGTATTCATAATGACTGTAAAACACGACATATTCCTTTTTTTTTTTTTGCTTTTCTTTGAGTAAAGAAATAATTTATTTTCTGACGAAGTGAGGGAGAAAATAAAATACTACAAACAATACCAGGAATCCAAATTCATGAATCGCTCTTGATTGTTTAGAAGTTTAGGACATATATGTATAACTTACATATTAAAAGTAGCTATTAAAAGCGGACGCCTAATCCACCTCTTCCTTGAAACCGCCTATGGAATATTTTAGGAGGAGGGGCGTCAGATCCACCGGTGTTCACCATTCGATTTAACGACTAAAATATTCTGAAAATGCACCATATTTCGCTAAATGCCATATAGGAGACAAAACATCTCGGGAGGCATGCCGCCCGACCCCTTTGTCCCCTCCCCGCCCCCCCACACAAACTAAAATCCTCGATCTGCCATCGAGGTTATAATAGCGTAAATGAGTATCCATGCCCTTCCATAGTAAAGTTAGAATGTTGACAACTTGTTAAAAACTCAAACCTGATTAGAATTCTGGGAAACTCACTTTATCATGCAAATAAACATGTCTGCTATTAAACAAGGAAATAGCGGGTTTAATACCTTCTAAGAATCATTTCTTCAGTTGTATACTACACCGGGTCAAAGGTCAAAGCTATTTTACCCCTTGCAATTTCGTACCCTGTCTACTTTCACTTCTGAAATTTATATCAAAAACTGTCAAAAACATGATGAGCTCGCCTTTTCAAATATCAACAACATGTCCAGAATACAGTTACAGCCAAAAATATAACAGAAACTTTTTAATACAGAACTACTTTCGATGCACCAGGCGAGCACATCCGGCTGATTTAGTGGAATTAAACCTCGACATTCCTGTTTGCCGAATGTTCCGCCATTTTTGTTATTACGGCGATGCGTGCGGGAATGGGAACCAACTACGTGAATCATTGTGAAAGTTAGTTGCATTCTTTCTTGTGAAACCCAAGTGGAGGAGGTCATTGTGTCCGCGGATATAATGACCTATACGTAGTTGCCATTGTGTCCGCAACGCCACTGTGCCCGCAGTGCTGGTCGTCTCAAAGTTATAACAGACACCTCTGCAGGGTACGTCTGTTTCTAACGCAACTGACACAAATCCTGCAATCCGATTAGTTGACATTCAAAAATGTGCCACTATTAAATCGTGTATAACCCGTCGTAAATCCAGTCAGGTGACATTCGAACCCAGTTCGGGGTTCAACACGCAATGTATGAGACATTACAATAATAACCATTTCTATTTAAGTCTCTACTAATTTCAGTCATCACAATGGCAAACAAGAGAGAGAGAGAGACAGACAGACAGACAGACAGACAGACAGCGATAGAGAGAGAGACAGAGAGACAGACAGAGAAAGGCAGAGACAGCGAGACAGCGAGACAGACTCAGAGAGACAGACCCAGAGAAGAAAAATTCAAAGACAGACAGAGACAGAGAGACAGACAGAGACACAGAGAGACAGTCAGATAGACAAAGACAGAGAGACAGACAGACAGACGGTGTCACAAAACATTGACAGAGACAAAGAGAGACAGAGACAGAGACACATATAGACAGAGATAGAGATACACTTAAAGAGAGAGAAATAGAGAGACAGAGAGACACAGACACAAAGAGACACAGACAGACAGAGACACAGACAGAGACATAAACAGAGAGACATAGAGTGACAGAGACATAGAGACAGAGAGAAACAGCGAGACATAGAGAGACATATGCACAGAGACATAGAGACAGACAGATATAGGGAGACAGAGACAAGAGAGTGACACAGAGAGAAAGAGACACAGATACAGAGAGATACAGAGACAGCGAGACATAGACAGACAGACAGACAGACAGAGTATGTCAGACAGACAGACAGACAGACAGCTAGAGCTAGATACACAGAGAGAGGGATAGATAGAGAGAAAGAGAGACAGAGAGACAGAGAGACCAAGACACAGACAGAGACACGGACACAGAGAGACAGAGACAGAGACAGAGAGACAGAGACACATAAACAGAGAGACACAGACACATACACAGAGAGACAGACACAGAGAGACAGACACAGAGACACAGTGATAGAGAGAGACAGAGAGAGAGAGAGTCACAGACGCAGAGAGACATAGACAGAGAGGTTATACTACCATATACCATATGTTGATGAATCGTAAAAAGCCATGACTATACGGGAAATTCGCGTCATAGGAGACAAAGAAAGAATAAATATAAACAAGAGATATAAAGAAAGCACGCACAAATAAATTTCTTCGAACAAAAGGCTAAACGGACATAACGCTTCGGATAGAATTCGTCATGCACGCAAGTAGATAAAAAGTGGTGTTCCTGCAACCCGACTGGTTGACGTTCAAATATGTGCGACTATTAAATCGTGCACAACCCGTCGCAAATCCAGTCAGGTGACGTTATAATATGGTCAACCAGTATCGACACGGGTAAACCAGTATCGAAAAGTTGACTTTTCTGACAGATTATATCAGTCGTTTAATGGTCTCACATTTTGTTTAATGGCGACATATTAGCGTAAACTGCAAAATTTAAATTTCAATACAGTTAACCCTATAGTCAACGTCTGAGTCCTAAAGGAACATGAATTGCGTATGGATTGCGATAGTGTGTTCGCGCATTATTTGAATACATGGTATGTGTGCTCTTTCCTCTCTCCATCTCTTTCCATATAGTGACAAAGAAAAACAAATAATCTGCTAGCCTGTAAATTTAATGCAATGTAAAGTGTATTAATTGTTTGCCAATCTTCAATTATGTGTTGCGTTTAAAGGAATTGAAGCGGTCTGATGTCCTTCCAAATATAGATGAAACCTTACTAATGTACTTTAATTTTATGCAAAAGGTGCACATGCATTAAATTTGTCGCCTGTTCAATTCGTTAAATTCGTGTTTTTTTTATGAAAATGTCTAGGCTAGACTGAAAAGGCCACCGCAAGTTTTAGATTCATATACATCATAAGTATTATTTCAATTGGGGCTCCATATAAAACGTATGCAGTGTGCTTATGAACATATCTGTTTTAATAGCATTTCAAGTTTGATGTTTCGTTAGATAATACTTGCAAAATAATTCAAGCTGAACAGATGCACTTATATTACATATTTGTCAGTGATTTGTAATTTAAGATGCTCCGCACTCGTTCTTATATCGGGGCCATTTTTCTACCTCGGGAGATATTTTCCCGTATCTCAAAAACACTGGTTATTAAACTCTATTTATTTATGCAGATATTGTAAGCCTGTGGCGTCAACTGAAATTGATTTAAAATATTAAATGCTTTGCTCACCGATCTAAAACGCCCTATGATGTCTCATTGAATTACTAATGTGAAATGTAAGCCAGCCATGCATGTACCCTGTTTAAATGTTCAAGGTGATAGATGTAAGCATTTCAAATATTAAGGATAGGTAGTAATATAGTATTTGTCAAATCACGCAAAATTCGGGGCTTTGCGACAACAGCAGATACAAGTAAGTCAAGATACACATATCTGAAGGTTACATGTACTCCTATAAGTAAAGTATGCGAAACATTTATCGAGTTCCGACGAGTACTTTTACTTTCCTTATCCCAGTGCCCTATATGTCAATTTTCATCTCAGTATACCCAGACTAAAATATTGATTTGTCGCAGTACCTGAAAGTTTAGTATGTATCATGAGCACCAATAAAAATCAAATCGTTTGATTTATTTACTATATAGTATATACTATTTTAGGAAAATTTTGTTTGAACCATAAATAACTAAAAAAACATTCGACAGAATCAAATGAAACTTGCAACATTGATTAATGGCAGAGAATGAATGTGCAGAGTGCATGAATCATAACTCTGGATAAAGTAAAAGTGGAGTTATGGGATTTTGTTGCTTTGGAAATTGGATGTGCAGAGTGCATGAATCATAACTCTGGGTAAAGTAAAAGTGTAGTTATGGGATTTTGTTGCTTTGGAAAATGGATGTGCTGAGTGCATGAATCATAACTCTGGGTAAAGTAATAGTGGAGTTATGGGATTTTGTTGCTTTGGAAGTGATGCCAATGACAGTGCAACATTTACGAGAAGATGTTGTAACTTTGCCAATGCCAGTGTGACATTTACGACAAGGTGTTGTAACTTTGCCAATGCCAGTGTGACATTTACGACAAGGTCTTGTAACTTTGCCAATGCCAGTGTGACATTTACGACAAGGTGTTGTAACTTTGCCAATGCCAGTGTAACATTTACGACAAGGTGTTGTAACTTTGTCAATGTCAGTGTGACATTTACGACAAGGTGTTGTAACTTTTGTTACAAATAAAAATATTGTAACAGATAGCGTAGGCGTTGTAACTTTTATCACAACTACATTTTGTAACATTTACGGCAATATTGTAACAGATAGCGTTTAGTGTAACTTTTACGGACGGCTTGTAACTTTTACGGACGGCTACAGCAGATAGCGACGTTGTAACAAATGGGGTTCCTACACACCCCTCCCCACCCCACCCCAACACCACCACCGCACAACTCTTAAGTCTGAGCAAAATCTGAGAGAAATTATGAAAATTCATAATGCCTATATTTTATTTCTTTAAGCTTGTTTTTTTCGGTTGGCAGCATTTCCCACATACCACTACAAATTGCAACATTTTATTATCTACTATAGCAAATAAAGTGTCATCGTCAGAGAATGATTATACCAACATATTGTTATTACCCGTCACATTTTATTATCTACCATAGCATTTAAAAGTGTCATCACGAGAGAAAGATCATACAAATACATAATTATTACCCGTGACATTTTATTATCTACTTTGGTAAATAAACTGTCATCATGAGAGAAAGATCATACCAGTACATACTTATTACCCGTAATATTTTATTATCTACTTTGGCAAATAAAGTGTCATCATGAGAGAATGAATGATTACCAGAACATAATTATTGCCAGTGACATTTTATTATCTACTATAGCAAGTAAAGTGTCATCATGAGAGAAAGATCATACCAGTACATACTTATTACCCGTAATATTTTATTAGAAGAATGAATGATTACCAGAACATAATTATTGCCCGTGACATTTTATTATCTACTATAGCAAGTAAAGTGTCATCATGAGAGAAAGATCATACCAGTACATACTTATTACCCGTAATATTTTATTATCTACTTTGGCAAATAAAGTGTCATCATGAGAGAATGAATGATTACCAGAACATAATTATTGCCCTTGACATTTTATTATCTACTATAGCAAGTAAAGTGTCATCATGAGAGAAAGATCATACCAGTACATACTTATTACCCGTAATATTTTATTATCTACTTTGGCAAATAAAGTGTCATCATGAGAGAATGAATGATTACCAGAACATAATTATTGCCCGTGACATTTTATTATCTACTATAGCAAGTAAAGTGTCATCATGAGAGAAAGATCATACCAGTACATAATTATTACCCGTGACATTTTATTATCTACTTTGGCAAATAAAGTGTCATCATGAGAGAATGATTGATTACCAGTACATAATTATTGCCCGTGGCATTTTATTATCTACTATAGCAAATAAAATATCATCATGAGAGAATGATCATACCAAATACATATTTATTACCCGTGACATGTTATTAACTACTATAGCAAGTGTCATCATGAGAAAATGACCATATCAATATTTAATTATTGCCCGTGACATTTTCTTATTTACTATAGCAAGTAAAGTGTCATCATGAGAGAATGATCATACAAATACATAATTATTACCCGTGACATTTTCTTATCTACTATAGCAAATAAAGTGTCATCATGAAAGAATGATTGATTACCAGTATATAATTATTGCCCGTCACATTTTAGTATCTACTATAGCAAGTAAAGTGTCATCATGAGAGAATGATCATACCAATATATAATTATTACTCGTGACATTTTATTATCTACTATAGCAAGTAAAGTGTCATCGTGAAAGAATGATCATAACAATATATAATTATTACTCGTGACATTTTATTATCTACTATAGCAAGTCAAGTGTCATCATGAGAGAATGATCATACCAGTATATAATTATTACACGTGACATTTAACTCATATACATCAGACATACACATTTCACGGATTTTCATTTAAAACTGAGCATTCAACGCATACTTGTTTCAAAACGGTCGTGTGTTTTCCTTGTTTGACTCTGTATAGTTGTATTAGTCTTTATGAGAATAGCATTGTACTTTTTATATAGAGTATCGTTTCTATCGTACGGATAGAAGTGAGTCCAAACGTGAGTGTCATCTATGGAATGATTGTTCTCTAAGTTGTGATGTCCACATATTGCCGAATCATTAAATGGCTCTCGTGACAGATGAATACGATGCCAATGATTGCGATTCTTAAAATCTATAAAACACTTTTTCTTTTTGACCAGCTGGTGCGTAATCAAGGATTGATCGATACCCCATTCGTTAGGAAATATTTTTTTAAACGGTAAAACGCAATCTAAAATCGTTTCGTTACAATCCATAACCTCTTCCCAGGACGCCGTATCCATGGAAATAAAACACATCGGAATTATTCCACCTAATGCACGCATAAATAGCCAAAGATTAATTGGTGTTTTGCTTTTCAACGGATTTAGTATCTGTGTTGATGTCGGAAATGCATCTACATCGCTAGTTATAATAGTTTCTCTCCCGCGCATTACACCACTTTTGTACGCATATAACCGGCTCGTTTGTGCAATCAGCACACACAATTCGTCCGTGGTTGTTATCGGCGTAACAACAACACCTTCTGCACGAAGTCTTGCCATGTATCCGTCAACCGATGTGTCGTTTGGAGTATGTACCAGGTACATATGTACCCCCACTGGAACTTCAAAATGAAGGTTCAGCCATAATCTAGATGACAGTATAGCCGCTTCTTTGTACGGAAATAATTTTTTCTTGTGAAATTGCGTGTTCTTCGACAAACATAACCCCACAGAAATCCATACGTAATCCGTAACTGTATCGTTTTCTTCCCTGTAGTAAGCATTCTGTGTTTTGAATGACTGATTTGTTCCAAACTTTAGTAAGGGTATGAGCACATGTTTCGATTCGTACATCGTATACCCCATAATCATAAGTACAGTCAAAACTACGCACACTAGTAATACTATCCGCATTTTAAATACTATCCGAACGTTAAGTATATATTTTATGAATGAGCCCAACCTTTTAACTATTGAAATCAATTCAAACTGTTTTGCTTTCACAGTGGTGGAGCAGGTACCTCCACAATAACTGTAATGACGAGCCTATTCGAGAGTACTGGCCATGTTTTGATTTATGAAATGGAGTATTTCCAGCGGGGTTATATTGTCCCAGATAAATTACATGGTTTTCGGAACTTATAGTTCATCGAGGTCAAGAGGCCGCACGCCCGCGTTTTAGATGTGATTCATGTCCCAAACACCAGGTTTTGATCGCGCACAATATAAACCCGCTGAATATGTATGATTTCTTATCTGACATGGGTTTTTATGTATCATGATACACATTTGTCGAGAAATTGCACAACATACAAACACAATGTCACAACTTACATTCTCTCAACATCAAACGAGAAGAATATACAGCTTCATCCTATTTAAATGTGTTGTTGGAACGTAGCGTCGAACGCATTTCATTGCATTTTATTTATTTATTTATTTATTTATTTATTTATTTATTTATTTATTTATTTATTTGTTTGTTAAAATGATGATTCAACGGTTAACGTGTTTTCTGGCGTTTAAAATGACGTCTTAGCGATTGGCGTATCTGATGTCAGAGGTATTGTATTTAAGAAATAAAATATTTGCAGCGGGTTTATATTGTCCTAGATAAAAACCTGGTTGGCGGGGCTTGAATACCATCGATACCAAGGGCCGTAGGCCCGCGGTTTCGATGTGTTTGAAGTACCAAGCATCAGGTTTTTATCTCGTACAATATAAACCTGCTGCAAATATTTCATTTCTTATTTGACATGGCTTGTTATGTATTTTATACACATTTTCGAGAGATTGAACATACTACAAACACATTCTCAAAACTTACATTGAACGTCCATCTCTCAGTACCAAACGAAGAAAATATACAGCTTTATCGTGTTTTTAGGAAGTTTAATGTGTTGTTGGAAGGTAACTTTGCCTTAAAATAACGTAATCATTGTTTTGAATGTTTTCTGACGTTAAAATGAAGGACGTGACGTCAGAGGTAATTTTATAGCTTTTTCAAAAACTGCTCAATAGCCAATCAGCGTTGAGTATTTTCATAAACCATGTTAGATATGGATTTTAAAACCTCCGCAATACGCAATCAGCACTGAGTATTTTAATAAACAATGATAGCTTTCACAAAAGTAGATCCGGTACCTCCATATAAACAGGAATGACGAGTCTGGTCGAGAGCATGTCTTTCTCTCGGACATAGTTTAAGTGTATCTTAATTTAGTATGCCCATATTTTTCATGGTCGTTTATAGGGTGACAAAGTATCGGTTCTTATGATGGTAGGACATATACAGTACTGGTTCTACCCAGGAAAAGGGGGTGGTCTGACTCTACCACAAACAAATCGACCGTCATGTACGGCCAAAAATGTGCTTAATATGACGTAATACACCATTCAAACAAAATAAATCTAACACTGTATATTCTGTTACTTACTAAAATATAACTTTACACATTTGTAGATGCATTTATACTGTTTATATTCTAAAGAGTCATTACGTGGACACGGCTTATTTCGTTTAAGCAATTAGCCGTGGGCGGAGCTTATTATGTTTTATCGATACAGGTAATTTGTGGGCGGAGCTTATCGGACTATTTACAATCTAGTCTACTAAAATATCGACAATTGTCTCGGTATTTATATTACAAACTGAATTAAAACATGATATATATGTAGTGAAAAAGAAGGAAGCCTCAATCATTTTGTAAGCGGCATTTAATAATTATAAACTATCATCGGCGTACACTAATTATACTAAATTGTTTAAAATTAAATGCGCAACTCAAACAATTAGTCTCATTCGCAACTAATACATTATATATATATAATTCTTCTTTTTCATACATGTACTATTCGTTGCGAATGTACATGAAACGCCGTTAAATTATTTATTTAAAGTATCAGTCCAGACAAATCCGAGAAAACATGCCAGACACATGCTTTTTGCCACCAATACATGTCATGTTATGCCGATTTTTTTAATGGTATGAAATGAAGTTGTCATATTATTATTTGTGATTAAAGTCTGAAATATTTTTGAAATAAACAGGCTTTCGGTATTTTTAAAACACTGACAAACAATATACAACTGTGTGTTGAATTTATTCTTACACTACATTGCTCCGTATAAAGCTAGAGCAATTTAGAAACGGATGCCCCCGGTATAAGTTACTAGAACTATGAATTCGCCAAAAAAATGATAAGGTACAAGTGGGAGAAGCATTGGTGAATGGATAACATAATAGATATACAATGCAACTATATTTGTTCAAAGTCAGTATATGCAACAATAAATTTGTATATGAAAACCATTTACATATATATAAGATAACTCACTGTCCAATCATATTTCAGAGCACTGTCACTATCACATTTGAGAAGGTGAACCAGTGAATGGTCAGAGAAATATGTAGGAAAACACTGGCAATTTGCTTATCCTCCCGCTTTGTGTGGAAGGCTAGGTCTACTGCGGAGCCACTGATATGGGTAGAGCCCATCACCAGTTGTATATATGAATTCAAAACATGGACCGTTTCAAAAGTTATTGAGCGGAAAAGGGGTCATAACTCCTTCAGAAATTGACCGATGTTGACCTAAAATCGAACTTGGCCTGTATTTTATAATTACACAGCTACACAGCAAATATTAATTACAAACATGGACCCTTTCAAAAGTTATTGAGCGGAAACCAATTTGTTGCAGAAAACTAAGTCGACAAAGGGCCACAACTCCTGCATAAAATGAGCAACGTTGACCCAAATCGAACTTGACCTGTATTTTATAATTTCACAGCTACACAGCAAATATTAATTACAAAAATGGACCCTTTCAAAAGTTATTGAGCGGAAACCAATTTGTTGCAGAAAATCAAGTCGAAAAGGGGCCACAACTCCTGCATAAAATGAGCAACGTTGACCCAAATCGAACTTGACCTGTATTTTATAATTACACAGCTACACACCAAATATTAATTACAAACATTGACCCTTTCAAAAGTTATTGAGCGGAAACCAATTTGTTGCAGAAAACTAAGTCGAAAAGGGGCCACAACTCCTGCATAAAATGAGCAACGTTGACCGAAATCGAACTTGACCTGTATTTTATAATTACGCAGCTACACACCAAATATTAATTACAAACATGGACCCTTACAAAAGTTATTGAGCGGAAACCAATTCGGAAGGGACGGAAGGGACGGAAGGGACGGGAATGGACGGACAGGGGTAACACTTAATGCCCCATCCCGCATTCTCGAATGCCGGGGGCATAAAAATCGGTAAACTCAAGACGATGCATGTAGTGCCCACATACTTACGTGCTGAAAAACGTGTTTCTCACATTTGTGAAGGACCTCCTCAGGTAATTACAAATTCGTTTTAAACATATAGCCAGTATATATTACAACTATATCTTTATTTTTTGTTTAACAAACTGGGTCCCCATAGTCGTAGAAAGCGCGTACATCGCTGTTATATTCATAAAGCACACCAATGTTGACCTTTGTTTTATATTTATATTACTGATTAATCGCGTACATCGTCTATGTCCGACACATAATCTACTCAAGCCACGCGCTCTACCGATCAATGAAACTTGCCGCGATCTTTGAAGATGCGTATCACGTATATACTTGTCTCAGATTCACATCTTGATCATGTTTACCACAATTATGACACATTCAAGGACAACAGTCAACCACAAACAAACACAGAAACAAACAACAACTATATAAAATGGGAATAAAAGGCAAGATATGACATCACAAGCACAAGAGGGTTAACAACAGGCAACCGCCTTGGAACGGTCAGTGGCAAAAAAGACCGCTGGGGGTTTAAACGTGTGTGTATTTGGTTGTTTTTCAAAAGTTGCGTTACCGTAATCTCAAATCCTGTATCCGCCCCTGTTAATGTCATTACAATCGCGTTTATCGTTTTGGATATATAAGCGCAGTTTAAAAGTTCAGACATATCAGCTATTACGAACAAAAACTAGTTTAATTTATTCAAGATGGGTTTCTTCAATAAATCTAAATTCTTAAGGGTGTATTGGGTGGTTAGTTTTTAATTATTGTCTGTATATTTGTGCAGAGGGGAGAAATAGGTGTTACGAGGTAGAAATCACATCATTAAAACTTAACTCGATACACTCTGAATTTTGAAAATAATGCATATTATTTAATTGCTCAATGCTGCACATGTGGTGTAATTAGCTGAAGTAAATAGAGTGTTTACATGATGTGTATGGGTAAACAGAGCTTGAAATGGAGAATCACGTGGTGCACAACACGATTTTAAAATCAGATTCTTGCTGAACCCTAAATGTAACAACTGCACTAAACTATTGTTGCGTTCGGTGCTGTTTAAACCTTTTTTTCTGAAAGGATACCTGTGCCGTTCGATTATCAGTAGCATATTCAACATACAGTATATAAGAAAATACCCATTATGCGTTTCTTTTTCCTTTCAGTATATTATACATTCAGTTTGAAACTGTTCTGTGACCTTAAGAAAGTCGAGCTGTTGGTGCAGAGGTCAATGTATGAATGTAACCATAAGTAGTGTTATACAAAACCAGAGAAATATATTAGATATAATTCATTATATGTATAGTCTTAAACATGCAAAGAAATGAAACGCATTGTATGCGCGTGAAGTTGGCTCTGCGTTCTGCATTCTGCGTTCAACATTCGATTACAGTTCTGCGTTCAACATTAGGATCTAATTATGCCCTTAGGTGTAAATTGTTATTCAGTCAGTGCATTATGCGGACGACCCCCGAAACATTTTGTTTTGATGAAAAATTCGGAGCTTTTACACTTAAACCCGGAGATCCGGAGATTTGGCAGGCCTGTTAAAGAAGTGTATATGTATGAATTAACTGTTAAAAAAGTTGTATGCTGTGTATAAATAATGATTACTCTGAAAATAACTTTACGTTACGCTACGTTCAATGAAAAGACGTAGCGTCCCGCTTTTTATCAACATTTGACTTTATGCAGATTATTTTGTATAATAAACGACATACTATGATATATAAACATATATGTGTTAAAAGTATAGTACAATAAATGCATACGAGTATATGTAAGAAAAAGGGCACTCGTAATGTATCATCTATAAAATGTAATTTGGGCACCGTGTAAACGACCGAATTGGAAGCAATCATTTCGGCAATCGTGAACGCTGGGCAAATTCCGTCATTCTTCGGGATCCCGCCTCGTGTGTATCACGGCGCTTCGGTATGTTCAGAATCTTGACATTCGATTAGCCGAAAGGCAACGACACAGATAATAGTGCACTGTTACTATGTAAACAATATGGCCGCTAACCACACGTGTTGATGTATGATTTGTTTGTTTTTTACAATGTAGATGAAGTTTTATCACTGTTTTCATGCATAGACCTACCAAGTGGACGCGTCTTTTTACTGAATCGAGTAGACTGCTTCACTGCGCATGTCCCATTTCACTTTTTTAAACGTTGTGAATCGAGAACAAAAATGTACGTTACATCCTTATCGGCGAATTGATGCTTTGCATCAGTTTTTCCTTGTTTGTAACTGTGATAAATGATTGTAAGTGTAAGTGCCGCGACATAATACGAACTCCGTTGTTACTAGGGCGATGGACTGGTTTTCGAACTTGACGAGTTTCGTCAAGATTGAAAAACAAATATTCAAGTTATTGAGCGGACATCATCGAAATTTTCAATAATTAAACTCCGTTCTTATCGATCTGTCTGGTTTCCGAACTTGACCTAGATATTATGCCTATAAACAGTATTTCCAAGTTTCATAATGATTGAATACTATATGTTTGAGTTAGAGAGCTGACATCGCCAAACTCAACGGACGGACAACGCCACGACATAATACGTCCCGTCTTAGGAGAGTCGTTTAAAAAGTCAATTGGTTTCGCCACCGTGCTTAAACTAGAAGAGTGTAGACTGTCGATTTTTTTTCTACCTCCACCACAGAAAATCGACTCAGTCTCTGAGACGGTAACTTTCTGTACTCCCTGGAGGAGCAAGTAGAGAAATTACTACTTTAAATATCTTGCTTTATAAACAAATAAATACACTGCTAGTCTGTTGGTTTAGTTAATAATCGCATAGTTGTTTATGTTAAAGCTTAAATCATGTATTGAAACTGAGTTGTGACCTTTCAACTAATGTATGTTCGAAAAATTACTAGTTTATGGTTATAATGGCTTGCAACTTAAAATCAAAACATAAGTAAACTAACAGTGAAGTATCGTTGTGTAGCAACATGTTTTTCTCAAATAAACTGAATTGCTAATCGAGCCTAAAGCTCTTCCAGTCTCAATATTTAACTGAATTATCAAACAAAACCAACATACTACCAACTGACGAAATACCATGATAAAATAAACGAAAGCACCCCGTATTAATAATATATTTTATTATCATTGAACCTGCCAATAAAACAGAATCGAAATAGTACATGTATTTAGTGAACATTTTTACCAAACTGAAATGGAGGTAATTTCAAAATGATAATTAACTTGGTGTCACTGTTTTCCTCTTCTTAATTTAAACGGACAATCTACATGTATGTTGCTATTTTAAAACTCTCACCGTTAGTTTTTCTTCATAACTTGCATTTTTTTAATCATTAAGATAAACTATAAGAAAGAATAGTATAAAGATAATTATTTTTGCATATTACTGACTGTTGATTATATTGCTCCAATAATAGTTTCACAACATAGTAGAATAGGAGCAAAAGAAGAGGCAAAATATGGCCTGCGGACGCTCTGCTGGCCAAAATGGCTCTTGTGCATGGGTTGTCATCATAAAATGCCCTTCAATACTTCTTTTAAAAAACTGCAAAAAAAAAATGACCTTGAAGCTCTACTGATAGGTTTTGATAACTGTGAAGTTTCATTAAAAACTGTCAAGTAGTTTCAGAGGAGTAGTCGCTACCAATTTTTACTATATAACTCTATTTAAACAAAGATGGCCACTGGCAGCATTGTTTAATGTCGAATCAAAATATGTTTCAACCAAGACCAACATCATGTCATGCTGATCATTAAAGTAGTGTCCCATATCAATATCGCTTGAAGTTTTCAAAGGAATTAGTCGCCACAATTTTTTTCGTAAAAATCTACTTTGAGCCGTGGTGGCCATCTTCAATTGCCGGCCGACCTGAAAGTTTGCTATGATCAACTAGACATCAAGAGCAACTTTCCTGTGAAGTTTCATAAAAATCCGTTGAGTAGTTTCAGAGGAGTAGTTACTACAATGTTTTAGTATATAATTTTATGTAAACAAAGATGGTCACTGGCAGCCATGTTTAACGTCGAATCAAAACAATTTTCGACAAGGACCAACACCATGTCTTGATGATCATTTTAGAAAAAAGTCCCATATCAATATAACTTATAGCTTTCAAGAATTAGTCGCTACAAACTTTTTTTTTAAAAAAAATGATAAATAGGGTCCTAAAGAAACCACAGCGTCCGAAAGCAATGACATCGTAGGTCCGCACTGTACTGCAAACAAGGACTTGAAACTACAATGAAAGAGACAAAAATCAACAGAAAGTGTGGTGAAGACAGGGTTACCGACTTGGAACGGTCAGTAGGCAAACTGGTTAGCTTGAATCGATTTTATATGCGCATAATCCTCGCTATTATGCTGTCTTCAGCGCCCAAATAGACAAGAGTGTGTAAACAAAACTACATCCCATCAAAAGGAAATCTCTAACAATAAATTCCACATCCAGAGAAACTAACTAAAGATACACATACAAAATAATAAACATCTCAGGATGTATCCAGAATCGTACTGAACAACCATAGTAGTTGCAGATAAAGAGAAAACCAATCTAGGGTACGACCAGAAAACCCGAGGGACGAAAGCTCATGCACCCACCTCCCTTAGTTGGGGTTTAAGTAGGTACAATCAAGAGGTAGTCCAGTCATCGCACAAGTGAAAAGCGAAGCGTAATGATTGACTGAATCTATTTTTACCTTTGGCGGCCATCTTGGATTTTACATCAATGTGAATTTTTGCTAGGACCAACTGGACATCATGAGCAATATTACTGTGAAGTTTCATGACAATCCATCTAGTAGTTTCAGAGGAGTTTACGGATGGACAGACGGACGTACTCATGGTGAGGTACTTGTGTGGATTTTTACTTCTGAGTTGCAGCATGTATAGTTGGTACTTATAAAGACCATACACATGTCCGTAAGTGTGGGATGTGTGCAACCATTAAATTTATGTGGGTTGCATGTGGTTCACATGGCAAGTATAAAATGGTTATGCATCAGCGGAATACTTCATTTTCCACAAGCTTATCTCTAAAACAGTTAGGTTTTCAGAAATCATTACATTTCACAGACTAGTGACAAAGTACATATTTGGGTAACAACCCTACCCAAAAATACTATTTCTACCGAGAAGACTAAACTTAGTGTACAGAAGGAAACGTGTCATGTTTTTGAAGCATTTGTTGTTTTTGGTTAAGAGAACAGCTGAGAACACAAAATATTTCGAAAGCTTTTGCATCCACTTTATTATATAGTTACACATCTTTGGATGCTAAGCTTTAAGTCCCCTCTGTAACCCATAGAATGCTTCTTAATGCTCTACTTAATCTCCATTCACCACCGGACTACAATTTCTTCATTTAAAGCAAGTCCATTCATAACAAGAAGAATTCTTAATATAACCATTGACCATCAAAACAATTTAAAGCATTTAATTCGAATTTCAAATATAAAGTATTCCACTGCTGTCTAATAATCAACAGTTTTGGCAAGCAATTTAAATTGAGAAAGTCATTATGTAATTACATTTAAATAGAGCTTTTTTCGATAGTCAGTGCATTCTTTACTATTACTTCACTAACAAGAGCTGTTTGAGAACAGCGACGCTCGTCTTTCGGGGGCCATTCATGAACTACATATAACCTTAGTCCGAAAAAGAACATAACTTTGTAAAAAAATTAAATGAGTTTCAAGTTACAAATCCTGTACATATCATCTCGTCTTTCATACCGAATAGATGTAGGAAGTTTCATTACAATATGTCAAGCGGTTTGAGTTGAGAGATATGAGATTACCGTAAAAGGTTAACTGACGCCGACACCGGGACAAGTACAACAGCTTGCCTTTTCTTTGAAAAGTCGAGCTAAAAATGAACAATCAATCAATTTCATTTAAAATACGCCCCGTGTGGTTCCTGTGCAAAGAACAGGGCCACTGCAGATCCCGTTAGAGGGGTATATCTCCCCTAAATTCAGGTTAATTTTATCTTCCGTTTTTTCATGTTCATTAAAGGTCTTCATCATGACCCCTGCATTGTTTCAGGTGCCATCTCGCTCAGATCACTAGAGCAGTGGCAGAAAAACAATAAACGTGGCTCCGGCGTAAATGGAGTGTCTACAATAGAATTTGCAGTAACTCTGCAGGTGGGAATGAATGAATGGCGTTTTATGGCACGTCGACACATAAATAGGTCATATTGTGCGCAAAAACCGATGAATCATGAAAGAATAAAGTAGTATTTTTTTATTTATTACTACTTTATTTTTTATGATTGTGTCGACGTGCCATAAAACACCATTCATTCATTCATTCTCACCTGCAGAGTTACAGCATATTCTATTGTAGACACATCATTTAGGCTGGAGCCACGTTGAGAAGTTTCTTATCCATTCTCCATATTTTATCTCGATGTGATGTGAATGGAGAATGAGCTTGGCATGTCCATTCCTGTTAGGCGCCATATAACCTTTCATTTGTTGGTGTGCCTTAAAACCCAATTCAATGCAATTATGATTAAAAATGCCTGTTATTCGTTTTGTAAACAGCCAGTTCACTTGACGCCACATTCAATGACTCATCTTAGAAGAAATGATCAGCATCAAACCATATGCAAATAAAAACACACAGAATTTGCTAATAAATTTTATTGTTTTTAAACAGACATGAACAAAAAAATAGACATGTTACTTAAGGCTAGCAAGTTTACAAAGTCTTTGTTGGCTCATGGGTTTCAGAGGAGATGTTGTTTAAAGCACCAGATGACATGCCTTTCTGGGCAGTACGAGCCCAGTACTGCTAAAAAACGATCAAAAATCCCAAATGGAAACAATGTATACCAAGGGCAATTCCAGACTGAACTATATGGGGGTGGGTCCCCTCCCAAAACCACATTTTAAATTATAGATGTTTTGATATTCCTCTAAAACTATCATTTTGGATTTTCCTGACCCCAACACTACCCTTCAAATTAAATATTGAGTGCCTTCAAACACTCCCATACAGTTAATTCTGGAATCGCCCTAACAGTAATGGGCGGTTAGCATGACAAAAATACAGCAACAATATCTTACAAATCTTCTAGATAAACAAAATAAATGAAGCACATGAAAGTGGTTATTTTAATGGTCATCAAATATAACTCCCAAAACAAAGATAAATGTGAAACAATGTATACAAACTGTATACAAACCGGAAAGTAACTAGAGGTTGTTTTTACGAACTGGAAAGTAATAGAGGTTGTTTTTAGTAAAAACTGATGTCTCCACCACTGGGAAAAAGGCAATAAATTCGCAAAAAAATCATTCACATGAAACAAAAAGATAAGATGCGCAACTAGGCTTGGTACTGAACTGAACTGAACATCCTTACCAAGTGTCATCGAAATCCGGCTCAGGAGAACTAGTCCAGACAAATTTTGTGTATTAAAACCTTTAAAGGGCCATAACTCTGCCAAATAATATGTAACACGGCGATGATATGCACAACAAGGCTTGATCCAGATCATTCTTGCCGAGTTACATCGAAATCTGGACAGGGTATTCGGAGAACTAGTGAGCAGTCTGGACTGTTAATGTATTAAAACCTTTAAAGAGCCATAGCTCTGCCAAATATTATTCAACCAAAACACAGCATTAAAACCTTTACAGGGCCATAGCTCTGCCAAAAATCATTCAATCAAAACATAGCAACTATATGCGCAACTAGGTTTGCTACAGTTTTTTTGAAATCCAGCCAGTGGTTCAGGAGAACTATACCGGAAAACGTGTATTAAAACTTTTAAAGGGCCATCATTCTGCCAAAAATGATTTAACCGGAACACAGTGACGATATGTGCAATAAGGCTTCGTTGAAATCTGGACAGGGGTTCAGGAGAACTAGTTAGTCCGGACCAAGTGTCAATATCAAAACATTTCAAGGGCCACAACTCCATTAAAAATCATTCAAGCGGAACATGGTGATGATATGGGCAAATAGGCATGGTACTGATCATTCCTGCAAAGTTTCGTTAAAATCCGGCTAGTGGTTCAGGAGAAAGTTTGTGAAAGACAGACAGACAGACAGACAAACAAACAGACAGCACAAAGTGGGGAAACCATAAAAAGACGAGCATACATATCATTTTAAAGTCACCTAATGGTCATTATTAGCGGTTTTAATTATGAACTAAGAATTTATGTTATATTTACCAGAAAGAACCTTTATGTCCAAGATATTAAAGAACTAGAAACTATCACTGAAGGTGTTTTAATAGACCAAGTGCCAATGACTTTTGAGAAATGAAGGCTCTATAATGTATATGAAGTAAGTGTGGGCTAACAGTTATAAAGCACTTTGCCTCAGACACACTGTTTACTGTAACTTATCAATCATCATGATCATTCTAAACACTTTTTTTTTTCAACACATCCTTTTTTCTTCTGTGAATAACTCCTCCATTTTGTTTTATTGTTTTTCGATGCCTTCAAGCAAACATCTGGTTTAGGCCTACATGTATTGTCAAAAAACTTCTTAAAAAGAATTTTAATTTCATTTTCTTCTTCTTCAGTCCTTGAAACGTTCTTGTGAACTGCAGGCTTCTTTGGCTTTTTTCTATGTACAATGCCTATATTGTCATTATCTGCCTCCTCTTCATAGAAGTTTTCAGCTTCTTCCAGAGCGGATTCCAGATTTCCAGGATCACCAGCCTCAAGTTCTGGATCACTATTCTGCATATCCCTCACGAGATCAACTGAAAAATGCAGACTATCATCGTAACGAGGCAAAATAAATCATTTTAAAGTAAATAAAGGGCCATAACTCCCGTCCGATCTGGCTGGTTTTCTAACTTTTCCGAGCTTTCACCAATATTAACAATCTGGTAAAGTTGATAAAGATCGGATGAAAAAGGAAGGCCCTATCATCTTAAAGAGACCAAACCAAAGTTAACGACGGATAACTCGTAATCACTAAAAATCATCGTCAGCTCAAACTTGTATCGTGCTAAACTGAGTTGAACAGAAAACACTGTGAACCACATTCGTTTGTGAGTTAATAATATTCTCAGAAACCAATGTAACAATACAGCCTTGACATTGTACTTAACGTAATAACAGTTTATAAATCTAACACAATTAGAGTTAAGTACACCCCTGTTAATCTGTATCATAATTGATCATGCAATGGGAGTTTCCTAATACTGTCAGTTAGTTGTTGGTTAATCATCTGAACACCTGTTATTGTTTATCTGCTTTAGCGGTTATTTATATCCTTCAGGTCTATGACCTGCATAGGTAACAAGTTAATTTTTGGAATGACGTAGGTTATGTTAATTCGAACATGAGTCATCCAAAATAGGCAATACCAGTAGAGAGAATGCGATGACGTAGCTTTGGAACAGTTCCAGGATCGTTAGCCGCATTCCAGATCCATACGTCATGGCTTATCTCAAAGTTTGAGATATTGCCAGCACGTACCATTCTGTTGACGTCATCACCTCCGAAGCCATGGTCAAATAAGGAGGCATGATTCGCCCATATGATGTTACCTCATCGTTATATTTGGGTAGGACGTTATGCACTTTACTTCCGGTTTACCAAATTTGGTTATACCTTCTAACTTATTCTTAGAAATCCCTCCACCAGTTCTAGGAATTAATGAACTAAGTAGGAAGGTCTGTTTGCTCGACTGTATATACGAGAGTAGAAAGTCGGGTGGGAGTGGAGAGTCAGTTGTTCTTGTATCCACAAGATGGATCCCTGCAGTTTAAGACAGGGTGTGGGATAAGTTAAACTATACTGTGGAAGCTAGTATAGAACGGCAGTTGTTTAGCGTTACATAATTTAAGGATTTGAACATTTGAAAGTTTCTAAATACTATTATACTTTGTGAACCTAAGACATTTAATAATAGGGACTATTTAAGTAGTTAACAAATGGGAGTACTGAAAAACCACTCTACTAAACGGATATGCATATATATATAACAGGATGTTCATAGCGTATTATGAATATGTAATTGTTCGGACTGTTTTATATGTAGCAATAATTTAAATTATGGAAATCACAACGCGAAGTCCGGACCTTGTTATTAAATGTACCAAGCATGGCATACGACCCCGTAGTGCTACACCAAACTCGTGCAAAGTAACGGATTTTGGGGCAAAAATAAGCAAACTGAACCCAAATTGGTGAAAGATGTAAGCTTACCCCATAATGCCCATTCTACATCAGCAAGGAAGCAATTCAGAGTTGATTTCTTCCGCATCAATTGAGCTGAAAATGAACAAGATAGTTTTTATGATTATTAATTCTAACACGATCACCGCAGTTTACGATAAAATACAGCTGTTCCATTAATTCCCCGCGTGTATTTCATCCGTTTGAGGCGCCACATGACGTCACTTGGTAAATATACGTCACGAAGACAAACTCAACAGTCAGTGCCCCAACAAAAACGTAAACAATGGGGTTATTGTATTTAGAATCGAAATAATAAATAAGTACCTGTATTTTATCGGTGAATAAAATACAGTTAGTCGTTCGGATGCGAGTAATTAAATCACTCGTGCTACGCATCCGAACTCATAACTGTATTTTATTCACCGATAAAACGCACTCGTGATTTAATTACTACGCATCCGAACTCCTAACTGTATTTTATTCACCGATAAAACACAGGTACATATTTATTATTTCTTAATTGTAACACGACCTCAGCAGTGTGTGTGTGTGTGTAGTTCTGAGGTTTATAGTCCCTCCGCCAACTAACTCGTCGAGGCAACCCTGACGCGATGGACACAATAGAGTCTGGACTGTCGTAGGTGAGTGTGTTGGTTGATCTAGTGCTGCTGCTGTGTTGTCGCTTCTGTTGTATGTTTGTAGATGATGTGTCGCAAACGCTCTGTGTAGTGTGTAGGTCTCGCTGTGGCGGTGAAGTGGTCTGGTCAAGGTATCCTATATCCGCTAAGCTACATCCGCTAAGTTGGCCGTCTCTACATACGCTACTGGTCGGGATCTGTTTTTTGGGCCACACCCATCACAGTATGACCCCTGCGCCGCACACACCGCCCGACGTCCTGTCACCTTCGGTCTTCTGTCGAATGTAGGCCTCGACCTTCGCTTCGATACCCGGGATTATGGTTGCGTCCCTGATATCTAGACTCCGGCTCCGGCCCGCGGACTTCTGACTTCCAGGATATGTGGACATCAGATGGTGTCTGCTGTGATGGGACGCAGGAGACATCTTCACTTTTGGTCACATGACACTCGAGTCTACTGGACCCTCCCGTACTTTCGCAGTCCAGTAGTACCGGCATTTTTAGTACCGAACATCTATTTACCCAAGTAATATAGTGCTCATCCCGGTAATGTAGTGTAGGGCTGACAAGGCCCTAGACTGAAACACTCATCCCGAGTGTCATGCGTGCCCTCTCCTCGACGTGCACGCTGTGAAGATCAGGAAAAAGTTCATATACACAAAGAAGAGAGACAGCTGTGTTATTCTACGATAAAATACAGCTGTTCCATTAATTCCCCGCGTAAATTTCAAACGTTGGAAGCGCCGCGTTACATGACGTCTTTGTAAATATACGTCAAGAAGACAAACTCAACAGTAATTTTAATGAAATTTTAATTACAACAAACTTGCCATGCTCCCAAACCATGCACACCCCCGATCCCATCATATGCATCAGCACATAGTATCTTGAACAAGCTGAGAACGTTTGCGCTGTATGACGTAAGCTGTGACTTAATTGTTTGCCACGCGACTACTAGTGTACTGAAACGCAGAACTTTGAATACGGGGGTGCCCAATGGAACAGCCTGTAAACATAGCAGCCTGATTACCTTGACCTCCGAGATAATATATAGTGCCCCAACAATAGCGTAAACAATGGGGGTAATTGTTGTGTTAGAATCAAAATTATAAATACGTACCAGTATTTTATCGTTCGGATGCGAGTAATTAAATCACTCGTGCTAACGCATTCGTGATTTTTACTACGCATCCGAAATCCTAACTGTATTTTATTTAAGAAATAGAACATCGTTTACTGTGAATTATCGTTTAATATATCACGGTTTGGAGTTCAATTGTAAAGAATAATTTCACGAGCCTGAAATTATTGTTTACAATAGAACGACAAACCGTGATATATTATAGATAATTCACCGTACACGATGTTCTATTTCTATTCTAATATCCCTAAAATGTGAAAATAACGCACACATCTGAAATCTTTCGAATTGCTGTGCTTGCTCTCCTAACGTTGCATACGTTACACTGCGGAATGTGCAATGCGCAATGCTTATTCTCCTAACGTTGCAAAAATTACAGTGATATATCGTTCAATATAACGAGATATTTTAAACTAGGCTATATAGTGCGGGTGTATTAGAATTACTGATAAAACACAGGTACATATTTAATATTTCTTAAATAGTATTTTTGCTTTTTTTCACAAATACACAATCCAGTAATTAGTCAGAATTACTATTTTGATTGTAAATATTAAAGATACATTTAATTTATGTACATTAACAAGATGTGCAGCCGAAAAAGGCTATTTATGCATACTATGCCAGGATAGAATCGGTAGGTATAAAATGCGGACAAATACGCGCGGACTAGCGGACTGCGGACCAGTATGGTATAAAATGCGGACTGGTATTTTGCGGACCATGTAAATAGATGGGACAAATAAAACAAATATTCTAATTCTGGTCTGCAAATATTTAAAGTTAGACGTTCTTAAAACAAAATAAGTACGTTGTGTATGGTAATGGTCATTTGAAAATAGATTTGCATGCAAATTATTGAAACTGACAGTTGTAATTAGGTTCAATTGATGTTTAAAGCAAAATATACATATATTTATTTATTTTAAAAAAAAAGTTAATGCCGTGAACAAATATATTCATGTTTTAAATTATGTAAACTATAATAGTCTTGTAATTTTCTAATTCAGTACGAATACAATTAGAAATTGTGTTGTATTAAACCATGTTAATTGATTGATATATTACAAAGTTTATATTGCTATTTGATTTGAATCTTATATATCAGTGAATCCTTCAATAAATACGAACACAATAAATAATAGTGTTATGTTTTGTGTATTTTAATCTTTTAGCTATGTATTCTCCAAAGAATGAAATATTTGATTAAAAAACAAGAGGTCAATGACCTTAAAGCTCTACTGATAGGTTTTTGATAGCTAGATCAGCATTCCTGTGAAGTTTCATGAAAAGCCGTCAAGTAGTTTCAGAGGAGTAGTCGCTACAAGTTTTCATTATATAACTCTATGTAAACAAAGATGGCCGCTGGCGGCCATATTTAACGTCAAATCAAAATAATTTTTGACATGGATCAGCATCATGTCATACTAATCATTTTAGCAAAAGTCCCATATCAATATCACTTATAGTTTTCAAGAAGTAGTTGCTAAAATCTTGTATTTTGAAAATCTATTTTTAGCCGTGGCAGCCATCTTGAATTTCCGACCGCCTAAAAAAATTCTGGGATCAATTAGACATCAAGAGCAACATTCCTGTGAAGTTTCATAAAAATTAGTCAAGTAGTTTCAGAGCAGTAGTCGCTACAAGTTCTTACTATATAAATCTATGTAAACAAAGATGGCCGCTAGCGGCTATGTTTAAAATTGCATCGAAATGAATGTCGACAAGGATCAACATCATGTCATGCTGATCATTTTAGAAAAGTCCCATATCAATATTACTTAAAGTTTTCAAGAAGTGGTCGCTACAAATTATTTATTTTAAATCTATTTTTACCCGTGGCTGCCATCTTGAATTTCCGTCTATCCTTTTCTAGGATCAACTAGACATCAAAAGCAATATTCCTGTGAAGTTTCATGAACATCCGTCAAGTAGTTTTAGAGGACTAGTCGCTACAAGTGTTTACTATATAACTCTAAGTAAACAAAGATGGTCACTTGCAGCCATGCTTAACGTCGAATCAAAATAATGTTTGACTAGGATCAACATCATGTCACGCTGATCTTTTTAGAAAAAGTCCCATATCAATATCACTTATAGTTTTCAAGAAGTAGTCGCTACAAACTTATTTTTTTTTAAAATCTATTTTTAGCTGTGGTGGCCATCTTGAATTTCTGGCCATCTTAAAATGTTGCTAGGACCATTTAGACATAAAGAGCAATATTCCTGTAAGGTTTCATGAAAATCTGCCAAGCAGTTTCAGAGGAGTAGTCGCTACAAGTCTTTACTAAATAACTCTATGTAAACAAAGATGGCCACTGGCAGCCATGTTTAACGTCGAATCAAAACGATTTTCGACAAGGACCAACATCATGTCATGCTGATCATTTTAGAAAAAGTCACATATCAATATCACTTATAGTTTTCAAGAAGTAGTCGCTACAAACATGTATTTTAAAAATCTATTTTTACCTTTGGTGGCCATCTTGGATTTCACATCAACATGAATTTTTGCTAGAATCAACTAGACTTCATGGGCAACATTACTGTAAAGTTTCATGAAACTCCATACAGTAGTTTCAGAGGAGTAGTCGCTACAAAAAAAGTTTACGGACGGACAGACAGGACGGACGCCGCACTACGGGTGACGGCATAAGCTCTGCTGAAAATGGGAACTGCGTTAAATAATCTGGTACAGAAAAACATCTGCAGTTGGATTTCTTATTAAGCTGAAGTGTGTGGTGTATATATTCTATTAACGCATCGACATTGAATAATTATTATATGTCAAGTCTGATTTCAGAACTTGAGAAATCGTGATCCTTTTGACATTAAATTGGTTGTCTTTAAATGTGATTTTATCAAAAACTTTCTCCCATGATTACATTTCAATATGGTCATGATGAATACACCTACTGAGAACCTTGTGTTATATGTGATATTCTATAAAATAAATAATACGGGTGGATGTTTCAACCTATTAAAAAAAAAGTCACGCGTTCATTTTGATTGATGGTAATGGTACACACCTATTTTTTAATGAAAAAATGAAAATGTTGTTTCACAGTCTCCAGGATATCTACCATTTCTTTTGAAATATATATTAAGAGTATAATTTTCCCATTACGTTTGATTGTTGATAATATCACACACTTGTATGAACCTTTTTGAAATTATTAGTTGAATTTTAATTAGATAAACTGATAGGTGCTTTATCATCAAATAAAAAAATCATTATTAAAAGTAGGTGGGTTCCTCTTCAATAAAATATTCTCCGGGACGGGTGAGTCTCTGTGAAAAGGGTGCAACGGGGCATAACCCTGTGATTAGACGGAAACGAATTGCTGTTCGGCGGGGATGGGCTATTCCAGATAATATCCGTAATAACCATCCATGCCCACGCTTTAAGAAAATTATTTTTAAGCCCAGAAAACACCCCTAGCAGGGGCGTAGTTAGAACAGATTCAAATATTCATCTGCTTGCACATCAGAATTTCACAAAAGGTAGGAAAAGATAGAAAGAAAGAAATAAATGAGAAAAGAAAGAAAGAAGAAAGACAGAACTTTTTTTTCAAGCCGTTTGAAATACTCGATGCATCAAGAGATCAAAAAGATATAGAGCTACTTATTCTTATCATTTCATCTTCTCTGGAGGTGCAGTATCATATAGTTCTTGAGCTGGCTGTAGACCCCCTTCCCCAAGGGGGATTATGTAGGGTATAATTTACTGAAAGAACATACATTAGGTTTCAAAATGAGACATGTGTGCCATTTGAGCGTTGGGGCTTTAGTGAGTTTTGAGGGAAAACGTTGCGTTTTTAGACGAAAATCGCCGAAACCCGGAATTAATTTTTAGAAAAAGAATGGTAGATATTAGAACCAATTTGAATTGATGGAATCTTTCTCGGAACGCATCTCTACGTGTCCCACCATATAATTTATGTATCCGATACTTAAATATTGAGATTTTGGGTAAAAATGTTAAAAAAATGAATAAAATAGCTGATTTCTGTAATACATTGGGGGTATTTAACTAATATAAGAAATATATCTAATACAATAGAAAAAAGAAATAGTGTAACCTTTTTGGGCAGGGTAAGTTATTAAACAGAAAAAAGTTCCAAACCGCAAGATGTTTGGAAATGCCTTAATTTTTGGGCGAAAAATGTGTTTTTTTGTCAAAAATCGCCGGAATCTGGAATTATTTTTTAAAATTAGTTTGAACATAAACTTATCAAATTGAAGCAATAGACTGTTGAACTGCATACATATTCTAGTTTTTCCTCCTGGCATCATATATAACATATGTGCTCAAAAATTGGCATTTTAGGGCAAAATGTTGGAAACAATGACAAAAATCACTGATTTTTGTAATCCATTGGGGTATTGGGTTAAAATTTAGAAAAAAATATTTATTATAATAGAATAAAGACATATTGTAACATTTTGGTTAGACTAAGGTCCAATAATTAAGTAGAAAAAAGTCCTGAACCATATGATTCTTAAAATATTGCCTTAATGTTCAGGCGAAAAATGTGTATTTCCGTCAAAATTCGACGGAATCTGGAATTATCTTTTGAAAATAGTTTGAACATAAACTTATCAAATTGAAGCAATAAAATGTTGCACACTATACATATCCAAGTCATTTATTGTATCAGATCTAACATATATGCTCAAGTATTTATATTTTAGGGCAAAATGTTGAAAAAATGACTAAAATCGCTGATTTCTGTAATACATTGAGGTATTGGAAAAATTAAAAGTGCATAGAAAGAACGGAAAGAAAATATTATAACATTTCTGCAGTCCAATCTGCAATAATATACCAGAAAACAGTCTTTCTTCTATGGAACATTCCTACTCTCACCTGGTGATATTGCCATTGACCCATCATATGTTTCCAAGGAGTGGATGGCACGCTGACATTTTATTTGCTTTTATAACCAGCAAGCCTGCTCTATGCGAATTTGTTATAAAATGACAGGACAGAACATCCCGAACAAATACAAGCTTGCTGTAAACACCCACCTCCCCCATGGGGGATTTTGTAAGGTATGATTTTCTGAAAGAACATACAATAAGTTTCAAAATGAGACAGATGTGCCATCAATTCTGAGCGTTGGGCTTTAGTGAGTAACGTGCATGTAAACTATGTTACCTTACATTACAATTAAAATTTCAATGTACATTAAAAACGTTGAATATAAATTAAATCAAAACCATGTAAAAACATAATACATGTACTTTTATTAATATAAGTTGAGAAGCGCTTCAAACTTAATGAAACTATTCTGTAATTTACGTTACACCACATGCATTACCAAAAAAAATATTTTTTAGTGCAAATAGGTGGCTGTAAATACTGGTGTTCGTCTGTAAGTAAGGGTTTCTATATATCAAAATATTAATTAGACTATGTATAATATGCATATGTATACTAGGTGAAATTTATTTGTAACGCGTCAAGATAGTCCCGTTGTGTCACAAGATATGTAGGTCGGCCCAACAGCTATTTCTCTATAACTATACTGTATATAGCTCTAGGTGCCATGTTCGAG
The DNA here is from genome assembly GCA_037043455.1 of Cyrtodaria siliqua. NCBI lineage: Eukaryota > Metazoa > Mollusca > Bivalvia > Adapedonta > Hiatellidae > Cyrtodaria > Cyrtodaria siliqua. The sequence continues at coordinate 223,102 of JAWPHD010001435.1, read as the reverse complement.
GCCCGAACTCAGGTAGTCCCAACCCCCAGCCCCCCTGATACGGTCCAGCGACCGAGTGCCACGTGTAGCGGGGACCTTTGCTGAGGCTAGCCACCGTTGCCGTTGAGTCACAAAACCTGTTGGTCGGCCCAGCGGCCGTCGGCTGTGGGTCGCTAAATGCTATTTTTTTCTATATAACTATACTGTATATAGCTCTAGGTGCCATGTTCGAGACCCAAACTCGGGAAGCCTTCCCCCTGATACGACCTAGGGACTGAGTGCCACGCGTAGCGAGGACCGTCGGCTGGAGGTAGCTCAAAGCTATTTACTATGTAGCTCTAGGTGGCATGTTCGAGACACAAACTCAGGTAGCCTATCCCCTGATACGACCTAGGTACCGAGTGCCACACGTAGCGAGGACCGTTGCCGACAGCTGACCATCTGTCCCGTTATGTCACAAAATATGTGAGTCGGCCGAGCGGCTATCGGCTGAGCGGCTATCTGCCGAAGGTCGTTCAAGGCTATTTCCCTCTATATAACTGTATATAGCTCTATGTGCCATGTTCGAGACTCAAACTCGGGTAGCCCTCACCCTGATAAGGCCTAGGGACCGAATACCACGCATAGCGGGGACCTTTGCCGACGGCTGGCCACCGGTGCCGTTGAGTCACAAAATATGTGGATCGATCCAGCGGCCATTGGCCGAGGGTCGCTCAACGTTATATTCCTATATACATATATAACTATACTGTATAAAGCTCTATAGGTGAGTTACGAGGTTCGAGATCCGAACTCGGGTTGCCTACCCCCTGATACAGCCTAGCGATTGAATGCCACGCGTTGCCAGAACCTGTGCCGACGGCTGCCCACTAGTCCCGTTGTGTCACCCAATCTGTAAGTTGGCCCAGCGGCCGTCGGCCGAAGGTCGTTCAACGCTATATCCTCTATATAACTGTATATAGCTCTATGTGCCATGTTCGAGACTCGAACTCGGGTAGCCTTTCCCCTAATATGGACTTTTACCGAGTGCCACATGTACTGGGGACCTTTGTCGACAGTTGGCCACCGGCCCCGTTGTGTCGCAAAATCTGTGGGTCGGCCCAGTGGCCGTACGCAGAGAGTCCCTCAACGCTATTTCTCTATTTATAACGTATACTGTATCTAGCTCTATGTACCATGTTCGAAATGCCGGTAACGTGGTAAAGTCCAAGTCGCCAGTTGGTACACGTACATGTTCCAGAATGCTCTTCACATAATGGGCTTTCAGAAAAATTGGGTGTACAAAATTCCCCCTGTGGTGAGGGTTACTCCTACTAGCTTACAGTCTATTTTTCTATTGTACCGGTATTATATATCTTTCTAGATTTTAACCCAATACCTCTAATGGATTGCAGAAATAAGTGATTTTAGTCCTTATTTCCAACATATGTCAGCAGATATGTTATATATGATGCAAGGAAACACTTGAATATGTATGCTGTACAACATTATATTGCTTCAATTTGATAAGTTTATGTTCAAACTAATTTTAAAAAAAAATTCCAGATTCTGGCGATTTTTGACAACAATACACATTTTTCGCCCCAAAATTAATTCATTTCCAAAGATCTTGCGATTTGGAACTTTTTTCTGTTTAATTACTGCACCTTACCCTGCCCAAAAAGGTTACAATAGTTCTTTTTTCTATTGTATTAGATATATTTCTATTTTTTAGTTAAATACCCCTAATGTATTACAGAAATCAGCGATTTTATTCAATTTTTAACATTTTTACCCAAAATTTCAATATTTAAGTATCGGATCCATAAATTATATGGTGGGATACGTAGAGATGCGTTCCGAGAAAGATTCCATCAATTCAAATTGGTCCGAATATATTCCATTCTTTTTCTAAAAATTATTCCAGATTTCGGCGATTTTCGTCTAAAAACGCAACGTTTTCCTCCAAAACTCACTAAAGCCCCAACGCTCAGATGGCACACATGTCTCATTTTGAAACTTACTGTAGGTTCTTTCAGATAAATTTACCCTACAAAATTCCCCCTGGGGGGAGGGTTTCTCCTACTAGCTCACAGCCTAATAGTACAGTATTTAGTTAACCCTTTCTTTAAAAAGAGACATATGATTTCAATGAAGTGCGAGAGAGAATATTTGATTATACCTGTCAATAGATGGCGCTATTTTGAGTAAAAACATGTGACCACACAGACCACATCATAATGAAACGTGACCACATCATAATAGAAACTTACCACATCATAATGAAAACAGACCACATCATAATGTAAAATGACCACATAATAATGGAAAGTGACCACATCATAATATAAAGTGACCTCATCATAATGTAAAGTAACCACATCATAATGGAAAGTGACCACATCATAATGGAAAGTGACAATGGAAAGTGACCACATCATAATGGAAAGTGACCACATCACATCATAATGGAAAGTGACCACATCATAATATAAAGTGACCACATCATAATGGAAAGCGACCACAACATAATGGAAAGCCATCATAATGGAAAGCGACCACATCATAATGGAAAGTGACCACATCATAATGAAAAGTGAACAAATCTTAATAGAAACTTACATCATAATGGAAAGCGACCACATCATAATGGAAAGTGACAACATCATAATGAAAAGTGACCAAATCATAATAGAAACTTACATCATAATGTAAAGCGACCACATCATAATAGAAAGTGACCGCATCATAATATAAAGTAACCACATCATAATGGAAAGTTACCACATCATAATGAAAAGCGACCACATCATAATGAAATGTGACCACATCATAATGGAAAGGGACCACATCATAATGGAAAGTGACCACATCATAATGAACGTGACCACATCATAATGGAAAATGACTACCAAAGTCGTGTTTGGTGTTCCTTAATTAAATACATATTTTATTTCACTTATCTCATTTCAATATGCAATATAATAACACGTTCAAACAACAACATGACAGTTAAGAATCAACACTATTTTAATATATTTCTAACTCTAACCATGTCATCTAAACATTCAGGTAAGTAACAAATACAGTAGTTTACAATGTTTAGTATCTTATCTTTTTTCTTTTTTCTTAAATTCATGTTATTTTTTGTTACAGGAAATTCTGTCATCATGCTGTCATCGATGCATTGTAAAAGATGTTTCCTTAAGACGGTAGTATCAAACATAACATTTGCGTTTGCTTTACCTTTAAATACAAATGAAACTGCATGTGCAATAGCAAACACTCCACAATTAACATTGCCTGATTGTTTTTGGATTTCCAGAACGATAGTTAGATACTAAGTCCACTTGTAATACATTATGTTTTCGTCTACTCTATCTGTACCTAAACTACCAAATAAATAAATTTGTGATGAATCTGATATGCGGGAGCTTGCACTGCTTCCATTACATTTGAAACATGCCACCTTCCACCATATTTGTCAAAAAACGGAACTTCTTCTGGCAATTGAAATCCATTGATTTTATTGGAGAATTGTTTTCTAAGGAGAATATTGCAATGCGCATCTCACATTTCAATAACATTTGACCTTTTTATCAAATCTGAAGAAGTTGTTGACATTCCATACTGATAGTAATTAGCAATGCAAAACCCGATAGGTGGCGCCGTGTAAGCTATATTTAGAATTTAGGAATATCTCAACCTGGAGTTGGGTACGTCAAATTACGTACCTTTTAAGTGCTAAGACACTAAAAAGTGAATTTTTTTATGTTGAATAGAGGAAGAAAACACTGCATACATTACGTAATTGACCTCATGGCTTTTGTTATTTATTGGTAGATGAAAAATAAATGGAAGCGAAGTGCGTTTTTTGGAAGTTCAGTATTAAATCGAATGATTACGCTCTAGTTTATGTACAAATAAAGTACTTCAATAATAAGTCTTCAATTTGTTTTATATTTAATCTCACAAAAATGACGTACTCGTGGTGTATTTGCGCATTTTTCAACACCTGCTAACATCAGAAAAAACAAACTCTTGTCATGTGACTGTAATGCGCATGCGTGGTACTACAAACGAGCTCGTCTTTTTCGAGTATTATTTCTAACTAGAAATATGTTCCGACTAATAATTCTCATGACATTCTTTAGTGAAATAACACTTTAAATATTCATACGCATGTTATCATTCATCTGGCTCTTTTAGGCAAATTTGACCTTGATATTGTCACGATAAGTCATGTAGGCCATCTAACGCGAGTACTCATTTGTTTACATAGCAAAGATGACAGGTTTAACACCAACTTGTGAAAACAGTAGCACATAATAAAAGAAAAAGGGAAAGAAACATTCATTTGACACATTACTTTGTAAATAAACATCTGTATGACTTGATAAAAAGGCTTATTCATTTTGGCAGTTGTGGACACAAACATTTTTTTTTTTGCATGTGGGGTGGTTCATAAACTTGCTTTTTTTTGCTCAATGGACTATTTTGCTGATACTATTTAGAAAATACTAATCAGTTTCCCAATATTTTCTAATTAGATTTTTTTTTAAAACGACGATAATGACTGAGGGTGGGCACCCATTACGACTATAAACATCGATAGGGACTGAGGGTATGCACCCAGTATGACTACACACGACGATAAGGACTAAAGGTAGGCACCCATTATGAAAATAAACATCGATTAGGACTGAGGGTAGGCACCCAGTATGACTAAAAACGACTATAAGGACTGAGGGTAGGCACCCAGTAGGACTCCAAACGACGATAAGGACTGAGGGTAGGCACCCAGTAGGACTCCAAACATCGATAAGGACTGAGGGTAGGCACCCAGTATGACTCAAAACGACGATAAGAACTGAGGGTAGGCACCCAATAGGACTCCAAACAGCGATAAGGACTGAGGGTAGGCACCCAGTATGACTAAAAACGACGATAAGGACCGAGGGTAGGACTCCAAACAGCGATAAGGGCTGAGGGTAGGCACACATTATGAATACAAACATCGATTAGGACTGAGGGTAGACATCCAGTATGACTAAAAACGACTGAGGGTAGGCACCCAGTGGGACTCCAAACGACGATAAGGACTGAGGGTAGGCACCCAGTAGGACTCCAAACGACGATAAGGACTGAGGGTAGGCACCAAGTAGGACTCCAAACGACGATAAGGACTGAGAATAAGCACCCAGTAGGACTTCAGATATCGATAAGGACTGAGGGTAGGCACCCAATATGACAAAAACGACGATAAGGACTGAGGGTAGGACTCCAAACAGCGATAATGGCTGAGGGTAGGCACCATTATGACAATAAACATTGATAAGGGCTGAGGGTAGGCACCCAGTATGACTAAAAACGACGATTAGGACTGAGGGTAGGCACCCATTATGACTATACACATCGATAAAGACTGAGGGTAGGCACCCAGTATGACTACAAACGACGATAAGGACTGAGGGTAGGAACCCATTGTGACTATAAACATCGATAAGGACTGAGGGTAGGCACCCAGTATGACTACAAACGACGATAAGGACTGATGGTAGGCACCCAGTAGGAATCCAAACAGCGATAAGAACTGAGGGTAGGCACCCATTATGACTATAAAAATCGATAAGGACTGAGGGTAGGCACCCAGTATGACTAAAAACGACGATAAGGACTAAGGGTAGGCACCCAGTAGGACTCCAAACATCGATAAGGACTGAGGGTAGTTACCCACTATGACTATAAACATCGATAAAAACTGAGGGTAAGCATCCAGTATGACTAAAAACTACGATAAGGACTGAGGGAAGGCACATAATAGGAATCCAAACAGCGACTGAGGGTAGGTACCCAGTATGACTACAAACGACGATAAGGACTGAGGGTAGACACCCATTATGACTATAAACATCTATTAGAACTGAGGGTAGGCACCCATTATGACTAAAAACGACGATAAGGACTGAGGGTAGTCACACAAAAGGACTCTAAACGACGATAAGGACTGAGTGTAGGCACCCAGTATGACTACAATACACGATAAGAACTGTGGGTAGGCACCCATTATGACTATAAACATCGATAAGGACTGAGGGTAGGCACACAGTATGACTAAAAACGACGATAAGGACTGAGGGTAGGCACCCAGTATGACTACAAACGACGATAAGGACTGAGGGTATGCACCCATTATGACAAGAAACATCGATTAGGACTGAGGGTAGGCACCCAGTATGACTAAAAACGACGATAAGGACTGAGGGTAGGCACCGAGTAGGACTCAAAACGACGATAAAGACTGAGGGTAGGCACCCAGTAGGACTCCAAATATCGATAAGGACTGAGGGTAGGCACCCAGTAGGACTAAAACCAACGATAAGAACTGAGGGGAGGCACCCAGTAGGACTCCAAACAGCAATAAGGACTGAGGGTAGGCACCCATTATGACTAAAAACGACAATAAAGACTGAGGATAGGATTCCAAACAGCGATAAGGGCTGAGGGTAGGCACACATTATGACTATAAACGTCGATTAGGACTGAGAGTAGACACACAGTATGACTAAAAATGACTGAGGGTAGGCACCCAGTGGGACTTCAAACGACGATAAGGACTGAGGGTAGGCAACCAGTAGGACTAAAACGACGACAAGGACTGAGGGTATGACTCCAAACAGCGATAAGGAATGAGGGTAGGTTCCCATTATGACAATAAACATTGATAAGGACTGAGGGTAGGCACCAAGTATGACTACAAACGGCGATAAGGACTGAGGGTAGGCACCCAGTATGAATACAAACGACGATAAGGACTGAGGTAGGCACCCATTATGACTATAGACATCGATAAGGACTGAGGGTACGCACCCAGTATGACTATAAACGATGATAAGGACTGAGGGTAGGCACCCAGTAGGACTCCAAACGACGATAAGGACTGAGGGTAGGCACCCATTGTGACTATAAACATCGATAAAGACTGAGGGTAGGCACCCAGTATTACTACAAACGATGAGAAGGACTTAGGTTAAGCACCCAGTAGGACTCCAAACGACGATAAAGACTGACGGTAGACACCCGGTATGACTACAAACCACGATAAGGACTGAGGGTAGGCACCCATTATGACTATAAACATCGATAATGACTGAGGGTAGGCACACAGTATGACTAAAAACGACGATAAGGACTTAGGGTAGGCACCCATTATGACTATAAACATCGATAAGGACTAAGGGTATGCACCCAGTATGACTACAAACGACGATAAGGACTGAGGGTAGGCATCCATTATGACTCCAAACAGCGTTAATGACTGAGGGTAGGCACCCAGTATGACTACAAACGACGATAAGGACAGAGGTTGGGCACCCACTATGACTATAAACATCGATAATGACTGAAAGTAGGCACCCATTATGACTACAAACGACGATAAGGACAGAGGGTAGGTACCCAGTATGACTAAAAACGACTATAAGGACTGAGTGTAGGCACCCAGTAGGACTCCAAACACCGATAAGGACTGAGGGTAGTCACCCATTATGATTATAAACATCAATAAGGACTGAGGGTAGGCACCCAATAAGACTAAAAACGACAATAAGGACTGAGGGTAGGCACACAATAGGAGTCCAAACAACGATAAGCCCGAGGGTTGGCACCCATTATGACAATAATCATCGATAAGGACTGAGGGTAGGTACCCAGTGTGACTACAACGACGGTAACGACTGAGGGTAGGCACACATTATGACTATAAACATCAATAAGGACTGAGGGTAGGCACACATTATGACTAAACACAACGATAAGGACTGAGGATAGGCACCCAGTAGGACTCCAAACGACGAGAAGGACTGATGGTAGACATCCATCAGTACTCCAAATATCGATAAGGACCGATGGTAGGAACCCATTATGACTAAAAACGACGATGAGGACTGAGGGTAGGACTCCAAACAGCGATAAGGCTTGAGGGTAGGCACCCATTATGACAATAAACATTGATAAGGACTGAGGGTAGACACCCAGTATGACTACAAACGGCGATAAGGACTGAGGGTAGGCACCCATTATGGCTATAAACATCGATAAGGACTGAGGGTAGGTACCCAGTATGACTACCAACGACGAAAAGGACTGATGGAAGGCCCCAATTATGACTATAAACGTCGATAAGGACTGAGGGTAGGCACCGAGTAGGACTCAAAAAGACGATAAAGACTGAGGGTAGGCACCCAGTAGGACTCCAAATATCGATAAGGACTGAGGGTAGGCACCCAGTAGGACTAAAACCAACGATAAGAAATGAGGGGAGGCACCCAGTAGGACTCCAAACAGCAATAAGGACTGAGGGTAGGCACCCATTATGACTAAAAACGACAATAAAAACTGAGGATAGGATTCCAAACAGCGATAAGGGCTGAGGGTAGGCACAGATTATGACTATAAACGTCGATTAGGACTGAGAGTAGACACACAGTATGACTAAAAATGACTGAGGGTAGGCACCCAGTGGGACTCTAAACGACGATAAGGACTGAGGGTAGGCACCCAATTGGACTCCAAACGACGACAAAGACTGAGAATAGGAATCCAGTAGGACTCCAAATATCGATAAGGACTGAGGGTAGGCACCCAGTATGACTAAAACGACGACAAGGACTGAGGGTATGACTCCAAACAGCGATAAGGACTGAGGGTAGGTTCCCATTATGACAATAAACATTGATAAGGACTGAGGGAAGGCACCAAGTATGACTACAAACGGCGATAAGGACTGAGGGTAGGCACCCAGTATGAATACAAACGACGATAAGGACTGAGGTAGGCACCCATTATGACTATAGACATCGATAAGGACTGAGGGTACGCACCCAGTATGACTACAAACGATGATAAGGACTGAGGGTAGGCACCCAGTAGGACTCCAAACGACGATAAGGACTGAGGGTAGGCACCCATTGTGACTATAAACATCGATAAAGACTGAGGGTAGGCACCCAGTATTACTACAAACGATGAGAAGGACTGAGGTTAAGCACCCAGTAGGACTCCAAACGACGATAAAGACTGACGGTAGACACCCGGTATGACTACAAACCACGATAAGGACTGAGGGTAGGCACCCATTATGACTATAAACATCGATAATGACTGAGGGTAGGCACACAGTATGACTAAAAACGACGATAAGGACTGAGGGTAGGCATCCATTATGACTCCAAACAGCGTTAATGACTGAGGGTAGGCACCCAGTATGACTACAAACGACGATAAGGACAGAGGTTGGGTACCTACTATGACTATAAACATCGATAATGACTGAAAGTAGGCACCCATTATGACTACAAACGACGATAAGGACAGAGGGTAGGTACCCAGTATGACTAAAAACGACTATAAGGACTAAGTGTAGGCACCCAGTAGGACTCCAAACACCGATAAGGACTGAGGGTAGTCAACCATTATGATTATAAACATCAATAAGGACTGAGGGTAGGCACCCAATAAGACTAAAAACGACAATAAGGACTGAGGGTAGGCACACAATAGGAGTCCAAACAACGATAAGCCCGAGGGTTGGCACCCATTATGACAATAATCATCGATAAGGACTGAGGGTAGGTACCCAGTGTGACTACAACGACGGTAACGACTGAGGGTAGGCACACATTATGACTATAAACATCAATAAGGACTGAGGGTAGGCACACATTATGACTAAACACGACGATAAGGACTGAGGATAGGCACCCAGTAGGACTCCAAACGACGAGAAGGACTGATGGTAGACATCCATCAGTACTCCAAATATCGATAAGGACTGATGGTAGGCACCCATTATGACTAAAAACGACGATGAGGACTGAGGGTAGGACTCCAAACAGCGATAAGGCTTGAGGGTAGGCACCCATTATGACAATAAACATTGATAAGGACTGAGGGTAGACACCCAGTATGACTACAAACGGCCATAAGGACTGAGGGTAGGCACCCATTATGGCTATAAACATCGTTAAGGACTGAGGGTAGGTACCCAGTATGACTACCAACGACGATAAGGACTGATGGAAGGCCCCCATTATGACTATAAACGTCGATAAGGACTGAGGGTAGGCACCCAGTAGGACTCCAAACAGCGGTAAGGACTGAGGGTAGGCACACATTATGACTATAAACATCGTTAAGAACTGAATGTAGGCACCCTGTATTACTACAAACGACGATAAGGACTGAGGTAGGCACCCATTATGACTATAAACATCGATAAGGACTGAGGGTAGGCACCCAGTATGACTACAAACCACGATAAGGACTGAGTGTAGGCACCCATTATGACTATAAACATCGATAAGGACTGAGGGTAGGCACCCATTATGACTATAAACAGCGATACAGATTAAGGGTAGGCACACATTATGACTGAAAACGACTATAAGGACTGAGGGTAGGCACCCATTATGACTATAAACATCTTTAAGGACTGAGGGTATGCACCCAATATGACTACAAAACGACAATAAGGACTGAGGGTAGACACCCATTATGACTATAAACATCTATTAGATCTGAGGGTAGGCACCCATTATGACTAAAAACGACGATAAGGACTGAGGGTAGTCACCCAAAAGGACTCCAAACGACGATAAGGACTGAGTATAGGCAAACAGTATGACTACAAATGACGATAAGGACTGAGGGTAGGCAGCCAGTAGGACTCCAAACAGCGATAAGGACTGAGGATAGGCACCCATTTTGACTATAAACATCGTTAAGAACTGAGGGTAGGCACACAGTATGACTAAAAACGACGATAAGGACTGAGGGTAGGCACCCAGTATGACTACAAATGACGATAAGGACTGAGGGTAGGCAGACAGTAGGACTCCAAACAGCGATAAGGACTGAGGGTAGGCACCAATTATGACTATAAACATCGTTAAGAACTGAGGGTAGGCACCCTGTATTACTACAAACGACGATAAGGACTGAGGTAGGCACCCATTATGACTATAAGCATCGATAAGGACTGAGGGTAGGCACCCAGTATGACTACAAACCACGATAAGGACTGAGTGTAGGCACCCATTATGACTATAAACATCGATAAGGACTGAGGGTAGGCACCTAGTATGACTAAAAACGACGATAAGGACTGAGGGTAGGCACCCAGTAGGGCTCCAAACAGCGATAAGGACTGAGGGTAGGCACGCAGTATGACTACAAACAACGATAAGGACAATGGGTAGGTACCCACCTTGACTATAATCATCGATAAGGACTAAGGGAAGGTACTCAGTAGGACTCCAAACAGCGATAAGGACTGAGAGTAGGCACGTAGTATGACTACAAACAACGATAAAGACAGTGAGTAGGTACCCACTTTGACTATAAACATCGATAAGGACTGAGGGTATGCACCCAGTAGGACTCCAAACAGCGCTAAGGACTTAGGGTAGGCACCCATTATGACTATAAACATCGATAAGAACTGAGGGTAGGCACCCAGTATGACTACAAACGACGATAGGGACTGAGGATAGGCACCCATTATGACTATAAACATCAATAAGGACTGAGGGTAGGCACCTATTATGACTATAATCATCGCTAAGGACTGAGGGTAGGCACCCAGTATGACTAAAAACGACGATAAGGACTGAGGGTAGGCACCCAGTATGACTACAAACGACGATAAGGACTGAGGGTAGGCACCCAGTAGGACTCCAAACGACGATAAGGACTGATGGTAGACATCCATCAGGACTCCAAATATCGCTATGGACTGATGGTAGGCACCCATTATGACTATAAACATCGATATGGACTGAGGGTAGGCACCCAGTAGGACTACCAACGACGATAAGGTCTGATGGTAGGCATCCATTATGACTATAAACATCGATATGGACTGAGGGTAGGCACCCAGTAGGACTTCAAACGTTGATAAGGACTGAGGGTAGGCACCCAGTAGGACTCCAAACAGCGATAAGGACTGAGGGTAGGCATCCATTATGACTATAAACATCGTTAAGAACTGAGGGTAGGCACCCAGTATTACTACAAACGACGATAAGGACTGAGGTAGGCACCCATTATGACTATTAACATCGATAAGGACTGAGGGTAGGCACCCAGTATGACTAAAAACGATGATAAGGACTGATGGTAGGCACCCAGTAGGACTCCAAACGACGATAAGGACTGAGGGTAGGCACCCAGTATGACTACAAACCACGATAAGGACTGAGTGTAGACACCCATTATGACTATAAACATCGATAAGGACTGAGGGTAGGCACCCATTATGACTATAAAGAGTGATAAAGACTAAGGGTAGGCACACATTATGACTAAAAACGACGATAATGACTGAGGGTATGCACCCATTATGACTATAAACATCGATAAGGACTGAGGGTATGCACCCAGTATGACTTCAAACGACGATAAGGACTGAGGGTAGGCATCCTTTATGACTATAAACATCGATAAGGACTGAGCGTAGGCACCCAGTATGACTAAAAACGACGATAAGGACTGAGGGTAGGCACCCAGTAGGTCTCAAAACAGCTATAAGGACTGAGGGTAGTCGCTCAGTATGACTACAAACAACGATAAGGACAGTGGGTTGGTACCCAATTTGACTATAAACATCGATAAGGACTAAGGGAAGGTACTCAGTAGGACTCCAAACAGCGATAAGGACTGAGGGTAGGCACGTAGTATGACTACAAACAACGATAAAGACAATGAGTAGGTACCCACTTTGACTATAAACATCGATAAGGACTGAGGGTAGGCACCCAGTAGGACTCCAAACAGCGATACGGACTGAGGGTAGGAACCTATTATAACTATAAACATCGTTAAGAACTGACGGTAGGCACCCAGTATTACTACAAACGACGATAAGGACTGAGGTAGGCACCCATTATGACTATTAACATCGATAAGGACTGAGGGTAGGCACCCAGTATGACTAAAAACGATGATAAGGACTGAGGGTAGGCACCCAGTAGGACTCCAAACGACGATAAGGACTGAGGGTAGGCACCCAGTATGACTACAAACCACGATAAGGACTGAGTGTAGACACCCATTATGACTATAAACATCGATAAGGACTGAGGGTAGGCACCCATTATGACTATAAAGAGTGATAAAGACTAAGGGTAGGCACACATTATGACTAAAAACGACGATAATGACTGAGGGTATGCACCCATTATGACTATAAACATCGATAAGGACTGAGGGTATGCACCCAGTATGACTTCAAACGACGATAAGGACTGAGGGTAGGCATCCTTTATGACTATAAACATCGATAAGGACTGAGCGTAGGCACCCAGTATGACTAAAAACGACGATAAGGACTGAGGGTAGGCACCCAGTAGGTCTCAAAACAGCTATAAGGACTGAGGGTAGGCGCTCAGTATGACTACAAACAACGATAAGGACAGTGGGTTGGTACCCAATTTGACTATAAACATCGATAAGGACTAAGGGAAGGTACTCAGTAGGACTCCAAACAGCGATAAGGACTGAGGGTAGGCACGTAGTATGACTACAAACAACGATAAAGACAATGAGTAGGTACCCACTTTGACTATAAACATCGATAAGGACTGAGGGTAGGCACCCAGTAGGACTCCAAACAGCGATACGGACTGAGGGTAGGAACCTATTATAACTATAAACATCGGTAAGATCTGAGGGTAGGCACCCAGTATGACTACAAACGACGATAAGGACTGAGGATAGGCACCCATTATGACTATAAACATCGATAAGGACTGAGGGTAGGCACCCAGTATGACTTAAAACGACGATAAGGACTGAGGGTTGGCACCCAGTAGGATTCCAAACGACGATAAGGACTGAGGGTAGGCATCCAGTAGGACTCCAAACAGCGATAAGGGCTGAGGGTAGCCACTCATTATGACAATAAACATCGATAAGGACTAGGGTAGGCACCCAGTAGAACTCCATACAGCGAGAAGGACTGTGGATAGGCACCCATTATGACTATAATCATCGCTAAGGACTGAGGGTAGGCACCTAGTATAACTAAAAACGACGATAGAGGACTAATGGTAGGCACCCAGTATGACTACAAACGACGATAAGGACTGAGGGTAGGCACCCAGTAGGACTCCAAACAGCTATAAGGACTGAGGGTAGGCACCCATTATGACTATAAACAACGATAAGGACAGAGGGTAGGCACCCAGTAGGACTGCAAATAGGGATAAGGACGGAGGGTAGGCACCCATTATGACTATAAACATCGATAAGGACTGAGGGTAGGCACCTAGTATGACTAAAAACGACGATAAGGACTGAGGGTAGGCACCCAGTAGGACTCCAAACGACGATAAGGACTGAGTGTAGGCACCCAGTATGACTCCATACATCGATAAGGACTGTGGGTTGTCACCCAGTAGGACTCCAAACGACGATAAGGACTGAGGGTAGGCACCCAGTAGGACTGCAAACGGCGATAAGGACGGAGGGTAGGCACCCATTATGACTATAAACATCGATAAGGACTGAGGGTAGGCACCTAGTATGACTAAAAACGACGATAATGACTGATGGTAGGCACCCAGTAGGACTCCAAACGACGATAAGGACTGAGTGTAGGCACCCAGTATGACTCCAAACATCGATAAGGACTGAGGGTTGTCACCCAGTAGGACTCCAAACGACGATAAGGACTGAGGGTAGGCACCCAGTAGGACTGCAAACGGCGATAAGGACGGAGGGTAGGCACCCATTATGACTATAAACATCGATAAGGACTGAGGGTAGGCACCTAGTATGACTAAAAACGACGATAAGGACTTAGGGTAGGCACCCAGTAGGACTCCAAACGACGATAAGGACTGAGTGTAGGCACCCAGTATGACTCCAAACATCGATAAGTACTGAGGGTTGTCACCAAGTAGTACTCCAAACAGCGATAAGGGCTGAGGGTAGGCACCCAGTCTGACTACAAACGACGATAAGGACAGAGGGTAATCACCCAGTAGGACTCCAAACAGCGATAAGGGCTGAGGGTAGGCACCCAGTCTGACTATAAACGACGATAAGGACAGAGGGTAGGTACCCAGTATGACTACAAACGACGATAAGGACTGAGAGTAGGCACCCAGTAGGATTCCAAACGACGATAAGGACTGAGGGTAGGCATCCAGTAGGACTCCAAACAGCGATAAGGGCTGAGGGTAGCCACTCATTATGACAATAAACATCGATAAGGACTAGGGTAGGCACCCAGTAGAACTCCATACAGCGAGAAGGACTGTGGATAGGCACCCATTATGACTATAATCATCGCTAAGGACTGAGGGTAGGCACCTAGTATGACTAAAAACGACGATAAGGACTAATGGTAGGCACCCAGTATGACTACAAACGACGATAAGGACTGAGGGTAGGCACCCAGTAGGACTCCAAACAGCTATAAGGACTGAGGGTAGGCACCCATTATGACTATAAACAACGATAAGGACAGAGGGTAGGCACCCAGTAGGACTGCAAATAGGGATAAGGACGGAGGGTAGGCACCCATTATGACTATAAACATCGATAAGGACTGAGGGTAGGCACCTAGTATGACTAAAAACGACGATAAGGACTGAGGGTAGGCACCCAGTAGGACTCCAAACGACGATAAGGACTGAGTGTAGGCACCCAGTATGACTCCAAACATCGATAAGGACTGTGGGTTGTCACCCAGTAGGACTCCAAACGACGATAAGGACTGAGGGTAGGCACCCAGTAGGACTGCAAACGGCGATAAGGACGGAGGGTAGGCACCCATTATGACTATAAACATCGATAAGGACTGAGGGTAGGCACCTAGTATGACTAAAAACGACGATAATGACTGATGGTAGGCACCCAGTAGGACTCCAAACGACGATAAGGACTGAGTGTAGGCACCCAGTATGACTCCAAACATCGATAAGGACTGAGGGTTGTCACCCAGTAGGACTCCAAACGACGATAAGGACTGAGGGTAGGCACCCAGTAGGACTGCAAACGGCGATAAGGACGGAGGGTAGGCACCCATTATGACTATAAACATCGATAAGGACTGAGGGTAGGCACCTAGTATGACTAAAAACGACGATAAGGACTTAGGGTAGGCACCCAGTAGGACTCCAAACGACGATAAGGACTGAGTGTAGGCACCCAGTATGACTCCAAACATCGATAAGTACTGAGGGTTGTCACCAAGTAGTACTCCAAACAGCGATAAGGGCTGAGGGTAGGCACCCAGTCTGACTACAAACGACGATAAGGACAGAGGGTAATCACCCAGTAGGACTCCAAACAGCGATAAGGGCTGAGGGTAGGCACCCAGTCTGACTATAAACGACGATAAGGACAGAGGGTAGGTACCCAGTATGACTACAAACGACGATAAGGACTGAGAGTAGGCACCCAGTAGGACTCCAAACAGCGATAAGGACGGAGGTTAGGCACCCATTATGACTATAAAAGCGACGATAAGGACTGAGTGTAGGCACCCAGTATGACTCCAAACATCGATAAGGACTGTGGGTTGTCACCCAGTAGGACTCCAAACGACGATAAGGACTGAGGGTAGGCACCCAGTAGGACTGCAAACGGCGATAAGGACGGAGGGTAGGCACCCATTATGACTATAAACATCGATAAGGACTGAGGGTAGGCACCTAGTATGACTAAAAACGACGATAAGGACTGATGGTAGGCACCCAGTAGGACTCCAAACGACGATAAGGACTGAGTGTAGGCACCCAGTATGACTCCAAACATCGATAAGGACTGAGGGTTGTCACCCAGTAGGACTCCAAACGACGATAAGGACTGAGGGTAGGCACCCAGTAGGACTGCAAACGGCGATAAGGACGGAGGGTAGGCACCCATTATGACTATAAACATCGATAAGGACTGAGGGTAGGCACCTAGTATGACTAAAAACGACGATAAGGACTTAGGGTAGGCACCCAGTAGGACTCCAAACGACGATAAGGACTGAGTGTAGGCACCCAGTATGACTCCAAACATCGATAAGTACTGAGGGTTGTCACCCAGTAGTACTCCAAACAGCGATAAGGGCTGAGGGTAGGCACCCAGTCTGACTACAAACGACGATAAGGACAGAGGGTAATCACCCAGTAGGACTCCAAACAGCGATAAGGGCTGAGGGTAGGCACCCAGTCTGACTATAAACGACGATAAGGACAGAGGGTAGGTACCCAGTATGACTACAAACGACGATAAGGACTGAGAGTAGGCACCCAGTAGGACTCCAAACAGCGATAAGGACGGAGGTTAGGCACCCATTATGACTATAAAAGCGACGATAAGGACTGAGGGTAGGCAGTCCTAATGTGAACTATCAGAATGTTTGTTTGTGCATTTGTGAACATTGTGGGTTAATTAATTAATTTCAAATTATGTCAGTTGGTAAATTCACCAAAATTTGATGTGTAATGAACACAGGTGTAGTTGTTGCAATGTAATGTACATGTTTTCATGCACGTGTAATATACATGTTTTCCTGTCCTCCTGTTGGTGGTTTTCAGTTAATTTGACTTTATATAAAAAAAAGTAATTTGTTGTTTTTAGCTCTACTGGCCAAGGGCCAGCAGAGCTTATGGGATGGTGTGTTGTCCGTCTTCCGTCGTCCGTCGTCCGTCCGTTAACTTTTGCTTGTGTGCACTCTACAGGCCACATTTCTGATGCAATCATCATGACACTTTGTCAAAATGTTTGTCTCAATGAAATCTCGGTCAAGTTCGAAAATGGGTCATGTGGGGTCAAAAACTAGGTCACTAGGTCTAATATTGGAAAAACCTTGTGTATACTCTAAAGGCCATATTTTTGACTCGAGCTTGATGCAACTTTGTCAGAATGTTTGTCTTAATTATATCTTGGTCAAGTTTGAAAATGGGTCACATGGCGTTATAAACTAGGTCACTAGGTCAAATACTTGAAAAACCTTGTGTACTCTTTAGAAGCCGTATTTCTGACCCAATCTTGATGAAACTTTGTCAAAATGTTTGTCTTAATTATATCTTGGTCAAGTTCAAAAATTGGCCACATGGTGTTAAAAACTAGGTCACTAGGTCAAACTTTGAAAAAAACGTGTGTACACTCTAGAGGCCATATTTTTGACCTGATCTTGATGAAACTTTGTCAGAATGTTTGTCTTAATAACTTCTCGGTCAAGTTCAAAAATGGGTCATGTGGGGTCAAAAACTAGGTCACTAGGTCAAATACTTGAAAAAACTTGTGTACACTCTAGAGGTCATATTTGTTACCAAATCTTGATGAAACTTTTTCAAATTGTTTATCTTAATTATATCTTGATCAAGTTCGAAAATGGGTCACATGAAGTTAAAAACTAGGTCACTAGGTCAAATATTGGAAAAACCTTGTGTACACTCTAGAGGCCATATTTTTGACCCGAGCTTGATGCAACTTTGTCAGAATGTTTGTCTTAATTATATCTTGATCAAGTTTGAAAATGGGTCATATGGGGTTAAAAACTAGGTCACTAGGTCAAATACTTGAAAAAACT
Source organism: Cyrtodaria siliqua (assembly GCA_037043455.1). Taxonomy (NCBI): domain Eukaryota; kingdom Metazoa; phylum Mollusca; class Bivalvia; order Adapedonta; family Hiatellidae; genus Cyrtodaria; species Cyrtodaria siliqua. Next base: position 204,549 of record JAWPHD010001435.1, on the reverse strand, counting down.
TGTGTACACTATAGAAGCCGTATTTCTGACCCAATCTTGATGAAACTTTGTCAAAATGTTTGTCTTAATTATATCTTGGTCAAGTTTAAAAATGGGTCACATGGTAATACAAACTAGGTCACTAGGTCAAACTTTGGAAAAACCATGTGTACACTCTAGAGGCTATATTTTTGACCCGATCTTGATGAAACTTTGTCAGAATGTTTGTCGCAATAAAATCTCAGTCAAGTTCAAAAATGGGTCATGTGGGGTCAAAAACTAGGTCACTAGGTCAAATACTTGAAAAAACTTGTGTACACTCTAGAGGTCATATTTGTTACCCAATCTTGATGAAATTTTGTCAAATTGTTTATCTTAATTATATCTTGATCAAGTTCGGAAATGGGTCACATGAAGTTAAAAACTAGGTCACTAGGTCAAATATTGGAAAAACCTTGTGTACACTCTAGAGGCCATATTTTTGACCCGAGCTTGATGCAACTTTGTCAGAATGTTTGTCTTAATTATATCTTGGTCAAGTTTGAAAATGGGTCACATGGCGTTAAAAACTAGGTCACTAGGTCAAATATTGGAAAAACCTTGTGTACACTCTTTGTCAAAATGTTTGTCTTAATTATATCTTGGTCAAGTTCAAAAATGGGTCACATGGTGTTAAAAACTAGGTCACTAGGTCAAACTTTGGAAAAACCGTGTGTACACTCTAGAGGCCATATTTTTGACCCGATCTTGATGCAATTTTGTCAGAATATTTGTCTTAATTATAGCTTTCTAAAGTTCGAAAATGGGTCACACAGGGTCACACAGGGTCAAAAACTAGGTCACTAGTACACTCTAGAGGCCATATTTCTGACCCGATCTTGATGAAACTTTGTCGAAATGTTGTCTTAATTATATTTTGGTCAAGTTCGAAAATGGGTCCCATGGATTCAAAAACTAGGTCACTAGGTCAAATACTTGAAAAACCTTGTGTACACTCTAGACACCATGTAGTACGACTTGGTTCATCAATGGTATAACAGCCAGTAGAGCGTTCACATGCCCTCTTGGGCCTCTCGTTGATACATGTATTCTATTTTAATGATATGTAAAGAGGTATATAATAAAGGATAATTACTATAGTAACTTGTTCTGTTCTCTCGTAGGTAATTGCCAGATCAGGATCACACTCTATAGTAATAATCCTAGTATGTCAGTAGAAAAAAACTAGTAAAACATCACTTATTAAACATACGCTTGTATTAAAAGTGATGCGCTTTGCAAAAAGCTACCAACATTCCTATTCAACATCAGGGAAAATGAGCCACGACAAACACAGTTAAAAAGGTTAATTATATAGGAACCTATTTTGTTACAGACATGCGGACCTCAAAAGAAATATGCAATTTTACAGACGTGATAAAACATATTCGAAACTTCCTATCTGAACCAATGAAGAAGTCAAAATATTACGAGGCACCTTAACTATTTATTCTAACTCCTGTCTCTTCGTGATCGGATTTAACATAAATGAAACGTAACTACGCTCAAGTGATATGAAAACGCAACACGGGAATTTCCGCTATATATTGTATGTACAATATGCTGCTTTTAATCGTACATGGCTACGTAAGACCTTTCCTTTTGGAGAAAATACTAAAACAACAAATAATACAGCAAATAGTATTCCTTCAATGTTTCATTATTCACAGAGTACGCGTTTGGCTCAATCATGTGAGCAAACTTAGGATGCATCATTTTGCAAGCTATTTACGTTAAATATAGTACTGAACTAGCTCAATTTTTCAAAGAGCTACTTCAACATTTATGAAGTTCTTGTTACAAAGTGTAGTGTGATTAAAACGTCTACAACATCACAGTTGTGTCCTTTCTCTAGTTAACTGCAACTTTCTTTTTAAAAAACATCTTGGGATTTCTTTGGAATATTATGTGCATTTAAGTGTGCAGTATATACAATATATAGCGGAAATTCCCGTGTTGCGTTTTCATATCATTTGAGTGTATATGCATAAAATTCTTCATATTTTAAAGTTAGGGATTATATAGTTGGGAACTCCTTTCGACTACACCAGACATGAATACCATAGTGATTTACTTCTTGTATGCGATTCTTACGGATGGCGGGTTTTTTTCCAGGAAAAGTGGGTGGTCTGGCTCCACCCCAAAACAATCGACCGTCATATATAAAAAGAGTATGATAATCGACCTTTGGAAACGTCCGAGCACGACACATACGAAATATTGCAGTCTCGGTTTGATTGAGACTGTTCATGAGCGGTAGTGAAACATGTGTTGAAAATGGTGTAAACCACCATACAAACAAACAAACAAATACTTCTTGCATGCCTAAACACGTAAACACACTAGGACTTTGTACTACAATTTATTTACCACCAATGTATTCAAACATGTTTACTGATACAGTATGTATTACACAATACATCTTACAAAGCAAGAATACAAAAATAAAAAAAATAATAATGAAAAATAATTAAATTTATAGAGGATCTTACATGAGTACTCATTCATTATTGAATTTATTAAACGAGTTGGCAAAATGATATAATGCGAGGCTCTTGCCGAGCATTATATCATTTTTGCTAAGGAGTTTAATAAATTCAATAATGCATGAGAACGAATGTAACATTCTATTTATCACATAACTCACATAGCCATTTTTATTGCATTTTGCCTGACGCTTTAACACATCAGAACACGTACATTAACGTGACGTCCATGACGTCATTAACGTTATGTTATACCACTAGTGGAATATCAAAAATATTGAATGATGTTATTACACTCCCACACCGCATGTTATGTGATAAAAACAGTTATCGTCTTCTTTGTCCATAATTTAACCTCCCTCATTTTCGTCATAAAATAATTCTGCAAAACCATAATGGAAAATAAAACATAAAAAGCATGAACCAGTGAAAATGGCTAAAATTATTTGAATTATTGGTTAATACAAAATGATGAAATGAAAGAAAAAGCTAAATAAAATGATAACATAAAAACAGAAATTAAAATCGAAAGTGTTAGTATCGTCCAGTAAAATGCTATATCGCATAGAACGCTACCCGTGAATACATATAGGATATTGGTTGTCTTGGACTGAATAACAGATTATATTTCATCGAGATGTCGGACAACTTTATATTTTCAAGAAGGCGAAGCATGAGCAAACAAAATGAAGTTTTATCACTTCGGGATGAAATAAAATATGTTATTTACTACAAATTAACACATTCATGACATGCTCTTGACATGTAATGTAAAGTGCAACACCTCTCATGCCTCCTAGCACCGGCTTAAGCGATATTCTACTTTAAAGTCAAAAAGATCGGGCTGGATGATCCCAAAGGACCAGTAAGTAATAACATTACGGATTTGTAGTCGGAGCGACTTTTTACGGCAGCCATACAGCACTTAACAAACGTTAGTGTGAATGCCAAAAAATACTGAAAAGGATATCCCTTGGAAGCAACAAAAACAAACAAGAGATAAAAAAGAGATATTACGTTGTGCCTCGAGCCCCTAAATAACCATTTTAAATTAGAACTAAAGGTTGTTTTTCGTAAAAACTGATGCCCCACGTGTATTAAAACCTTTAAACAGTCACAACTCCACCAAAAATCAATCAACCAGAACACGAGAACGATATGCGCAACTAGGCTTGGTACTGATCATGTCCGCTAAGTTTCACTGAAATCCAGCCAGGGGTTTAGGAAAACTAGTCCGGATAACGTTTTTGTATAAGGGGCCATAACTATGTCAAAATCATTCAACCGGAACATGGAGTTGTTAAGCGCAACTAGGATTGGTACTGATCTTCCCTGCCAAGTTTCGTTGAAATCCGGCCAGATGTTCAACAGAGCTAGTTTGTACAATGTTAATGTATTAAAACATTTTAAGGACATAACTCTTCAAAAAGCATTCAATTGGAACACGACAATGATACACGCAACCAAGTTTCGTTGAAAGACGAACGGTGGTTGAGGAGAACTAGTCCAGACAAAGTTTTGGTATTAAAACCTTTAAAGAGCCACAAATCCACCAAAAATCACTCAACCAGAACATGACAACGACATGCGTAACTAGGCTTGGTACTGATCATTCCTGTCAAGTTTTCATTGAATTGCAGCCAGGGATTCAGGAAAACTTGTCCGGATAAAGTTTGTGTATAAAGGGACATAACAATTGGAAATAATACACATTAACAAACTATTGTCGACGTATACAAACTATATATTTTAGTCGGAGTATACATTGTTTGTCATAATATATCCTTTTTTTCAGTTTTACCTTGTAAAGGACATTTTGCAAATGTTTTACTTTTATAATATGTTAATAATTCATATACATTATCCATCTTTTGAGATGTGCATTAATGTTTGTTTCCATATTTTGATGAAGTCAAGGTCACTTTTTTCAATATAGTTCCTCATATAAAGACTTTCATAGAGTTCTTCCATGTTTCTATGCTCACTACTTGAAAGAAACTGAATTAATTGATAGCTTTTTACGTAAAGATCTGATTCAGCATTAAAATCGGCAATATCAGAATGTTCATTTCTGTCTTGTACTACGTATGGTGACGAAAATGCTAATCCAATGTCCAGTTTGTGAAAGAAATGTTGTGCTATGTAACTCCTCCAAATATCGCTCACTCGTCCGTTGACACTTATAGGCAGAGCCATATAAGCAAATGCTGGTGGCATCCATAACGCTGCCTGTGCATTAAAAGGTGCATATGTATTTTTAGGTAATATCAATACCGGATGTGTCTGTTTAGTGGAAATAAAATTGAAAGGAATGTTGCTGACGAGTCGATAGATAGCATCTACATCTGGCTGCCTATTTGCTAGTGATTGAATCACACCGACTTTCATTTCTTTTTCTGCAATACATACTCTAGGAGTGGTTGTGTTGTCTTTAATAGATTGCAACGGAAAACCTCTAGGCCATATACGTGTCTCTGAATTAACAAAATATGGATAAGGATTCATTAGTTTATTTTCAAAACCTTTTAAGCAAACATAACGATGCCGCAATTTTCCTCTTTGAAATTCTTCCATATTTACAATTCCAAGGTTATCGTCATCAAAATCCCATATATATTTTGCCTTGTGATGGATTGCATACACATATCCTAAATTCTTTCTCCCAAAGTGCTTTAATGGTATAGCTTTAGATAACATAGGATACAGTAATTGTTGTTCTTCTACTGAAAGGTACTTTATCATACTTTCCTTCTTAGTTGCCATAATAATGTCCTTAAGGTATTTCTCTTTTGGTGGCGTCGGTGTATCAGCAACAATTACAAGACACCAATTTGACAGATTTGAAATGTGCTTTATGGCTGATGAAGGAGGAAAGATTGTCGTTACTACTGCCCAGTTGTCACAGTTTGAAGACTTATCTAAAACAGCCAAAGACAATTGACTTGGTAATGGAATTAATGAAGGAATATTTCGGATCGTTTCACCAGAAAATATTGACCCTGTTACGGCACCAGCAGTTGAGGGAACAACATCACATCCTGAATGTACTTTGTTGTTTTCGTGGAGGTGATTCATAATCTCAATAGTAGATTTGTGATAAATAATCATTTTGTCGCAGAAATTTGACTTGATCTCCTTAGGGGAGACAGGTTTTACGCTTCTCATTTTAAAGACTATTATTTTGTTATCGGTCTGCACATCGACATCAGTGTAGATTGACAACCAAACTGCAAGAGATCTACCTCCAAATTCCTGATCAACCAACTCATCATTTGTCTGGCATTCTGCTTTACCGCAATATGTCCTATTTGCTATTCGGTTAATTAATGCACTTCCTAGGACCACAAACATTTCATCAATACGTGCATACGGCATTACGTCCGGCCCTTTCCAGCCGTAATACAACTTCAGGGATTTCAGTATGTTAAGCCTGTGGAAAATTTGTGGGACGCATAAGAAAGCATCGTCATCCATTTTGGCTCCGAGAAGAGCATCTGGGTAGTTATCATTTATATATTTTAACCAAACGTACATTTTTTCACCAAACTTAACAGCCCGTCCATGGCGAGAAATATTAAGATATAAAATGTCTCGGTAAACATTGTTTTCATGAATTGTATCATCAGTTGGATCGTCAATAAGGAACTTGTAAGTAATTCGGAAAGGCAATTGGTCGCACATACTAAGCATTGTAGAGATCCATGTGCTTCTTTGTGTTTCTCTTAACTGTGTTTTATCATGGGCTGAGAGTATTCCGAGAACAAGATGTGGTCTTTGATCAATTTCGAGTGTTTTTCTACTTGCATAGATTTGTCCTGTAGGTGTCGATTGGTTCTTCAAGTAATGGTTAGATACGAACATGGCTATAACAACCAAACACAACATGCCTAGAACGCATTGGTGAAATTTTGACGGCGCCATCGTAACGCGACTATAAACTATCAGAAATAGTTTTCTCTTCCTGTGAAATCTGCAATGGAAGAGGTTAATACATCAATTATGCAATACATGTTAGTCGTGGTTTTCTGTGCATGCACAAACGTGCATTATGTATATAAAATATAACTATAGTTATTGATGCATGTATACAATGCATATTTCAAAATAATGATGCATTCTTTATAAATGTAAATCTATACTGACATATGCATATTTACAATGTTAATTTATCGGTATTATATATGTATTTATACAATGTAAATAAATTATCATACATGCATGTATATAAGATAAATATATGACTATTGATTCATATACTAAATAAAATCAGTTTATATATATGCATGTATACAATGTATCAAAGTCAAAGAGGCATATAGCATTCAATGACTAAATGTAAATCTATACTGACATATGCATATTTACAATGTTAATTTATCGGTATTATATATGTATTTATACAATGTAAATAAATCATCATACATGCATGTATATAAGATAAATATATGACTATTGATTCATATACTAAATAAAATCAGTTTATATATATGCATGTATACAATGTATCAAAGTCAAAGAGGCATATAGCATTCAATGACTAAATGTAAATCTATACTGACATATGCATATTTACAATGTTAATTTATCGGTATTATATATGTATTTATACAATGTAAATAAATCATCATACATGCATGTATATAAGATAAATATATGACTATTGATTCATATACTAAATAAAATCAGTTTATATATATGCATGTATACAATGTATCAAAGTCAAAGAGGCATATAGCATTCAATGACTAAATGTAAATCTATACTGATATATGCATATTTACAATGTTAATTTATCGGTATTATATATGTATTTATACAATGTAAATAAATCATCATACATGCATGTATATAAGATAAATATATGACTATTGATTCATATACTAAATAAAATCAGTTTATATATATGCATGTATACAATGTATCAAAGTCAAAGAGGCATATAGCATTCAATGACTAAATGTAAATCTATACTGACATATGCATATTTACAATGTTAATTTATCGGTATTATATATGTATTTATACAATGTAAATAAATCATCATACATGCATGTATATAAGATAAATATATGACTATTGATTCATATACTAAATAAAATCAGTTTATATATATGCATGTATACAATGTATCAAAGTCAAAGAGGCATATAGCATTCAATGACTAAATGTAAATCTATACTGACATATGCATATTTACAATGTTAATTTATCGGTATTATATATGTATTTATACAATGTAAATAAATCATCATACATGCATGTATATAAGATAAATATATGACTATTGATTCATATACTAAATAAAATCAGTTTATATATATGCATGTATACAATGTATCAAAGTCAAAGAGGCATATAGCATTCAATGACTAGTCAACCAAAACTAGCATATAAACACATCCACATGGATGAATAAAAGACAAGGTATACGACATCACAAACATAACAGGTTTGACAATAGGACTATCACTTTGGAACGGTCATTGGCAAAGTTAAGAGCTTATTAGAGTTTGAAATAGTACAAATTATGACAACAAATATATAAATTGTTCAGAGATAGGGTACGTTCACAAGTCACATAACTATTCAGCAACGTATCAATCGACTTGCAAATTCACATACATTGTAGCATCATTGGCTTCAATATAAATTACGCAGAATACCGGTACTACCGTGGGTGTATTACACGTCACTGTAGAGCACAGCTGGTAGAGGCCATTCTCCAGATGGCAAACATTGAATCAGAAGTTACTTTTTAGCACAAAGAACTGCATCCATCCCAGATAAAAGACAGCGAGAACAACTTGAAAAGAGCCACATAATCTATCATTGGTTTCACAAATCCATTTCGAGTTGATATTGGTTTGAAATTGTTTCCGTATCACATGCAACAACCCGTTAATTAGAGCGTGGCTCACATATATTTACTAGATAATGATTTGTTTTTGTACTTTGTATAATTGTATAAGATTGTTGTGTTAATGAACCGACATCTAAAAGTATGTATTATTACAGTCTAAGCCTCCCGGAGTGGAGCTAAGCCTTTAGGGTGTGTAGGCCATCTATGTGATTCAGCGGGAATCAACGCATAACGTAACGAGCGGTGGAGACGGTTCCCGTACCTGGACAACATAATCAGGTTATTATAGTAGCAACAACCCCCGGGACACGTGGTGGGCCCGTCATCAGTCCTCAGTGGAGGAACTAAACCCACAACTGCGGTGGAGGTTATTCATCGCGTCATCATAATCATCGCGTCATCAACCCTTATAAAAGGCTTTTGATGACAATCACCCATCATTGTAATCTCGCATCATATTCATGAATTCTCGTGCATCATTCTTTGTAACGTTTGTGATCATAAACATTGTTGTAACTGCAACAACACTTTAGTGTCATATATAGTCAGTCGACACATTCAGTATTTGTGATAATACTACGAACGTCTTAAACGTTCATGAGAACAGTCTTTTTCATATTTCATCTGTGTATTCGTTTGTTTTTCATTATAATTGTATATATATTTAACATATTTTAAAAGTTGCATTAAACTTATGTAAATGCAGTCATCGTCATTGATTCTTTCCTGAGTTAGTCCCAACCACTAAGGTCATTATCCAGACCTACCAGAGGCAGAAACAAATTTAGAGAAGATCAGGTGATTGAATTGGGCTGGACTATGATGATATTGCGTCACAACAGTTGGTTGACAATATACTCAACGAGCCTGACACTGAAGAAGGAAGCGATGATTAGTTGGAAGATCGATGATGAGTTGGAAGATCGATGATGAGTTGGAAGATCGATGATGAGTTGGAAGATCGATGATGAGTTGGAAGATGTGGAAGTCAACAACCTGATTGATATTGTGTTGAGAAAGTGATGACGATGAATAGAAGAATCATGAGCTCAACTGATGTAACATATTTCTATGAAAATACTATATTGTACGGTGTCCTGTTAGGGTCATGTTACCATCGCATCTTACCATCGACCATCGACCTAGCGATGGTAAGATGCGATGGTCGATGGTAAGTTGCGATGGTAAGATGTGAGATGGTCGATGGTAAGATGTGATGGTAAGATGCGATGGTCGATGATGTGATGGTAAGATGCGATGGTCGATGGTAAGATGCGATGGTCGATGGTAAGATACGATGGTCAATGGTAAGATGCGATGGTAACATGGCCCTAACAGGACACCGTAATAGTGAATACATAACAATATCAATACATGCATGTTATCTTATAGAGCGTACATGTATATGTGTTAGTAACATAAGTAAAGTTTAATACAGTTTGTAAATATGTTAACATTGGTTAATTCATTTACATTTGATTAATATATCAATAAGAAATTATAAATTATATAGCAGTTAAACATTTCATATAATTTGCTATTTTGAATTTGGTAACGTAAAAAATACGGAAGAGTCGTGTTAATTGTATGCAAACTTTATTTCGTTCAATGTTTACCTAAGTCGAAACAGTATATACAGGAATATAAGTAAATGTAGTTCTGTTAAACATGCATGTATTATTGGGTCGTTGCATTGTTGGGTCAAGACCCAATAGGCAGATTCAAGACCCAATAGCAAGGTAAGGACCCAATATATCGAGTGTAAAAATCATTTTTGACCCAATAAACTGGTGTCTTTAAAACTATATATATATATATATATATATATATATATATATATATATATAATCCTATAGCTATCATTTTGTTACAATAAATAGCACCAAAATGTGTTTTGGTATTACATATTTTTTATATTTTTAATAAATGGTCGCGGATTAAAAGCTACAAATCCCATTGATGCAACTTTCCTATAAAAAAAACAGATTGAGAAAGTTCTGCTGTATGCATGGATTATTTCTGTAAAAACCGATAAACTGAACCTGAACTGTGTTCAAATGAAACTGAGTTATTTGTGACAGTATGGCTTTGAAGGGGAAAAAGTGTGACAATAGAGTTTAAAGTTTAACTGTGGGCATTCAAAATTTTGCAAGGGATTTTAGAAAAAGAGAAAAAATAAAGATAGAGAAAAAAATAAAGAAAGCGAAAAAAAAAAAGAAAAGAAAAAAGAAAGACAGACAGAAAAAAAAACAAGATAGTACAGTGATTCAGTAGTTCTGGTTCTTTAAACAAAAAAATATAAAAATAATCAAAGCACATACATTTTAAAATGACTCAAACGCGTTCTTCAAATACTCAAAAGTAAACAACAGATTTGAAGCAATTTTGGTCTTCTCAAAGGACCTTCTAATTCTATGACTACGCTAAACTGAGTTCGAAACGTTCAATGGCCTGGGTACGAAACGTCTAATTGCCAGAGTACGTTTCGTACCACAATTGGGTTAGAAACGTCCAGGGTATGAAACGGCCATAATCAGTGTCAGACTGTGCACCATATCTTTCGCAGTAAAACTCTACAAAGCGCTTTAAAATGACGTTATAATAATGACCGTCTAAAGAAATATAAAAAGATCGGACAGGGAATGTAGCATTCAAGGAGGACAGTTAACCACAAAACACAGAAACAAACACGCAAACAGACAAACAAGAAGGCAAAAGTAATAATAAATGCAAACGACCTCACAAACACAAAAGGGTTGCCAATAGGGCTACCGCCTTGGAATGGTCAGTGGCAAAGAAGGCCACTGTAGATCGACGATTTGTGAAGCGTTCGTAAAATGATTTTTCAATTTTGTGTTTAATCAATTATTCGTCGTCCTTGAGCGGATATTTATATATATAAATGTGAGACAAATTATCAACCAAACAGTGCATTTTTTTTTATCTCGAGCGCTTTCGGCCTTTATCGCAAATAAGGCAATATTTTTTAAACCATTCACTGTTAAAGGGGTTGATGAACTATTTTCAAACACGATTTATTTAAAAGCGCTCTGAAAAACTGAAAGAATAATCAAAATGCCATGAAAACTAATGGAGATATGACCTATGGAAAATGCGGCCATCTTGGAACGATGACGTTATCGTACCTTTTTATCATATATGGCATTATGACAAAATAAATTTTAAAGCAAAGAAAATCGCTAAAAATTGATTAAAAATAAATATACAGATGTAAAATGTTTAAATTGTATGCTTATTTTTCATTTGCAGTACTTTTCTTTGCTTTAAAAGACATTTGATCAATAAGCCTTATATGGTAAAAAAGGCGCGATGACGTCATAGTTCCAAGATGGCTGCCTCCATTATGCTTCTTTGCACATGTTCAAAATGTAATATCTCCTTTATTTTTCAGGGCATGTTGAAAATTATTTCAGCCTTTTTCAAGTTTTTCAGAGTCCTTTAAAATAGACCTTGTTTGAAAATAGTGCATCAAACCCTTTAAAATAATTATATCAAAAAATATTATACGAAACTACTATGGAATAAATCTGATTGGTTCCGACAATTTGGCATTTGAGTATTCTGGTAATGATATTTATTTATTTTTTTACATTAAGCATATTTGTTTTTTTACATTTATGGTGAACAGGTTTTACATTTAAGGTAATTTTTAAATTTGAGATTCTTAACTAGGGTATACCTGTACAAGTAAAATAATATGTAAATACTTTGTTATAATACTTAACAAATAACGAAAAACGAACTCACCTACATAAAAGTTTTAAAAATTAAATTACAAATCCTTAAGAACACCTCCGACTGCGCGACTACGTATTCACGAACTTGTACCCAACTCAGCAGAAGTCAGACTACTTGGGCAAAACAAATGTAACGCCTTGAGGTATAACCCAACCAGTGGATATAAATAGATTGTTTGCCTATAGGTTACATTGCACCATTGAGTTTGTGCTTCCGCGGTGTATAGTCAAATAGTGCCTAATAAAAAACGTTTCCTGCCTTACTAGTGATACAAAATGCATACTTTTGATTGCTTTTTGTTATTATTACCTATAATTGAGCCAAATGATGTATTGTGAACATTGATTAGTGTTTGCTTGAGATATTTAATTATAACTGACATAGACAGTCAAGCGAAAGTGAGAAATGGGGTAAATCTATCTGTGACGTGTCAAAATAGAACGTGACGTCATTCAACAGATTGGCTTGTTCTTACATGATACATAACCCCCTGTTTTTATTGCATTTTTATATTGGTGGACGCTCGATCGTTTGACTGATATGTGTTTTAAAAATTTCTACGGAGAACAATGCGCATTTTTTATCTCTTGATATACATTCGTCCTATATAAAACAAAGAAGGAAAGTCAATGGTGCAATGTAACCTATAGCCCTGACCACGGTTTATTCTCACTTGGCCAACTTTTTTACTTTTACACTAAATTTAAGTCTCACTTTGCCAACCTTATTTATTTTCATCCATGGTATCAGTTTACCTGTGATTTGCAATACAGTATAACATAAATTAGACATGTTCTGTTTCTTTTAGGTACGAGCATATAAGAACTTTAAAGTAGTTTAAATAACTTATATAACTATTGTGAAACATGGGGTCTATAGGTAAATACTGATAAGTCTAAAGTGGTGGTTTTTCGAAAAAGAGAAATAATCAGTTACCGTAAACTGGTCTTATAACGGTACCATGCTCGAAGTAGTCCATGCTTTTAACTACATATGAGTCGTGTTTAACTATACAGGGTCATTTAACCTTAACCAACAAGCATTATGCGGTAAAGCGCTTAACGCTATGAACCTTTTATTCATAAATATCAAAAAATACGAGTTAAATCCGAAAACAGCTTTACAATTGTTTGATGCTTTGTAGGGTATATTCATAATTACGGCAGTCAAGTGTGTGGTTTTTACGGAATCCTGTTAGGGCCATCGCGATCTCGCGTTTTCAATTTCGCGAGATTGCGAGATTGCGAAATAAATTTCGCATTCTCGTCCTATTCTACCTTGAAAAAAACGCGAAGTTTGCAAGCCAAATCTCGCGATTTTATCAGGTTTTCATTTGGACGAGATTGCGAGAATGCGAAATAAATCTCGCATTCTCGCCGTATTCTACAATGAAAAAAACGCGAGATTTGCAATCAAACTTCGTGCAAACCTCGCGATTTTATATCGGCATATTGTACAATGAAAAAAACGCGAGGATTGCAAATCAAACTTCGTGTAAACCTCGCAGTTTTATTCTTATTAGATTCGAGAATAAGAAATATGTTTTCTTGTTTTTGCCCTCCGGTACATCGGAGAAAAAACCGCGAGGTTTGCTAACCCAAACTTCGCGTAATTCTCGCGTTTTTTTCATGGTACAATCGGCCGATATAAAAGCGCGAGGTTTGCACGAAGCTTGATTTGCAAATCTCGCGTTTTTTTCATTGTAGAATACGGCGAGAATGCGAGATTTATTTCGCATTCTCGCGATCTCGTCCAAATGAAAACGTGATAAAATCGAGAGGTTTGCGCGAAGTTTGGATTGCAAACCTCGCGTTTTTTTCAATATAGAATAGGACGAGAATGCGAAATTTATTTCGCAATCTCGCAATCTCGCGAAATTGAAAACGCGAGATCGCGATGGCCCTAACAGGATTCCGTAGGTTTTACTAAATCCAAGGAAATTGAAAGGATACTTTAAAGTTCCCCGGCCATGTTTTGTTTCATGAACATGTTTATGTTTATTTAAATCGAAATCAATACACAACTATAGTCATTTACAATTCACACATTGCAATATCTGTGAAAAGCGAGAATACTGTTTTATTTGATGATGTAAAAACTTCGAACAGGTAAATTAATCCACAGGTAACTGTATTTATCAATTATCTGGCAATAGTTGTGCAGCTATACAATTCAAATTAACCTCATTTCCCAGTGCAGTCACGCAGTAGTCAAAACAGTATCTACGTCAGGCAAATAATACTTATTTTTACATACAACTTAGTAGCGGTTTTAAATATATATTTCTCTCCGGGACTATCAGGAAATATTCATATGATGTTTAAGAGTTAAATTTGTTAATTTCTAGTACTACAAAAAGGGTGGCCATTCATCTTTAAAGTATCCATGAGTATTGTAGACAAGTATGCGGGTGTGTATGCGGAATTAGGTCGTTATCCATTATATATAAATAGACATGTTAATATCATTAAATACTGGCTAAGAGCGGTCACAACTGATAATGTAATTATAAAGCATGCATATGAAAGCGCAAAATCCGACTGTGAACGGGGATTAAATAATTGGGTTTCAAAAGTCAAGTCATTACTGAATACTAGTTGTTTTTTGTACGCATGATTTGACCCCACCTCATTAAATCCCATGCACCTCATTAAATCCCATGCACTTTATAAAGCTATTCAAGCAACGACTGATAGATATTTGAGCCGCAACACACCAAAACGTCCCTTCGGACATTTAGACGACAACGTCATAACTAACAATTTATGACGTCGGTCGTTAATCAAGTAATAAAATTTCTCGTCACTTCCGTGTTTTACCTAATAATTATAAAATAGGAAATATGTTTTTCTTAATATAGATAGTTGATGCTATACAAAATGGTAAATGTTTATGTTTTTTGTTGTTATTTAATCAACGACGTCGTCCAAGACGCCGACGTCAAAATTAATGGTGAGTACAATCTTTAATTTTCAAATTGAGATAAAATCATTTTTAATTAAGATATCAACATAAAATAAAGAGATTTTTAAAGAGAAAATCACCGTGTTTCATAACCATCAACAAATTTAAATTGTCAACATTTTGTCTGAAGGGTCGTTTTTGCGTGTTTCGGCTCATTTATATTCAAAAACTGGTCATCCGACCTGGACAATATTGACGCTGTACAAATCTGTAAAGGATCGTTTAAAATATGATACGTGTTTAATCAGATAACGTCTGTCCGCTCATAGTTTAAGGATCGAAACAGGGAGGTATTCTCGCGAAAGACTACAAAGGCATGAACGGATTTGTCAAATATGTAACACTAATAATATTGAGAACGAGTTCCATTTTACCTTAATATGACCTGCTTATAATACCGTCAGAAGTAAATATATCAAACGATATTGCATACAAAGGCCAAGCATGTTTAAATGTATTGCTCTCCTTCAGTCATCAAACAAAAAAGAAGTTATTAATTTTAGCAAATATATTTCAGAAGCATTCCCTTTAAGACGTACCATGATAAATAACTGATAAGCTCGTTTTTTTTCTCATTCGTGTTATCTGTATTTTTTCCCACAATATTTTATAAATAGGTGAAATTGTACTAATCTTGTCAATGTGTTTAAATTATATTTATAATTAAGAAAAGAAAAATAGAAAAAAGTTTGAACATGTTATAGCAGACAACTTTAAATAGAAATTATGTTCACAATAACGTTAACAAATTAAAAGTATAACATTTTGCACAAAAAATCACTACATTTTCTGCTGATATGATTCACGCTTCAACAACAGGAAAAACACATCTTAAAATAAAATATTTTCAGTTTTCAACTATTGGAGGTAGCCGAACTTATATTTTTATGGTATTATGGTATTAAAAGCAAAAGAAAAACTACCACAAGCATAACATAAATTCGGTAAGACTTTGTTTTTAAACTTATGTGTGAATTTGATAACACAATAATGCTTAATCATACACAAACAAAAACACTCGACTATATGTTTCCGATACAACTACACACATTTAAAAAGCACAACCCATAATGAAGAAATACAAACAATATGTTAAATTAAACAAGATGCCCAAGAGGGCATGTTGACGCTCTACTGGCTAAAATGGCTCTTATATCTAGGGTTGTCGTCATAAAATTTCCATCAATACTTCTTTTAAACTAGAAGGCCACGGACTACATGTTGAGCCCTATTTTATTCTTTTAATTGACCAACACCAATGTCAATCCCAAAATGTATTACTGTCATTAACAGGTTGGGGAGAGGTGGTGTGGAGTGGAGTGGAGGATGCATGTAGTAGCGGAGACCGGACGTGACCGTCAAAGTAGGTCGCAGCCACCCGAAATTTCGCACATGATGTTAGATGCGTATAAAGAACATTTTGGTGAAGTTTGGTGACAACCCTGCGAGAAAAAAGCAAGATACATATGTTAGATCAGAGACCGGACGTGACCTCTATGTCATCAAAGTAGGTCACAGCGACCTGAAATTCTGCATATGATGTTATATGCATATAGGAAACATTCTGGTGAAGTTTGGTGAAAAGTCCTGCATGAAAAAAATGAAGATACGCCTGTTGTAGCGGAGAACGGACATGACCTGAGTTTATCGAAAATAGGTCACAGCGACCCAAAAGTGTGCACATGATATAAGATGCATATACGGAACATTCCTGTGAAGTTTGGTGAAAATCCTGCAAAAAGGAAGCAAGATAACGCATGTCGTAGCAGAGACAAGACATGACATATATTTCGTCGAAAGTAGGTCACAACGACCCAAAATTTGGCACATGAAGTTGGATGCATATCAGAAACGTTCTGGTGAAGTTTGATGAAGATCATGCGAGAAAAAAGCAGGATAAGCATGCAGTAGCGGCGACGACATGACCTGCATTTGGTCGTAATCCCGAAATTTGGCACATGATGTTAGATGCATATGAGAACAATTCTGGTGAAGTTTGGTGAAAATCCTACGAAAACGAAACAAGATACGCATGTCGTAGCGGAGACCGGATGTGACCTATATTTCGTCTAAAGTAGGTCATAGCAATCCAAAATTGTGCACGTGATGTTGGATCTATATAATGAACATTCTGGTGGTATTTGGTGAAAATCCTGCATATAACGAAGAAGATATTAAGAAATGAAAATCGGACGCACGGACGAACAGGCGGACGAACGAACTGACACACATACACCTGGATGACATTTTGATAACTATAAACAATTACACGAACTGTTTGTAAAAATATCGATGTCCCTACCAAATGATCTATTTAGCCAAGGAGACACGGTTTGCAAATAAATATTCGCCGCTTACCTGTATTACTTAATATACTGTCGCCACGGATCGTGTTGAACGTCTCATACAATCTCTCTTCAGTCTCGCGAAATCACCCTACCTCTCTCACTCTACCTCTCTCCCCCTCAACCCTCCCCCACCACCACAACGTGAGGAGCGATTTATGCCCAGCCATTTTGGTTCTAAATTGGCGAAGCAAAGAAATGAGAAGCAGGCCAGGTGATCAAGGCTATCAATGTGACTAATTCGACAAATGTTATCGAGTCTAAACTATAACTGTTTAGTGATTCGGATGTTTTCAATTCGGACAGATATATTAATTTCGAATTACGTGTTTAAATAAAAACAGGATTAAGATTCTTTGGATGAAAAAACTCCTTGCACACGTGGTTATTATTCTTCACACTTGCATATTTCGGATTATTGTATATTTACCAACCCGAAGCTCTTCATTGAGTTGGACAGCCGTGATTTCAGCTCTTTTTGCAATTGCGCGGCAAATTCGTAAACTAATTGAATTTCCGGTTTCTGTTTAGTGCATGCTTGTCAGAACTACACGTGTATGTTTATAATACTTTTCGTTAATCAGATGGCCGCTCATGAAATAAAGTTAAAACAAATGTAATATAATTGAAGTTAGAAGGAACCGGAGTGTTGCTATCTGGCAGCTGCGTACACATTATCTGCAAATTTCAGAAACTTGAAAGTCAGTTGAAATGCAATAAAAATGAAGGGTAGTGGGTATTGCTGTCTATAGTATATAACATGTATAAGGAAACGTGTTTTTTTATTCAGTTTTCTCAAGGACTTACACAAGACTCTTATGTACAAGACCTTGGTTTTCCTTGAAAATACGGAAAGAAAATGTCAGTGTAGCGTAATTTTTCTCTAGCGTCTACTTAAAAATCGCTCTAGATACGATCCTGGAAAACAATTCGACTATAATTCACATCACGCTTGGGTCACTGACATTATTTAGGCAGCTGAAAATAAATTGGTAATTGAAAAGGTTGACTTTATATGGACACGTTGGTCATTGACATATGATGATAGATATTTAGTCTGCTGAAACAAGTAACTGTAACCATGGTTAACTATTTGCACTTGTCATATGTATAGTTTTCTATTGACACTAAGCCCACTTGCATGGTTATAGTAACATATATACACCGTTTCTAAACTAATCTAACGACGAGGTATATATGTAACTAGCATATTATGACAATCCAAATTCTACAGCTTTAACCAAACCCCATAAATGGAGCGTCAAATTTATTTTCACGGGTTTTTTAATATCTCGTGAGTTTATATATACCTTTATTCGGCACATGTACACTATTATATAACCTGGACAGAGCTTTGCAGCAGTGTATTGTGCTATTATATGGCGAGATAGCTCCTTTAACTTTTGGCACTTATGCGACATGCATGGTTAGCTACTGGCATTTATGCCACATGCATGGTTTACTATTGGCACTTAGGTCACATGCATAGGTAACTATTGGCACTTATGATGCATGCATGGTTAATTATTGGCACTTAAGCCGCATGCATGGTTAATATTGGCACTTAGCACACACGCATGGTTAACTATTGGCACTTAGGGAACATGCATGGTTAATATTGGCACTTAGCCCACACGCATAGTTAAATATTGGCACTTAGGCCACATGCATGGTTAAATATTGGCACTTAGGCTACATGCATGGTTAACTATTAGCACCTAGGCCACATGCATGTCACTTAGGCCACTTGCATGGTTTATTATTGGCACTAACGCAACGTGAATGCTTAACTTTATTGACATTTAGTCCCCTTGTATGGTAAACATTTGGCACTTAGGCCACATGTATGGTTTATTATTGGCACTTAGGCCACATGCATGGTTAAATATTGGCACTTAAGCCACATGCATGGATACCTATTGGCACTTAGGTCACATGTATTGTTAACTATTGGCACTTAGGCCACTTTCATGGTTTACAATTGACATTAACTAAACTTGCATGTTTAATTTTATCGGCACTTAGTCCTCTTGTATGGTGAACTATTGGCATTTAGTCCTCTTCCATGGTGAACTATTGGCACTTAGGTCACTTGCATGCTTTACTATTGGCACTTAGTCCTCTTGCATAGTAACATATTGGCACTTAGGCATCATGCATAGTTAACTATTGACACTTAGGCCAATGCCATGGTTTACTATTGACACTTAGTTTTCTTGCATGGTGAACTATTGACACTTAGTAATCTTGCATGGTTAACTATTGACACTTAGTTCTCTTGCATGGTTTACTATTGACATTTAGTCCTATTGCATGGTTTACTATTGACACTTAGTCCTCATGCATAGTTAGCTATTGACACTTAATCCGCATGCATGGTTAGCTATTGACACTTAGTCCTCATGCATGGTTAACTATTGACACCTAGTCCTCATGCAGGGTAAACTATTGACACTTAGTCCTCATGCATGGTTAACTATTCATTCTTAGTCCTCATGCATAGTTAACTATTGACACTTGGGCTTCTTGCATGGTTAACTATTGACACTTAGTCCTCATGCATGGTTAACTATTGACACTTAGTCCTCATGCATGGTTAACTATTGACGCTTAGACTTCTTGCATGTTTTAATATTGACACTAAGGCCTCTTGCATGGTTTCCTATTGACACGTAGTCCTCAAGCATGGTTAACTATTGACACTTAATCATCATGCATGGTTAACTATTGACACTTAGGCTTCATGCATGATTTACTATTGACACTTAGGCTTCTTGCATGGTCTCATATTGACACATAGTCCTCATGCATGGTTAACTATTGACACTTTGTCATCATGCATGGTTAACTATTGAGACTTAGGCTTCTTGCATGTTTTACTATTGACACTTAGGCCTCTTGCATGGTTTCCTATTGACACGTAATCCTCATGCATGGTTAACTATTGACACTTAGTCCTCATGCATGGTTAACTACTGACACTTAGTCCTCGTGTATGGTTAACTATTGACACTTAGGCTTCTTGCATGGTTTCCTATTGACAATTAGGCTTTTTGCATGGTTTCCTATTGACACTTAGTCCTCATGCATGGTTAACTATTGACACTTAGTCCTCATGCATGGCTAACTATTGACACTTATGCTTCTTGCATGGTTTACTATTGACACTTAGTCCTCTTGCATGGTTTACTATTGAATCTTAGGCTTCTTGCATGGTTTACTATTGACACTTAGTCTCCGCGGATGGTTAACTATTGGTTTCGTATTGGCATTTAGTCCTCATGCATGGTTAACTATTGACACTTAGGCTTCTAGCATGGTTTACTATTGACACTTAGTCCTCACACATGGTTAACTATTGACACTTAGTCCTCATGCATGGTTTACTATTGACAGTTAGTCCTCATGCATGGTTATCTATTGACACTTATACTTCTTTCATGGTTAACTATTGACACTTAGGCTTCTTGCATGGTTTACTATTGACACTTAGTCCTCATGCATGATTAACTATTGACACTTAGGCTTCTTGCATGGTTTACTATTCACACTTAGGCTTCTTGCATGGTTAAATATTGACACTTAGGCTTCCTGCATGGTACACTTTTGACACTTAGGCGTCTTGCATGGTTTACTATTGACACTTACGCTTCTTGCATGGTATACTATTGACACTTAGGCTTCTTGCATGGTTTACTATTGACACCTAGCCTTCTTGCATGGTTAACTATTGACATTTAGGCTTCTTGCATGGTTAACTATTGACACTTAACCCTCATGCATGGTTAACTATTGACATTTAGGCTTCTTGCATGGTTAACTATTGACACTTAGGCTTCTTGCATGGTTTACAATTGACACTTGCGCTTCTTGCATGGATTACTATTGACACTTAGGCTTCTTGCATGGTTTACTATTGACACTTAGTCCTCATGCATGGTTAACTATTGACACGTAATCCTCAAGCATGGTTAACTATTGACACTTAGTCCTCATGCATGGTTAACTATTGACACTTAGGCTTCTTGCATGGTTTACTATTGACACTTAGTCCTCATGCATGGTTAACTATTGACACGTAATCCTCAAGCATGGTTAACTATTGACACTTAGTCCTCATGCATGGTTAACTATTGACACTTAGGCTTCAGGCATGATTTACTATTGACACTTAGGCTTCTTGCATGGCCTCATATTGACAATTAGTCCTCATGCATGGGTAACTATTGACACTTTGTCATCATGCATGGTTAACTATTGACACTTAGGCTTCTTGCATGTTTTACTATTGACACTTAGACCTCTTGCATGGTTTCCTATTGACACGTAGTCCTCATGCATGGTTAACTATTAACACTTAGTCCTCATGCATGGTTAACTATAGACAATTAGACTTCTTGCATGGTTAACTATTGACACCTGGGCTTCTTGCATGGTTTATTATTCACACTTAGGCTTCTTGCATGATTAAATATTGACACTTAGTCCTCTTGCATGGTTTACTATTGACATTTAGTCCTATTGCATGGTTTACTATTGGCAATTAGTCCTCATGCATGGTTAGCTATGACACTTAGTCCTCATGCATGGTTAATTATTCATTCTTAGTCCTCATGCATGGTTAACTATTGACACTTAGGCTTCTGGCATGGTTAACTATTGACACTTAGTCCTCATGCATGGTTAACTATTAACACTTAGGCTTCTTGCATGGTTAACTATTGACACTTAGTCCTCATGCATGGCTAACAATTGACACTAAGTCCTCAAGCATGGTTAACTATTAACACTTAGGCTTCTTGCATGGTTAAATATTGACACTTAGTTCGCATGCATGGTTAACTCTTAACACTTAGGCTTTTTGCATGGTTAACTATTGACACTAAGTCCTCATGCATGGTTAACTATTGACACTTAGTCCTCATGCATGGTCAACTAATGACGCTTAGACTTCTTGCATGTTTTAATATTGACACTTAGGCCTCTTGCATGGTTTCCTATTGACACGTAGTCCTCAAGCATGGTTAACTATTGACACTTAGTCCTCAGGCATGGTTAACTATTGGCACTTAGGCTTCATGCATGATTTTCTATTGACACTTAGGCTTCTTGCATGTTTTACTATTGACACTTAGACCTCTAGCATGGTTTCCTATTGACACGTAGTCCTCATGCATGGTTAACTATTGACACTTAGTCCTCATGCATGGTTAACTATAGACAATTAGACTTCTTGCATGGTTAACTATTGACACCTAGGCTTCTTGCATGGTTTATTATTCACACTTAGGCTTCTTGCATGATTAAATATTGACACTTAGGCTTCTTGCATGGTTAACTATTGACACTAAGTCCTCATGCATGATTAACTATTGACACTTAGTTCTCTTGCATGGTGAACTATTGACACTTAGTAATCTTGCATGGTTAACTATTGACACTTAGTCCTCTTGCATGGTTTACTATTGACATTTAGTCCTATTGCATGGTTTACTATTGGCACTTAGTCCTCATGCATGGTTAGCTATGACACTTAGTCCTCATGCATGGTTAATTATTCATTCTTAGTCCTCATGCATGGTTAACTATTGACACTTAGGCTTCTGGAATGGTTAACTATTGACACTTAGTCCTCATGCATGGTTAACTATTAACACTTAGGCTTCTTGCATGGTTAACTATTGACACTTAGTCCTCATGCATGGTTAACAATTGACACTAAGTCCTCAAGCATGGTTAACTATTAACACTTAGGCTTCTTGCATGGTTAAATATTGACACTTAGTTCGCATGCATGGTTAACTCTTAACACTTAGGCTTTTTGCATGGTTAACTATTGACACTTAGTCCTCATGCATGGTTAACTATTGACACTTAGTCCTCATGCATGGTTAACTAATGACGCTTAGACTTCTTGCATGTTTTAATATTGACACTTAGGCCTCTTGCATGGTTTCCTATTGACACGTAGTCCTCAAGCATGGTTAACTATTGACACTTAGTCCTCAGGCATGGTTTACTATTGGCACTTAGGCTTCATGCATGATTTACTATTGACACTTAGGCTTCTTGCATGGTCTCATATTGACACTTAGTCCTCATGCATGGTTAACTATTGACACTTTGTCATCATGCATGGTTAACTATTGACACTTAGGCTTCTTTCATGTTTTACTATTGACACTTAGGCCTCTTTCATGGTTTCCTATTTAAACGTAGTCCTCATGCATGGTTAACTATTGACACTTAGTCCTCATGCATGGTTAACTACTGACACTTAGTCCTCGTGCATGGTTAACTATTGACCCTTAGGCTTCTTGCATGGTTTCCTACTGACAATTAGGCTTTTTGCATGGTTTCTTATTGACACTTAGTCCTCATGCATGGTTAACTATTGACAATTAGTCCTCATGCATGGCTAACTATTGACACTTATGCTTCTTGCATGGTTTACTATTGACACTTAGTCCTCTTGCATGGTTTACTATTGAATCTTAGGCTTCTTGCATGGTTTACTATTGACACTTAGTCTCCGCGGATGGTTAACTATTGGTTTCGTATTGACACTTAGTCCTCATGCATGGTTAACATTTGACACTTAGGCTTCTAGCATGGTTACTATTGACACTTAGTCCTCACACATGGTTAACTATTGACACTTAGTCCTCATGCATGGTTTACTATTGACACTTAGTCCTCATGCATGGTTATCTATTGACACTTATACTTCTTTCATGGTTAACTATTGACACTTAGGCTTCTTGCATGGTTTACTATTGACACTTAGTCCTCATGCATGGTTAACTATTGACACTTAGGCTTCTTGCATGGTTTACTATTGACACTTAGTCCTCTTGCATGGTTTACTATTGAATCTTAGGCTTCTTGCATGGTTTACTATTGACACTTAGTCTCCGCGGATGGTTAACTATTGGTTTCGTATTGACACTTAGTCCTCATGCATGGTTAACAATTGACACTTAGGCTTCTAGCATGGTTACTATTGACACTTAGTCCTCACACATGGTTAACTATTGACACTTAGTCCTCATGCATGGTTATCTATTGACACTTATACTTCTTTCATGGTTAACTATTGACACTTAGGCTTCTTGCATGGTTTACTATTGACACTTAGTCCTCATGCATGGTTAACTATTGACACTTAGGCTTCTTGCATGGTTAACTATTGCCATTTAGTCCTCATGCATTTTTAAATATTGATTCTTAGACTTCTTGCATGGTTAACTATTGACACTTAGTCCTCATGCATGGTTAACTATAGACACTTAGACTTCTTTCATGGTTAACTATTGACACTTAGGCTTCTTGCATGGTTTAATATTGACACTTATGCTTCTTGCATGGTTTATTATTCACACTTAGGTTTCTTGCATGATTAAATATTGACACTTAGGCTTCTTGCATAGTTAACTATTGACACTAAGTCCTCATGCATGATTTACTATTGACACTTATACTTCTTGCATGGTTAACTATTGACACTTAGGCTTACTGTATGGTTTACTATTGACACTTAGTCCTCATGCATGATTTACTATTGACACTTATACATCTTGCATGGTTAATTATTGACACTTAGGCTTCTTGCATGGTTAACTATTGACACTTAGAATTCTTGCATGGTTAACTATTGCCACTTAGTCCTCAAGCGTTTTTAAATATTGACTCTTAGACTTCTTGCATGGTTTACTATTGCCACTAAGTCCTCATTCATTTTTAACTATTGACACTTAGACTTCTTGCATGGTTTGCTATTGCCATTTAGGCCTCATGCATGGTTAACTATTTACACTTATCCTTCTTGCATGGTTAACTATTGACACTTAGGCTTCTTGCATGGTTTACTATTCACACTTAGGCTTCTTGCATGGTTAAATATTGACAATTAGGCTTCTTGCATGGTTAACTATTGACACTTAGGATTCTTGCATGGTTTACTATTGACACTTAGGCGTCTTGCATGGTTTACTATTGACACTTACGCTTCTTGCATGGTATACTATTGACACTTAGGCTTCTTGCATGGTTTACTATTGACACCTAGCCTTATTGCATGGTTAACTATTGACATTTAGGCTTCTTGCATGGTTAACTATTGACACTTAGTCCTCATGCATGGTTAACTATTGACATTTAGGCTTCTTGCATGGTTAACTTTTGACACTTAGGCTTCTTGCATGGTTTACTATTGACACTTGTGCTTCTTGCATGGTTAAATATTGACACTTAAGCTTCTTGCATGGTTAACTATTGACACTTAGTCCTCTTGCATGGTTTACTATTGACACTTAGTCATCATGCATGGTTAACTATTGACACTTAGGCTTCTTGTATGGTTTACTATTGACACTTAGGCTTCTTACATGAATAACTATTGACACTTAGGCTTCTTGCATGGTTTACTATTGACACCTAGCCTTCTTGCATGGTTAACTATTGACATTTAGGCTTCTTGCATGG
This sequence comes from Cyrtodaria siliqua, assembly GCA_037043455.1. Taxonomy (NCBI): domain Eukaryota; kingdom Metazoa; phylum Mollusca; class Bivalvia; order Adapedonta; family Hiatellidae; genus Cyrtodaria; species Cyrtodaria siliqua. Next base: position 178,633 of record JAWPHD010001435.1, on the reverse strand, counting down.
TTAACTATTGACACTTAGTCCTCATGCATGGTTAACTATTGACATTTAGGCTTCTTGCATGGTTTACTATTGACACTTGGGCTTCTTGCATGGTTAAATATTGACACTTAAGCTTCTTGCATGGTTAACTATTGACACTTAGTCCTCTTGCATGGTTTACTATTGACACTTAGTCATCATGCATGGTTAACTATTGACACTTAGGCTTCATGCATGGTTTACTATTGACACTTAGGCTTCTTACATGGTTAACTATTGACACTTAGGCTTCTTGCATGGTTTACTATTGAAACTTAGGCTTCTTGCATGGTTTACTATTGACACTTAGGCTTCTTGCATGGTTTATTATTGACACTTAGGCTTCTTGCATGGTTTATTATTGACACTTAATCCTCTTGCACGGTTTATTATTGACACTTAGGCTTCTTGCATGATTTATTATACACACTTAGTCCTCATGCATGGTGTACTATTGATACTTAGGCTTCTTGCATGGTTTACTATTGACACCGAGTAGAGCTCGGCCGGCACGGCCTGCCCACGATGATAGGCTAATGATAACACATGTGCACATTTTGAAATCGTTCCTGTCTGGGCAAAACATCTGTGTCGCACCGAAAGCGCCGCCATTGATGAAATTGTGTTCGGCAATTTCGGATTTTTTCCTCAAATCATCAGGTGATCAGTCTGTTTCACTTGGACGATTGTCTCTTTTCGAAGTTTGATAAACGCTTATTCGGAGTATTCGTACTAGTTCGGCTAATCATTCTTCGGGATATTAACGAGTAGTTACGAATGAATTGATTGATTGATTGATTGAATTGGATTTTATAGTCGCACTATATAGTCATAGCTAAGGTCATACGGGACTTTCCAGCTTCCATTGGTGGAGGAAGACCCCAGGTGCCCCTCCGGGCAATTTTCGTGCACGGGCGGATACCTGGGTAGAACCACCGACGTTCCGCAAGCCAGCTGGATAGCTTCCTCACATAAAGATTCCTAGGCCCCTGAGGGATCGAACCTACAGCGGTGAAGGGCAAGTGATTTCAAGTCAGAGACGTTAACCACTCGGCCACGGACGCCCCTGTTACGAATGAAGCGATATTTATTAAATGTATTAACATAATGCTTATTATTAGCAGTTGTTTTATTATTTGTTATTGGTTGTCAAAATTAAACTAACAAGTTAAACTAACCTTCATTAAACCAATGTTTATATCTCTGTTTACAACATATTTCGGGATTGTGACGTCAATGTATGACGTCATTGTGTCATTTTGTTGGTAAACAGACAACTGACAGCTGTCAAAACCGTCAAAATATATTTTTTAATTTTGTTCATAGAAAGATCTCTTGAATTCAGTTCATCGCAGGGTAAGTCAGAGTGATTTTCACGCACACACTTCTTTTCTGTTTAAAAATAATGAACTGACAGGAGACAAATCTTCCAACTGAGTTCAGCCTTCAAGCTTGTCCCACTTATCGTCGAACCTTGTGAGATTGAAACGGTGTCTTCCGTTTTAGGCTACAGCATCAATTTACACATGAGTTTTACGCTTCAAAATGGTGCAGAGCAATATCACATGTATTCTTTTTCTACCAATGAAGGAGAATTGTCATGTACAACCATTGACTTGCTTTTGAACAATGAACAGTTTTAAGTTCTAATGACGCTGTGATAGTAGTAAAAGTAAAAGGCGAAAATCACCCACCGAAAATACACATGCCAACCAGAGCAAACATAATTCAGAAAATTATATTAGTACATCATATACTGAACCAAATAAGGACTCACATTCCAAATCTAATATAACCAGTGGCATCCAATCTTTATGTAAGAAACTAGGAATCAATTATGAAAAACCTCTTGAAAACGAAACACAGTCAGAATCAAAGAAAAGGGAAATGAGAAATAAACCGGAAAAAAAGGTATATTACCAAAACATATCAAATAAATGACATACCAGAAGATGCACCATTACAGAAAAATGAAAATTTCAACCTTGCTATGGATGCTTTACTCGTCTTTGAAATAGAACAGATGTCGTACATTTTTTCTAAAGGTGAACTTTGTCAAGAAAGAAGAACTGAAATGAAAATGTTCAATGACACTATTTGTAGTCGCTGCCAAACGATATGTCTGATACAAAACCATTCTCTCTGGAAAACAATATGAATCCAGGAAAAGTGCCTCTTGAGTTGAAAGATTAAAAATAAGATAATTTTCAAGATTTAGTTATAAAAAAATCACACGGTAAATACCTTAATTTTTACAATAAACTTGGTTGAACATCTATGATAAAGACGACGCGTCCCCGTGGTCGAATGGTTAACAACGTTGCATTGTAAACCTTCACCTCTCATCGCTTCAGGTTCAAATCCCACCGGGAGCTCGACTTGTGAGGAAGTGTGGATTCTTACGGATGGCGGGAGGTGTACAGTACTGGTTCTACCCAGGAAAAGTGGGTGGATGCCTCCATTACGTGGACGCCGCTTTATCTTTAAGACCCCAAGGTCGCATCTTGGCTTATATGGCGAAACGGGGTACCTTGGGCTCTTCATTTTAATCTACTTAATCTTCCTTCAGTGGCCCCAACCTTTGATTTTATCGAAATATATTTGATTTGATATGCATAATATATCGTTTGTATATTTTTGCAGGGTTTAAATATGTGTGTAAGACGTAAAAATATCGCATTTAGTACGAACGCCGCTCCTGACCGAAAACATAAGACCCGCCTTCTTTGTGACGTCATAATTTATTCATCCCAAAACCCGCGCCATAGTTCAGTTATACGTTAACTGTATAACGTGCTAAATTAGAGTAAACTGCATTATCTTAAATTGTTCATGCTTATGATTGAGCGGGTCGTTGGAATAATATGAGGCGCCATACGTGACTATATGTTGTAAGATAAATATATACGTTGTGTGTAATATATATATATATATATATATTGAATAGAAATATATATATGATACAGACAAATATACATGTTACTCCGAAAAATATATATTGTGTCCCTAAAATATATATTGTAGAGGCAAATATATATTTTACTCCGAAAAATGTGTATTATGTCCCTAAAATATATATTTTAGAAGCAAATATATACATGATATATGTTACCCCGAAAAAAAAAAGATTGTCCCAAAAAATATATTCATGTAAACTTTATTATGACAAATAAACAAATATAGATGTTACTCCGAAAATATATTCTAAACATATTGTCTCTCTAAATATATAATTGAAGATATGAAAGTGTATATAATTTCGAAAAATATATATTCTCTCTAAAACAAAATATATTGGAGACACAAATATATTCTATCTCAAATAAAATATATTGATGCATTATCGATAAACAAGCATTTGTTTTGAAAATATATACGTTAGCCCAAAGCATTCCGTGTGAAGAAAAAAAACTACTTCTCGTACGTATCTTTTATATAAAATAAATATTTGTTTTAGAAATATATACGTTAGCCCAAAGCATTCCGCATGAAGAAAAAGCACACGTTCTCTTATCCGTCAATTAAATTAACGACAGACAGCAGGGCCTTCGTTTTACCATTTTTTGGGCCGAAATTCGGCCCCATTCACCTCCACTAAAAGTATATATTGTTCCCCTTTTCCTGTAAAAAATTCCCCTTAAAAAAAAATAAAAAAATATATATATATATATTTGAAAATGTTAAACTCCTATACAGGAAAACAGCATACTTTTTGTAATTTGGAATGGTACATTCTTGGTGCCACTTAAATAATAAAAAAACGGATATATAATTGATGCAAATTTTGTAGCAAAAAAAATCCCCTTTCCTTTAAAATCAACGCAAAATGCCCCCCTCTCACGGCCCCGGCCCCATTCCCCTAATACAGAAAGACGGCCCTGGACAGTACCCACTACACGGCAAATAAAGACATTCGCATCATACGACTTGTATGGAATTGTTTGCAGCCATTAATAGACTGTGTATGCAGATTGTGTATATCATAGATTATTGAAATCGGTTAAGTAGTTTAGAACATATGGGGAATTTAAAACATCAATTTTATCATACTAAGCCAATGACGTCGTCAATTTTTTATTTAGTTTTCTGCATACTGCAGTACACTTTGATTATAAAACATAAAATAAAAAGAAAATTTGTTGTTTTGTCGTAAATAACAGATTTTATTTCATCTCGAAGTGATCAAGCTTCACTATTTACACTCATGCTTCGCATTCGTGAAAATATAAAGTTTTCACATTTCTCGATAAGATAAAATCTGTTATTCACTCCAAAACAACATATTCAACGATACTGTCTGCTGATTTGAATTTCAATTTGCTTTTCGTGATCTATGTCTGGCCTTTTCCCCCCTGTAAGACGGTCTTTAATGATCTGACAACAGCTATTCAGTTTTAATCAAAGATGCAAAATAAACATCAACAGATGAGACTCTTTAATAATTTGAATCACGTATTTACCTTATTTAAAGTTGTGTACATTTAATATTTATAAATTTTCACACACGTACTATGCACTCGTCCGCAATAATGGGACTTTTACTGTTGAATTTGGCGTGGTTAATTTTAATCATTTCTACCTTTCATGAGTTATTTGAAGTTACATAAATATGCACATAGTAATATATTTTGTAATAGGATTACTGTGCTTCTTTTAGAATATATATAGTTTCCACAAGTTTGCATTATGTCACTCAATTAAAACTGCGCATTTACTGCATCTAATCTTGACATTTTGAAGTAAACATGAAATAACCTAACCACCCACTTTACCTGGGTAGAACCAGTACTGTACACCTCCGACCATCCGTAAGAATCGACACTTCCTCACTTACAAGTCGAGCTCAGTAGTATAGATACTCGGGGTACCAGGCCAGTTTCCCCTCGCGGGGCACGAGAAAAACTAGTGAAATATGCCAGGGAGGACTCAGGCGTAACTCTCATTCACACCAAGATCTAAATGTAAGTCACGCTTAAATCAACACCAACATATTTCAACAGTTTTCTCAAGCAACCCCGCTCTGGGAAACACGCCTTATACCCCCAGTATCTATACTACTAATCAATCCGGTTGTCACTTTAATAACATAACATGTGCAACGCATTAAGCAAAGTCCGGAACCGGACAGTAGTCTTCATAATCGCTCTGTATATCATTTTTTACTTGTATGCTAACGTATCTTGTCCTTTATCTAGTATGTACCGTTTATCATCATAAGCTGATAAACTTTCTTTATTGCATAGCTGCTTATGTTATGCTTTTGCGATCTTATAACTTTCATCTCATGGTGAGCTTCTGTTGCCGTAAACAAAATCCTTTTGTAATCGACATGTGCTATCTGTTTTTTAACAACACACTTTTTAACGCCCTTACATTTCTTTGCGCTTACCTTATTATCTAGCACATACGAATATAGTTTACTTCGCAAACCAACAAATTCAACAATAGGCATACCGCACGTTTCATCTTTCATCTTGCCAATAACCTTTTTATTATCATTAAAATGAAACTGACTTTTTGGATCATAATCACAATTATCAAACAGTTATTTATCCTTGTAAAAGTCTTCATACACATCTTTTGTTTTTATTTCATAACATAAGGAATCGGTATCAGTAATTAATAACTTAGCTTTTCTATCATATTTGTTTTTGATATAGTTGTAATGGAACTAAAATGCACATGCCAACACAACAAGGACGATTTAAAACTAATCGTTCTTTTATTCTGTTTATGGCAAATAAATTTTCATTAAACATTTGCAAGAAATAAATGATGCTAATCGTTCTTTTATTCTGTTTATGGCAAATAAATTTTCATTAAACATTTGCAAGAAATAAATGAAGCTCTTGCTGCATATTTTAAGAGAACCTCCTCGTCGTGAGTCAATTCACATTAATTCTTTTTCTCAAATTTTCCATAGTTTTACCAAAAACTGAATTGTTCATCAGTTTGAAGAAATCCTTTTCAAAAGCATTTTTACCAGCTGTTCTCTTGGCAGTTTTAAAGTCTATGTATGTTTTCAACCACTTTGATTCGTCGAACTGTAGTATTCGGTGTATTTGTGTTACCTTCAATCCAAGCTTTTTATGCAATTCTAAGTTTCTAAAATGCACGACATACTTTTCTCTATTTTTCAACGTCGTAACAAGTTTATTAACATTACAATGTCCTAAATTAAACTTTTGTTTTAAATTTTTACAGTAGTCTGACAACCACTCATCTTTGATATTTAAACTTTCCGAGGCGAGAGGATAATCATTATGCGAGTCATGCAGTTTCTCAGGATACTCAATATCGCACTCAACAATGTAATTTGATATTCCTTTTTCAAACTTATCAACCCACTTGAAGTTGCCAGTAGGTAACGGTTGGTACATAGCCCACCCATACACGTTATTAGCATCGAGATATATTATGTACTTGCTTTCTTTTTCCTTGTCATAGTTTTTCATATATTTATTGTTAGCCTGTGAATATCTTTTTGCAATATAACTCGTACCACCTCTTAATCCTTTTTCCATAAACAAATATTGATCAATATCAGTTATTAAATCAAGTTAGATACCAGTCATCTTAAGGCATGCATCCCAGGCTAAACCAGGACTACTGAAGTAATGACAAGGATCTAATTTGTAATACTCAATGCACATTTTTCTAAAGTTTTCAAAAACATCTGTCAGCAACAGCACATCAGTCTTGTGATATAGATCATGATATTCTCCCATATTTTTAATCTTGAATGTTTTCCATATTTTTTTAGTATGATCGTAATCTGCATCTGAAATATGCTCATCATTTAATTGAGAATAAAAGCTATCTTTGCCAGATAACTTAGTGTCCCCGAAGCGTTCAAAACTGTTCATACAATCGTAAGGATAAACACCTTTTCGTTTTATTAATTCTAGCTTATCATCAAAGTATTCCTGAGAGGTGTATTGAAACGAAGGGATGTTTTTTACTAAATTTTCTAATGATTGGGACATAAACTGAAAACTGACAATAAACAACAAACTTTGTCCTAACATAAAAGCCATGTACATTTCCATGTTATTTGGTATAACATTTATGTTTCGTTTAAACTTTCCGATGTGTTGCATTATAAAGGGAGAATCATATCCTTTCAAGTTATGAAACACAACAGGTATTTTTCTAGTCAACCTGAAATTAATATTACATATGTCATGAGCGCTTCCCCTATACTTCCCAGTTATGTGACAATGGTCCCTGACTTTTCTGATGGAGTTTTTGTATGCCACTGTATAACCCGCGACACCTTTTTTGAGAGTTGTTGCAAAACCATTACCACAAATATGACATGATTTAGATTTTTGGAATCCAGCTTCTTCTTCCTGTGACATTACTAGATATTTTTTAAAGTTTGCATTCATAGCTATTTTGCACCACTTTTCTTCTTCTATCATTTTTTCTAAAAAACTTGTAAACAGGATTTGGTCCTCTATACGTTACAACTGGTTTTGAATATTGATCATCATAACAACAAACAACCTTATACCCATAACTGCAATCAGTATGCTTTTGATATGCTTCCGTATGTGATTTTTTAGGATTGTTTTATACTGAAAAATACTTTCGGTTACTGCTTCAAAATCAGCATATATAACAAACGGAACCATTAGCTGTCTGTCGTAGTTTTTAAACTTAACTTTTTCATCTTTGTTTGGCATCTCAACTGCTTGTTTTCCATTAAGTGAAAGACAAACAGGTTTATGTTTTTCCAGAACTCTTTCTAATGTAACGCACTGCAAGCATGTTTTACAAAACCATTTTCTTTCCTTGTGTGCTGTTTGATTATACACCAAACTGTTAAATCTTTATTCACACATAATGATTTTTGCTTTTTCGGTGATCAAAAGCATATCACATGTTTTCTCTACTTTATTTTTTGACATGTGCAAAGGGTATACTTGATTATCTTCATACCCAAATATGTTAAAACAAATGTTATTTTGTTTTTCTATTTTTGGGATTTGTTTGATGGTAACAGGAAATGTAATTCCTTCATAATTTAGATCTCCAATATACTTTTTGTACTTTGTTATTTTTTGTGGTTTATTACAGGAAATTCATAAGCCAAATGGCACCATCTGAAGCATTCGTTAGCTTTGTCATTTTTTATATTTATTAATCCTTTTTTAGCATTAGCAAGTTCTTTTGGTAAATCCAAAAAGGAGCTACCTCGTAAAGGCTTATACTTTATTCGATTTATATAGTGTGCGTCTAGTGTCTCAATTACCCAACCACTTCCCTCCCGAATCTAACTTCCAATTAAATTTATAATTTTTCCCTTGCTTTGTCTAATGCTTCTGGTATTTGATGTTTGTTTAATATTATTACAGCCTTTGATGCAAAGTAAGCTGTTTTGTACACGGTTTCAGGACCTTTTCCTATGCCTCCTGATAAGTTTTTTTAAAAGTAAGTTGTAGATCAATGCTTAATTTAAATCCACCTATTATTTTTAGTTCTGCTCTGAGAAACTTTACAGCAGGATTGTGTGCTTTTTGTAGTTGAACAATCGGATCATTACTTAAATAACCATCTACGTTAAAAACCTTGCTATACTGTGTTGGGGATGTTTCAATTTCTCGGATACTCATTAATTAATTAATATAGGCTTAAAGAAATAATCTTATGTAATATTATAATAATGAGTATCCGAGAAATTAAATAACATTTTTTATTTAATATTTTCGCCCTCGTCCACATCGGTAACCTCATAAACATGTTCATTGGTGCCTTCATTAGTAACCTCATTCAAGAGAGCATCTATTTCGTTATCCAGAGGAATGTCTAAGTATCTCCGAAAGCATTTTTCTTCAAGAACTCTATCATTTACCATGTGACTTATTTTTACAAGATATTTGTAGTATCTATCAAAATCAACAGTTTCAAGATTACCACCAGCTGCCAGTGATTTTATTTTTATCCTGTATTTGCAATAGTTTATAAACTCGTCTTTATCAAAAACTTCTGCATCAATCATTTCTTTTAAACCTTCGACAAACGTTTCAAAGTCTTCATAACATCCGATATAAGTATTAATCACATGAGGTTTTTCCAGATTGCTGATTAGATTATCTCTGAACAACTCAACATTTTTAGACATTACTTTTAATTGTGTTTCATTAAAAATCTTAATTTCTTTTTCTGCTAGATCTGTGAGAAGCTTTACAGCATCATTGCACTCAATCTCAGTTTTTATCATCCAATCTTTCTTAAAAGCTGTAATATCATCTGACAAGCGTTGCATGTGAACTGTCTCAAACTCTTTGATAAGTTCATTTGTCTCAGTTAAAACAGTTTGCTCGTAAGCGTCTACTTTCTCATAAACCTTCTGTTCCTCTTCAAAATGTTTTTCTTTTTTCTTCTGCATAACAGTAAATACTCATATATTAAAGATTATATTAAATTTAAATGTTTTTAGGAGTGGATGTTGTAATCACCTCTCATGAGCCGGCTCATATTTTCTGATACGAGCCGGCTGACTTTTCTGTCTGTGTTTTCTTTTATAAGTTTTTCCTTATCGCTGAGTTTTTTTCAAAAGTCTTTTTTAATTCATCTTTGAATAGGTTTAATTCATCTTCAAAATCATATTGGAGGCATTTTTTTCCATCGTCAAGCATACTAGAGGCTTCAAAATCAAGTTCTTTCCTATAAATTTCTCCGTCTCTGTAATTTTTTTCTATCCAATTTTCCATATAATATGGATTATATTATTTTACTTAACCATACATAATAATTTTAATTCCTCGGTCAAGTAAAACATCATAGTGGGCAATAAAAGAAACTTCGTATAAAGTTGGATGGTAACTGGTTGCCTCTGAAATTTGTTTCGTGCACAAAGAACGGTGTTTGTTTATATCTCTTTTTTTATTTTCTATGACAGTTTTAGTTGTTCTGCCATTGTTATGATTCTTTTTGTCAAATAGTGAAAGTCTGAAAAAATTAGAAACTCTGCGTCTAATTTACTCGTCAAAATCAATAGTTTTAGCATATGCCATTTGATCTTTCTTAAAGTTTTTGATTTTCTTTTCTATACGTTCCATTATATAATTATATAAGATAATATTTCTTTAAGCCTATATTTTAAAAATATAATTCTACGGTATAATATAATGAATTGCAAATATTAGAAAGAGTTTTAGATATTATTGATCCTCCTGGGGTGAGCATAGACTGCATCTTATTTTACACAACTAATAAAAAGAAGCTTTGTAAATAGTGTACTATGGCCAAGCTGTGTTACAAGTGTACTTACGCATGTATAAATTGTAACGATACTTGTGAAGTTTTTGATAGCGAACGTATTTGTCTTAATTGCGGCACTCACAACGGCTACAATCTTATTGCAGGTTACAATTACAGCCGAAAGAAAACTATTTACCACAGAAAGTATCATTTAGATAAATACTTGGTAGAATATGATTTGTCTTCTAAAAATAGACAAAGATTTGAAAATTTGTTTTACAATATTGTAAAGATTTTGGATAAAATAGAAGGTCGAAAAAGATCAATCAAATTTGAATACATTTTTCAGAAAATATTTAAGATATTAAAAATAGAAAAAGAAACAAAAGCGATTAAAACAAAATCAACCAGAGGAAAGTACGATAGGATATGGAAACAAGTCAGACAAGAATTACGACTGAATGCCATGACCGTATAACTTGAACATTTTCATATACATTCCCAAAGGTTCTGTAAAGTTATCATTCTTTTGAATTTCTAATATTTTATTAAAGACAATCCTAATTAACTCCTCGTCATTTTCTAGTCCTGTTGTTGTTTGGACATATGACAGAAGTTGTTTAAAACGTCTATGATGTGTTTTTAACAAAGTATTTTTTTCTGCTATTCCTGTTTTACTTGATAAAACAGCAACTACTGGAGGAACTGCACCAACTACAGCCACGAAAACAGGAATTGCCGGAACCAATGCCAATACAGCAGTACAACCAATTACCCCACTAACAATGTGTAATGTTGTGTTTATAATACCGCACAATTTATAGCTACGTCTGTATGCAGCCACAAGTCGTGTCAAATGATCAATTAATTCTTCTTTGTTGGTAATTTGTGTCATGTATAATTACAGTTAGACAATAATTTAATCAATATATTTAGAAAATAGTTGCTCATGTTCTTTGAGTGATATTTCACCTATTTTTAATAATGCATCGATTATGCTAATACCTTTATTTATCAGCCGTGGACAATAATTTCCTGATTCGATACTCCATCAAATCATCAGGACTATTGTAATATTCAACACAACCTCCTAAAATCTTTTTGAACTTTGAAGAACCTTTATGAATTGGTTAACCAGATAATTCTGTTAGTTCCTTAAAAGCATTTTGTGACAGCTTTGAATAAGTTTTTTTATTATTGTAACGCTTTGTTATCAAGTGGGATCTACTTTTAGGTCTAGCACAACTGCTTCTCCATGTTTGGCAATAAATTTGGTGGACCCTTTTACAATTCGCCACTATGCTTTCCTCTTTAATTTTACGATGACCGGACAGGCTGTGGACAGTATGATGACGCCTACCTAAAGCCCATTGGGACGGTGGCGTTTGCTGTTTGTCCATGATATTTCTTGTCGTGCCCTTAATGGTTTATTCTCTTACTGCTCTGGCTTTTGCAAAGTCATTGAGTACCTTCACTGTGGCTTTCTAGGCTATTGTTTCTTTGTATTATATTTTCACGAGCATATTTGTGTTTTACTTATATTGCCTATTGGTGCTGCCTTGTTGGTTAGAGATTAGATCATGGCGGGGATTTCTTTATTTACACTCCTGTTTTAATGGGATGACAGTAATGTAAGTGTGAGGTTTGGTGTACCCTAGAACCGGTTTAAGCCCCCAGTGGCCTACTTTGCCACTGACGTTCCAAGGCGGTAGCCCTATTGTCAACCCTTTTGTGTTTGTGATGTCGTTTGCATTTTTTATTACTTTGCCTTTTCGTTTGTCTGTTTGCGTGTTTGTTTTTGTGTTTTGTGGTTGACTGTCGTCCTTGAATGCAGCTTTCCCTGTCCGATATTTTTATCCTTCTTGTGATGACCAACAAGCTTAGGTAAATCAATTTGTAACATTCCATAGTGGCCATCTTTGTCGACTTTGTAGAAATTTATTTTTTGCTGCATCCCTTTTCCAGTCTTTTGTGCAGTTTCTCTAGCTGCTCGAATACGCCCTTACCTCCCTATGTAAAAATACAGAGCATCCGCTTCATCAATCATACCATCATGTTCTTTTGCGAGTTTATCTAATTATTTTTTGCGGGACCAAGGATTAACTATTAATCTTGAAATTTTACGTTTGGTCACATCGGTTGTCGCATTCCAGAGCCTCTCGTTGAGTCTTTGTTTGTCGAGGTTATCTATTCTTGTCTTTAAACCTCTTATCTTGGAATATTATCCCGAGCACCCTCCCGGGATTGGCAAACCATGCTTACCAAGTACATCTTTATTCATGCCAGCATCCAAGTCAATATCATACACCGGTTTGGGTTCCTTAGGCCTTGCAGCTAGTTCTTCTTCTTCTTCCAATTCTTCTTCTATTTCTTCTATTATTTCTTTTTCCCCGGGACTAAATGATGTATGTTTCTTTTTGACTGCTTCAAATAATTCTCCCGTGAGATCGGCAGGTTTTGACCTAAGCAATCTGTCTGAGCTTAATTTTGGTCTAGACTCTAATGCCTGCTTTTGTTCCTCTCTGTAATCAGCCAGAGATTGTCCGTATTTGGGGGGATACACGGTTTGCTTGATAGGTCCACGCTCAGGCGGGGGAAGTAATAGCGGGCCACGCTCAGGCGGGGGAAGTAATTGCGGGCCACGCTCGGGCGGGGGAAGTCATTGCGGGCGTAATGCCTCCGGAAGAAGAGCCAACTGTTGACAAATGTTCAGCTAGCCGCCTTGTTTGCTCTGTTATTTCGCTAGTTACAGGTTTAAATACTTCTGTGTATAAATCACGACTAGCTCCTTTTTCTAGTCTTTTTCGGATAACTTTATTCTCGAATTCTTTAACAAGCTCACTCGCTTTTCGCATTTTATCTGCTAATTCTTTCCATTTTAACAAAGACATGTAATAATATAAGTTAGATTAAAATAAGATAAATTAAGACAAGTTAAGACAAGTAGTATCCAAGCATTATTATAATGCAAATTCCAAAGTGTGATATGAAAACAGAAAACGGTAAGTTTAAACAACTATTGAACTTTATGCCAGACTGTTGTTTTAGAATGTTAATTTGTGGTAATTCAGGATCTGACAAGACGAATACATTTGTTCACATGTTGCTGAAACCTTTGGTTTACTACGACAACATTTATTTGTTTGCTAAAAACTTGGAGCAGTCTAAATATCAGGTATTGTAGCAAAAACTTGAAAAGATAGCCAAAAAGAATAAAATTCCGGTTGGAGACATACTAGAATGTTCGAATGACCAAGTTATCCCTGTGAATGATTTGGATTCAGATAATCAGAAGATAGTCATTTTTGATGATTATGTTTGCGAGCGCAATCATAATGATATTATTAATTATTTCATTCAGGGAAGGCACAAAAACTGTAGTGTAATTTATTTATCCCAATCTTATTACAAAACTCCCAAAGACATTCGGTTGAATTGCTCTCATAACATCTTCTTTGCGACTCCAGTTAATCGTGAGCTTGGTATGCTTTCCAAAGAACAAGATGTCATCAAAGATCAGTATAAAAAAGCAACTGACAAACAGTACGACTTTCTTTATCTTGATCGTCCTAGAAAGTTGGTCAAAAGAAACTTCACCGGTGAAATTTAATGTAATATATATTATATATAATGGGACTTTTTAACGATCTTGGTGAGGAAGTTAATACTGGCAGTGTTAATATTACAAATTTTGGTATTGTACTGTCTGAGTATGTAAAACAAAAACATTTGGTTAATTATTTTCACAAGGGTAAAAACCAGGATAATGTTTTGAGAAGTGATGTTAACATGGATAAAAATAAAATTATCAATGTAGGCAATCCGGAAAAAGCAGATGATGTAGCAACAAGGCAATATACCCAAAGAAGAATAACAAAGATCATACGCGATTATAATATTGATAACATTCCAGACATGATGAAAAATTTGACAACAGGTGTTGAAGATAAACTAAGTCAATACAAACAAAGTTACAAGCAAACCGCGAGAAAATGATTGAAATTCAAAACGGATTGAAAGATGAAATAAAACTTTTGGGTGATGCTTTCAAAGAGCTAGAAAAGAAAAAAGACGGATTGGAAGAGAGTGAAAACTTCAAGAAATTAAGTGAACAAGAAAGAATTGGTGTTCAAGATATTAATATACGGATCGGGGGAATCAACAATCAAATGGTTGATAACAATGAACTAGAAACTGCTATTGCCGATACTTCAAAACAAATGAGAACTGCTTTTACTACCGAAATAACACAAATTAAAATATTAAATGAGCAGATAAACACCAACGTTGCTGATATCAACAAAGAATTTGATGTTATCAAAAAGAAAATGGTTGACGGTAAGTCGCTGAAGACTGCTTTGAGCAAAATGGTTGACACTGATCAACTTAAGACTGCTGTTGATGAAGCAATTGAAGGCTGCTCAGGATGAAAGAAGCAAAGCTTTTGATGACAAAATCGCTTTTCTTAAAGAGCATAATCAAAAGTCTGATAGCCGGCACACATCAGTTATTGGTATAATTGACGGGTTGAAAGTAAAGGTAGACTATTTAAGTCGGATTCTACTTTTTTAATATACGATAGATGGAATAAATATTATTCAAGATTACATCGATTATGTATCACATCCGACGCAAAAACCACTTGAAAGATCCGAGCGTTCACAAGATTTTCTTGATGCGTTTACTTTTGCAGCCAATCCACTTGTAAAAGGTAAAGAATATTATGAAAAAGGTGAGGTGGATACTTTAAAAATTCTTAAAGAATATCGTTATGTATTTGAGATAGATTTTACTTACAGGAGCAGATGTAAAACAATTCTCGATTTTTACAGTATATGGGATTATAAATGTCTTATCCCGGTCAGTGGGAGCGCCAAGCCGCCGCGGAGGGATATTTACTTAAAAACGTCACGCGTAAAAAACGTAAACTAACTGCTTTTTGAGCAGATTTCAGGATGGCGGTCAAAATGACACCAGTGATGTAAACTGTATTCAACTGACAATGTACAATGATGACACACATAAACAAATGCATCATTTCGTTTGTTACAGAATGAATTTTAAGTTTTTACGTGTTTTGTCGATTCTTTTTTATTAAAAATACAATTTCTAGGCTTTTACAAATTACCGATCGTTTCGGAAATTTATGTGAAAGTTTAGCTTTTAATCATATTGATAATTACAGTTTGTTATTATAACAAGAAAAAGTCTTCCTCTACAGGCCTGTAAAATTTCATCAAAATTTCGAAAAAGTATTTTTTTCTACCCAAAAAAACGTTTCATGACCGTTTTAAAATTACACACAGAAAAGTGAGACTCTCTTCAACCGTGTGCTTCATACAAAAGACTTTTAGAATCATATTTTTATCACTACAATTAAAACATAATTTATACAAGCCATTTCCTTATAAAATAACCATTTCCTTATAAAATAACCATCATTTTCATGGCCTATTTTTAAAAAAAATTTAGGTCTATGTTGTGTTATTGTGAAAATTAATTCAGTCTACAAACATGCGAAAGAGCAAACTGTCAGCAGTTTATCGATCGCCTTCAATTTTTTTATTTTGTATCTCGATTTGTATGAAGATTTTAACAGCGAGAAAAAAGACAAGAACATGAACGATGAGTTTAATCCTTCCTCTGACAGTATGTGAATTTTCAAGCGAATTTGAAAAAAGTACTTTTTTTCTACCCAAAAAAACGTTTGGTCACTGTTTTACGCAAGCATTTCGAACGTTGCTTGGTCATGATCACTTTCATACTATCTTTGTTAAACTTGTTAACAATATTATCAAAAGAGGTTATGACCCTATCATTTTGCAACGTACTGCATGCTTGGTGGTGGACCCTTTTACAGTTCGCCACTATGCTTTCCTCTTTAATTGTACGATGACCGGACAGGCTATGGACCCTATGATGACGCCTACCTAAAGCCCATTGGGACGGTGGCGTTTGATGTTTGTCCTTGATCTTTCTTGTCGTGCCCTTAATGATTTATTCTCTTACTGCTCTGGCTTCTGCCAAGTCATTGAGTACCTTCATTGTGGCTTTCTAGGCTATTGTTTTTTTGTATCATATTACTTATATTGCCTATTGATGCTGTGATGCTGTCTTGTTGGTTAGAGATTAGATCATGGCGGGGATTTCTTTATTTACACTGTCCTGTTTTAATGGGATGACAGTAGGGTAAGTGTGAGGTTTGGTGCACCCTAGAACCGGTTTAAACCCCCAGTGGCCTACTTTGCCACTGACCGTTCCAAGGCGGTAGCCCTATTGTCAACCCTTTTGTGTTTGTGTTGTCTTTTGCATTTAATATTGCCTTTGCCTTCTTGTTTGTCTGTTTGCGTGTTTGTTTCTGTGTTTTGTGGTTGACTGTCCTCCTTGAATGCTACTTTCCCTGTCCGATCTTTTTGTATTTCTTTGTGTTGTTTTGTTACACGGCATGGAATACGGCATGCAATATATTGGTCAGCTCTGTGTGTGATGAATTCTGAAATTACCTGATATATTGTAGTGAACAGACAGTCGATAAGAGACAAAATATTTATGCTAACATGTTATTGAAAATATTGCAAAAAAATCAATACCGTGTTTTCCCGAAGACCACATTCCAGCACAGAATTGTGACGTCACAATGCTTGGACTAGTATAATCACAGGGTGGAAAGGTGTACGCGGACAATATTTTAAATCTTCGAAAGGACGTGTGTTTTTATTTATTTATTTTGGTCGAAGAGCCCTTTAAAAAAAGTATCATTGGCTATTATCCTTTCGACCCATCCACCCCCGCCCCGCCCCCACCCAGCATTTTTTTTTAAATGGACAGAATTAATCTAGAATGCGAACTATGATTTTAAATGTATCTTAAAGGCCATTTGGATTGTCGACGCAAATATGATATGAACTAGGGCTTTATTGATTTGAACAGCGACCGCAGAGGGAAGTAAGATGGGTGAATAGTCCCATTAGACATGCCATCACCAGGGCTCCAGCTCCTTAGGTTTAACGCCTTTTCCACTGTGTAACCGAGGCCTCTTTTTTGAAAGTCTGTGAAATAGCATCTTTGAAACAATCTGTGTATTAAACCGTGCCAGCGCCTTTACATCTGAGATACCAAGAACACATGATTGGCAATCGACCACTTACATGTATGTGTACCCTGCTGCTGCCCTCCCTTCCCCCCACCGCCACCACACACAGAGTTTAACTCATCTTAGTTAAACTCTCGTGGTCCCTCCCGCCCTCACTCCGTTTAACTTATCCTAGTGGGGTTCGGGGTCATGCTACCCGTATTATGTTTTTTTCATTTTCATATTCAATGTACATAATATTATGCTCTAACCACAACTTTGCCAAAATAAAATTCATAGTTATTGGACATGTCAATAGCATTGAATAATTGCTAAGGAAGAACTTTATACATATTTTCATAGAGTAAGACGAAAATGTGTGTTACATGAACATAGGTAATAGAGGATCTTACATGAGAGCTGACAGACCTTAAAGTGATCCCTAAGCGTCTGCCATGTCCACTGGCACAAATATATATATTATAGGGAGGTCAAGTGTAGTTTAAATGTTGGATATACTCAGGTTTAATGAATTCATAAGTCATTCAACTGAAAAAGTGATCATTTGTTTAATAGGCATGTCAAACATATAATACATACTGGTAATGGCTGTGAGTGAAATGTATAAATTATTGGTTCAATATTATCAACAGTTTGGTAATATAATAATAACTATTAGCTTTGCACTATTCTAGTATTAATATTAATGATTGCAAAAATGTGAATTATGTAGAAAAGCTAATGGGACGTTGCGAGTTGTTAGCTTTTCAACAAATCAAGATTGCTGTGTGTCCCTTTAAGATCCATAATTAATATGTTAATAAAACAAGTTACAACCCTATGCTGTTTTTTTAAGGTTGTGTCACAGGTTTTGAACATAGTTCAGCATCAACATGTGTTCTCCGTTATATGTACACGTAACAGTCAGTTCAATAAAACTGTGTACTTCAACGTCTCAAATGGAATGATGAGTGTTTTTTTATTGAGTATTAAATAAGCAAAACTACTTTTCACATCACTCTCAGTGGCATGGATGACAGCGCTAAATGCATGTGGGAGGAAACCAGCATGCACAGATCCTTGTGAAAAACTTGAGTGTCAATTAGTGTTGAGAACAAGAACTATAGATGTAGTTCAAGATAATCCATGCAATGTATTGTTCAATACTTGGACCCAATACAGTTGTATACCGTAACCTTGTGTTGTGAAAATGGCAGCATCTTGTCTGAAAAATAAAAAAAAATGCAAACACTGAGTATTACAACTTAAATATCTGCTGTACATGAACTACTAAATCTTGATCACTTTTAATAATATACAAAATATGTATTTTATATAGAACCTATAATGGCTGCAGGCTTAAACATATTAAAACAGATTATGTTATTTTTGTACCTCAGAATAACTGATTATTATTTTATTCCCAATAAAAAAAGGAGTCAGCACTGTATTAAGGGAGTTGGTCTGGTTCAATACAGTAGACACAGACCTGTATATTTAATTCGGTCTTAGTCAATATAAAATTTACTGAAAAAGATTGCCAAATGTTGTTTTTTTAATACTGAGAACGTATTTATTGTTTATGATCCTTTGCATGCTTTAATACTGTCTCTCAGTTCCACCTTTCAAGGTAAGGTTTCCATGTGTTTTAACTAGATTTATCTAATTATTATTATTTTATTATGTTTTTGGCATTGTTGTGAAATGCTTCCCCACCATACAAATAAGTTCTGCTTACAAACCTCTATGAAATCCATCTTGTTTTTGTGAGCTCCTCCAACCTCACCTCATCCAACCAAGAGTCGCATTTCAGATCAGAATATGTAAGATGCAGGCATCATGTCTGTGAGACTGATGTCTCCCTATGAAGCAAATAATGACGAAGTGTATCAACGCAATTGCCAAATTTCATTTGGATCTGAACATTTCGAAATTAAATAATAATTAGATAGATCTATGTATTCAATTCTTATTTCTATGTACTGTTACTTAGAAAATGTGTTCATCAGGGCTTTTTTCCACAAAATTGGGAACATGTCCACTTTGGGGAAAAAACACGAGCTTATTTCTCATTTTGGGAAAAATTTAAGATTTTACCAATTAAGTAAATTTGACAATACTATGCTTTACTTATATTTTCAGCCAACAGTTATTATAATTACTGTTTCTTAGTCAGAACTGACTCCACAGACAAAAACCCATTGCAGAATTAATGCTTTTTCTCAAATTCTGAGACACTGCTGCTTTCTGATTGGCAAATATTTCTGCCACAAACGGGGTAAAAAACAGTCAAGTTCTCAATTGGGAAAGAGGCATTTTAGAGGTGTCTCTGTTACATAAGGTAAAATAGCCCTGTTCATGGCACAGATTACTTTAGCGGACTCAATCACATAAAATAGAACTGGGATCAGGGCTTTAATTATCAGCCCAGCTGGGATGTAGTGTATATTTTGTTTTTAATTGAAAACCAAGTGTTGCAGTATTTAGCATTTCATTGAACACATTTTAAGTAGGGTTTGTAAAGAAAATATGCGGGAGGGACGTCGAAGGGATGTTGTTTAGGAATTGCTGTGTCCCATGGCCATGCAGCATGTGGGGTTTGACATTGGCCATTACAGGCATACCATAAGGTGTAACACTTCACAGGGTTCAGGGCTGAGGGTCTCCCAGCGATTTTGGGGAACAAGGGAACATATTTTTGGGGAACAAAGCAAAGCTTTTGGGGATCACCGGGTCGTATTGTCAGGGAACAAGGGATATGGATCACCCCTGGAAGGGCCTCATGTCTATGGCTACAGGTCTTGTTATACAAACAAGAATGATTCTGAGAGAGGAATCATATGAATATTTCAATGAAATCAACAACTGTCACGGCTGATCCAGTTATGTTTATTATTTACACAGTTTGTCAACAATAACACCATCGATGTGCTTGGCAAATTTCAAGAAAACAGTCTGCATAAACAAACCACAAAAAGATTTGTAAATGTACTCGAGTACACATTTGAACTCACGTGTTATTTGCCTGCAGAGTTCTAAGATAGTCAACTGTTTCCTTCATTACGTTAACCTGTGTATATTTCCAATTGTTTATCCCAGTGTGAACACCCTGCATCAGATATCGCTATCAAAACTCAGTGAATTCAACGTTTACCAACGTGTAAACACATTCTACGTATTCAAAACTGACATTTTACAAAAAGTGTTCACTCCTGTAAACTAGGTACGCGTAAAATTGATAACTGCGATCTGATTCGACGTTTTTACAAAAAGAAAATGGCGGCGTTTTGTGATTTTTTTAATGAAATAGTCCGGCAAACACTAACAAAATAATCCCTGTCGCGGAGTATCAAAATGATCAAAAAAGTTGAATAATTAGTTCCTGGCGTTCCCACTGGGTAATAACAAATGGCAAACGAATAGTAAAAGAAACATTTGAATTTTATTTAAAACCACCACATGTTATTATTTTCAGCACACTTCCGGTATGCGGCACTACACGAGTTTTCAATTTTGAAAAATCAAGTTATAAACTATTTTACATACCGGAATGATTAGAATTAACAAAAATTATCCATCCTATATTATATGGAACAAAAAATTGTATTAGCATCAGAAAAAGCGTCAATAATTAATAACTCGAATACACCGAGTAATTTTAAAACTGTGTTTGACAGACCATTAATATTAGGTAAGAACAAACAGTATGGCATCGGACTTGATAAGATTAATTCCATGACTTACTCGTGGTATAATATTAGTGAGGATTTTAATAACAAAGTGATAAGGTATAGCAATGGAACAGATTTGAAAACTATTAGTTTTGCAAATCGAAAATACAGTTATGCTGATATTGATAATTACATAAAAGAAGCATTGGCTGTAAACAATGATTTAACTCGCCTGTCCCGATAAGAATTGAGTTTGATTTATCAAGTTTCAAATGTTTAGTTACAATTCATAATAAATTCGTACTTGATTTGAGAGAATCAAACTTTCACACCTTGATTGGGTTTGGCAAAGATGCAGTTTTTAGAGAAACTAAATTTGAAACTGTAACACCAAACATAACAAATTCTATAGATACATTGTATATCCACTTTGATTTAATAAGTAATTCTATTGCTGATGGATCATACGGAGATATTATTTATGAAATAAGTACAGCTGATCTCACGAGAACATATCCTTTCAAAGATGAACCGATAAGAGTCGGGTTTTGTGAAGTAAACAAAACAATCATTAACATATTAATATTTACATTACCGATTTCTCTGGTAAAATTATTAATCTTAACGGTGTCCACACATCATTTCGTTTTGTGTTGAAGGAATTAATGTAACATAAGTTATATGGCACGCTTAAAAAAAGTTTATGACACTAGCACGGGAACATATACTCAAGTTGATCGATTAACTGGAGCTGGTATATTTGACATTTTTTCAAAAGCCGGATCAAAGATATTCAGTGAGTCTGTGAAAACAGCAGGCAAAAAGGCATTAGAAACTGCTGGTAAACAAATCATAGAGAGTGGTTCTAAAAAACTTGGGGATGAAGTAGGAAAAATGGCTGCTGATAAATTAGTTTCAGTTATTAAACCTAAACCAAAAGACGAGATAATTTTAAAAGAACTGACAAAGGCTGATAACAAAAAAGAATTTGAAGCTGAAAATGAAGAAGATATAGCTGGGGCCGAAGAAGATGTAAATGTAAATATTAACAGACTACTATCCGGAAGGGGAATTCATGCGAGAATTAATCGATTAATTAATAGAAAATAATCTAATTACTAGTATATACAGACGTTTAGAAGTGAAAAATATAATACTAGATATGGACATGTACCTATTCAGTTAGATACTCCTTTATCACAACCAGGAAATGCTACCAGGCAAATGAAAAGTGGTTATCAGTTTACACTAAATGATAGAAGTTCTTACTTTGATTGGTATAACGCATATTTTGAAATCAGTTTTCGAGTAAACATACTTGCTGATGGAGCCGCTTTCGCAGACGCTGACAGAATTGCTTTAATTAACGATGCAGCTGCACTGATTGATCAAATGCAAGTAAAGCAAAATGGAAAAATAGTTAACGATGGAAATACCCTTCACAGATTTCTTAATGTCAAAAGCTTGCTTGAAATTTCTGACGATTATGCAAAACAACCGGAACAACGAATACTTTTATTTGGATAATACGGCTGCGGCAGAATCTCGAGATGATCAAGCTGGTTATAACCGAGGATTTACTGCTCGTCATGCTTTAATCATAACTAATTTGATTCTATAATTCCATTAAACAAATATTCCTTCTTTGAAGGTTCGGAAACAAACATGCTTCCACCTAGTCAGATTCAAATTAGCTTGAAACTGACAGATGACAATGTGCTAATTATGGCTCCCCCACACAAAGTGTGGTAGGGGAGCCATATTGATTTTGTGCTTTCTGTCTGTCTGTCTGTTTCTCTTTCTGTCTGTAAGTTTGTGTCACAAACGATGTCCGATCAATAACTAGAGATTGTAGCATGGTCGGTGACATTTCCTTTGATGAATGTAGAGCATTAAATCGTTTAATTTAGGGTAACTAAAGGGGCGTGGCTATACCGTGCTACATCTACCGGATATTGGAATTTAGAGTACGGTCACTATGACGTCACAGTGTTACTAAGTACACTCAAAAAAGATAGAGTCTGTCTCAGCTCGTTGGTTATTTAAACACATCGATGGGCTACGCCCATCTCGGTGTTTAAATAACCCAACGCGTTGAGACAAGACTCTATCTATTTAATAGTTGGACCTACGGTCCTCAAACTTGGAAGGATGGTTGGTCATGACAAGTAGATGACCCTATTGATTTTGGGGTCACTAGGTCAAAGGTCAAGGTTGCGATGACATTGACTATCAAAACGATGTCCGATCAATAACTAGAGAATGGTTGGACCTAGGGTCCTCAAACTTGGAAGGATGGTTGGTCATGACCAGTAGATAACCCCTATTGATTTTGGGGTCACTAGGTCAAAGGTCAAGGTTGCGGTAACATTGACTATCAAAACGATGTCCGATCAATAACTAGAGAATGGTTGGACCCTAGCCTCAAACTTGGAAGCATGGTTGGTCATGACCAGTAAATGACCCCTATTGTTTTTGGGGTCACTAGGTCAAAGGTCAAGGTTGCGGTGACATTGCCTATCAAAACGATGTCCGATCAATAACTAGAGAATGGTTGGACCTAGGGTCCTCAAACTTAGAAGGATGGTTGGTCATGACAAGTAGATGACCCCTATTGATTTTGGGGTCACTAGGTTAAAGGTCAAGGTTGCGGTGACAATGACTATCAAAACGATGTCCGATCAATAACTAGAGAATGGTTCGCCCTAGGGTCCTCAAACTTGGAAGGATGGTTGGTCATGACCAGTAGATGACTCCTATTGATTTGAGGTCACTAGGTCAAAGGTCAAGGTTGCAGTGACATTGACTATCAAAACAATGTCCGATCAATAACTAGAGAATGGTTGGACCTAGGGTCCTCAAACTTGGAAGGATGGTTGGTCATGACCAGTAGATGACTCCTATTTATTATTTTTTGTTTATTTTTTTATTATTATTTTTTTTCATTGTTTTTATTTTTTATTCATATATTTTTATTTTTTTTAATTCTGTGTAAAAAGTTTTAGGGTCGGCCCCTTAAACAAATAGGGTCGGTCGGGTTACCCGAACAACACATATTTGTAAGTGGCCTTACTGATACAGATAGTAGATACAGTCACAGGGATATTGAATATCAAAACGATATCAGATCAATAGAGGACGGTTGGATCTAGAGTCGTCAATTATGCCTGTTCGGGCTAGTGGGTGAGCCATACGTTTTTGTCCCATGGACAATAACAATTTCTAGTTATCAAAGTTTGTGGTGATGATGGTAGAGTACTTACTTACTTACCTTATCCTCTTCGTCCCTGATGGGACATAAGGCATCAACGATTTGCCTCCACTTGGCTCTGTCGCTTGCATCATTTTGCGCCTCCCCCCATGTCAAACCTATCTCCTTCAGCTCAGTTAGTATGGTGCGCCTCCATGTTATTTTAGGGCGTCCTTGTTTTCTTCTGCCTGGTGGTGTCCATCTCAATGCAGTCTTTGGGATACGGTCCTGGTCCATTCTAAGAACGTGTCCAAGCCAACGGATGCGGTGGCGTTTGATCTCAGTGACCACGTTTTGGCTCTTTGTCCTCTTGTACAGTTCTTCATTGGTGATTTTCATAGGCCAGAATATTCTGCATATCCTCAACAGGCAACCATTGTGGAAGACGCTAATCTTCTTCATGTCGCCTTGGTAACTCGCCAGCATTCTGAGCTATACAGCAGGACTGGTTTGACAAAGCTGTTGTATAGTCGTTACTTTGTGTTGGTGCTGTACTGCCTAGATTTTCAGATTGTCTTTAATCTGCCAAATGCTCCTCTGGCTTTTTCAAGTCTTGCTTGTATATCTTTTTGTGCGGCATTGTCTTTACTAATGAGGCTTCCGAGATACGTAAAATTTTGGACATATTCAAGTGGTTCATTGTTGACTGTGATTGGTTCAATAGGGTTAGTGGTAATGCACATAACTTTGGTCTTTGACGGGTTGGTGTTAAGGCCCACCTGCAATGCAAAGCTATTCAGCCTGTTGGTCTTTTCTTGAAGACTGTTGAATTTTGTAGAGACTACAGCAAGGTCATCGGCAAAGTCAAGGTCTTCGAGCTGGGAGAAGGGGGTCCACTGGATGCCTCTGGGTTTATCTGCTGCTGTTTTTCGCATGATCCAGTCGGTGGTGACCAGGAAGAGGATCGGGGAGATGATACAGCCCTGCCGCACACCAGCCTTCACAGGGAACCATTCTGACAGTTGTCCGTCTACAATGACGCTGCATTCAAACTTCCTGTAGAATAGCTTCATCAGTGCAACCATTTTCAGTGGAACTCCATAGGATGACATGATTTTCCATAGGGTATCTCGCTGTACGCTATCGAATGCTTTCTTGAAGTCTATGAAGTTGATGTACAGAGGGATGGTCTATTCGATACACTGCTCTATGATGTTTCTTAGTGTAAAGATTTGGTCTGTGCATCCCCTTCTTCTCCTAAATCCTGCTTGTTCTTGCCTAAGTTTGCGATCAATTTATTTATCCATTCTGCGTAGAAGAACTCTGCAGAAGACTTTGGATGGGACTTAGAGCAGCGTGATGCCACGCCTGTTGTCACAAATCTGGAGGTTGCCCTTCTTGGGAAGCTTCACAATAAGGCCTTTGTTCCAATCAATGGGGATGATCTCATTTTGCCAGATATTTCTAAAGAGGTCTGTGAGAACCTTGCTTGAGGTGTCAGTATCAGCCTTCATCATCTCAGCATGGATGGAATCGACTCCAGCAGCTTTTCCATTTTTCATGGCTTTGATGGAGAGCCTAACTTCTTCCTCTGATGGGGGACCGGTATTGATATCAAGTATATCATCTGTTGCAGATGGTATAGTAGTTATTAATAAATTAGTTTTGTGGATGCCTAGAATGATATTTAACACAGATGGTTTAAGTTATGTAATGGCAAATCATATGATATCAACAGAATGGTCCTACCTCCGTGAAATGATACAAGAAAGCGGAAGGAGCCAAACGACCGAGACCACATTTAGAATAGTGGGTGATGATACAAATCCGAAACACGTTTTTGTTTATCTGCAAAGGCCAGACAAGACTTCTTATCAAACACAAAATCCTCATCTTTTGGATACGTTTAAGGTAAATGCTGCTAATGCTAATTGTTATTTACAATCAGCTAAATTGGAAGTCAGAAATGGAGTTTATTATCCAGAAACCGAATACAGCCGCCATGATAATATCATAAGAATATTCAGAGACGTTATTAATTATTCTCACAAGCAAAAGATAAAAACACTGGAACTTTACTCAGTGTGAGTAATTGTAAAAATCTCTTCGGAATGATACATTTTGATTTGAGTTATAAAGGTGATGAAGTCAGTATTGATCCAAAACAACTAAGTTTGAGATATAGGCTAAATATACCTCTTGCTGCTCCATATATAGTTTATGCTCTGATTATCTGTAAAGAAGATGTAGTTATTAATATCGTCGCAAAAGAATTGGTAATAGTTTAATCTAACTTATAATATATATGACTTACATAAATTATTCAGTAAATTTATCAGATGGCCGGAAACGAAGTCTGGCAAAAGCATATGAAAACAAAAGTGAATTAACGCTCAGGCTAAAAAATAACAAACTAACTGGAAACTTTACTTTGCTACTTACAGCTACCCAGATTAACAATATTAACAAGGCTAAATATGGTGGGCAGGGATTATACATAAATATACCAAAATCGCAAATGAGATCTCAGTCAAAGAATGGAGGCTTTTTAGGTGCATTAGCTGGTTTATTGACTAAAACAATTTTACCAACAGTTGCTAAATTTGTTCAAAAAGTATTAGGACCTCTAGCAACAGGAGCACTTAGTGGTCTGGCTAGTACTGGAACTGGCAAACTATTTGGAAATGGGATGGTAACTATTCCTAGTGACAAAAAACAAGCACTTCTTGGATCAAATAAATTAACACTTGCACAAAAAAACAAGATGATAAAGTCTAAAGGTTGTTGTCCTATTAAACTGACAAAGCAACAACAACAATATGGAGGATTTCTTGAAATGCTTGCATCATTAGGAATTCCATTGATTGGATCTCTTATTATGGTTTAACTGGAAAAGGTTTGCAAATAGGTAGAAAAGGAAAAGGACTAAGAGTTGATCGTGGAAAAGGTTTGCAAGTAGACTCACAAATTAGACCGTATAGAAGTATCCCAGTGATAAAAAAAACTAAATTTTAAAAATAAACCTATCTCTAACTTAGATATACTAAAATGGGTCAAGCAGCTAGGTATACAGACATTCAGGGGAGTGTTTAGGATGAACAAATTACAATATCAAGATAAAACAAGTGTCTTGTGCGGATATTTCTGTTTGTACTTTTTCAACAAGTTGCAAGTACGATATTCTTTATAAAATATTAAAACCGTACAAACCAATAGAAAATGAAAACATTATAAAATCATATTTTGTAAACGAAGTTTAATCTTATCATATTATATATGAGTTATTGTATAAAAGAAAAAAAAGGTTACTGAAAATATTGATCCTAAGTATGTTTTAGCAAAAAATGGTAGAAAAATGTTAAGAGCAACTTGTGCATCTTGTGGTATTACTAAAAGAAAGTTTGTTAAAAACACAGAAGGTGGAAATATTGATATTCATAAAGCTTTGCTACCCAAAAAGGGGCTAACACTTCCTGGTTATAAATATTACGGCCCGGGTAATCCGCTCGATAGCGGAGAGCCGGTAAATGAGATGCTGTTTGCAAATATCATGATATTTGTTATGATGAAAATCCTAGTAATAAATCAATGTGTGATACAAACATGCTGACTGGTTTGAAATCTAGTAAGTTTAAAACTATTGGAGAAAAGATTGCTAAGAATTTGATAGTAAAACCAGTTATTAGTGCAAAATATAAACTTGGTCTTGAAAACTCAAAAAACGAGAAAAGGCGTTGAAATGGACTGACAAGTTAGCAGATGAACTGCATATACCCATACGAAGAAAGTTCGCTCAACGCCGTGTGATTGTTAATGAAATTGATAAAATATGGTCTGCTGACTTAGTTGACATGCAAAAGTTTTCAAAGTACAATAAAGGCACAAAATACTAGCTTACTGTTATTGATGTGTTTAGTAATTTGCTTGGGTCGTACCAGTTCCAAATCCAAATAAAACTGATGTAGAAATTACTAAAGCGTTCCAACAGATACTAAGTACAGGAATACACTGTAAACTGCTTTGGGCTGATCAGGACGTGGAGTTTTATAACAAGACGTTTAAGCAATTCCTTGATGATAATAATATCAAAATGTATCACACTTTTAATTTCGGAAAATCTGTAGTAATTTAACGATTTAACAGGACATTAAAAGAAAAGATGTGGAAATATTTTACAGCTAACAATACAAATACATATTTAGACGTGTTGCAAGAAATGGTTGACAAGTTCAATAACACAAAACATCGGGGTATTAAAATGACACCGACTGAAGCAAGTGATGAAAAGAATAAAGGAACGGTATATTTCAACTTGTATGGAAAATTGAGAAGTAATCAAATCAAGCCAAAGTTTAAAATAGGGGATAATGTTAGAATCAGCAAATATAAAAGAACGTTTGAGAAAGGTTATACCCCGAATTGGACTGAAGAAACATTGTTGTTGACGAAATTCAAAACACAAATCCTGTGACATACAAAATAAAAGATTTGAACAACGAAAACATTGATGGAAGCTCTTATGAATTAGAAATGATAAAAGCAAAGCAATAAATATTCAGGATTGAAAAAATAATACGGCGTGATCACAAAAAGAAACAAGCATTGATTAAATGGAAGGGTTACAATGAAGATTTCAATAGTTGGGTTCCATTCAAGGATATTGAAAATATTAAATAAGGGTTTAAACAAAATTATATATAGTATTATTATATAATGGAACAAGAAATATTAGAAAAGGTTTGCAGAAAACTAAACAATTTAAAAGATAAATATAGAAAAAAAATAATGACAAGCAAGCAACTCCAAGTAGAATATGAAGTAGTTCGTAATGATTTTATGGACACCAACAAATGCAAAGTCAATACGCGAAAAAGATTGCTGGTTGAAATGGATAATTATGAACGTCAGCTGGTTAAAAACAGAGAAGAGCTTCTTAACTGAAATACAAAATAGCAAAGTGTAGAAAAATAAAATACTCCATGGTAAAAAATGATATGCAGAGCGATGATGAAGACTACTGCCCGGTTCCGTCTGACTTGGCTTAATGAGTTGCAAATGTTATGTTATTAAAATGGCAACCGGATTGATTAGTAGTATAGATACTAGGGGTGTCAGGCGAGTTTCCCAGAGCGGGTTGCTTGAGAAAACTGTTGAAATATGTTGGTGTTGATTTAGGCGTGACTTACATTTAGATCTTGGTGTCAATGAGAGTTACGCCTGAGTCCCCCTGGCATATTTCACTAGTTTTTCTCATGCCCCGAGAGGGGAAACTGGCCTGGTACCCCAGTATCTATACTACTGAGCTCCCAGTGGGATTCGAACACGCAGCGATGCGAGGCGATGGTTTACAACGCAACGCCGTTTACCATTCGGCCACGGAGACGTTCACACAAGGAAAGAGATGCTCGTCAGATGCTCGTCAAATGTATAAGTTTTCATTAACAGTTTTTACCTACACTGTATTAACAAGTATTACTTCATTATATACCTATAAAAGCGGCATGTCTCAACCCATGCAAAGCTATTATTTACGGATGTTTTTGTTATCAAATTATAAATCAGACGCATTCCGGGAAACTCAATAAAATAATAATTTATTAAATAAATGTTTCATAAACAGAATGCCGCGGATTTAAATGAATGTCCAATGACACGCATGCAGATAAGACCCCCCCACCGCCCACCACAACCCCCCCCCCCCCCCCCCCCCCCCACTCCACCCACCCACCCACACACCACCAACTTTATCCATATTATGAATATACTCCATTGATTACAATAGACTGATGCACCTATAACGGCATCGTTTTCAGTATAATTGTTGTCGAGTTTGGAGATTCCTTTATTGAACACACGTTTGTTTGAAATATCACACTAAATGCGTTTCTCCATATCGGAACTCTTTCATTCTTTCGTTTGTCCAGGTTCAAATCCACTGAATATGATATCAGCAGAGTCAGACATCATTGGTCTGAAACTACTGTTTCTTTTATGTCACAATTCAATCCCACAAACTAGACAATGTGTATTATCTGCCAGAAAACATACAGAAAAGGAATGCAACGACATGAATCATGACGTCAGATTCAAAAGCCGAATGTTTGCAAGATGCAACAAAAATTGAAAAGTGTGCTGTCTTTCGTAGAATGTTCGGTGTAGATCGAAAATTCGGACGAATGCTAAGATTTATTATTTTAATTACAGGTATATGCAAGCAGGGTTAACATGATACTGGATAAATAAATCGAGACGCTAATGTCAATGCTTGATAAACATTTCAACATTTGCGTGTGTTCCTTTAATAAATTCTGTAAATATTTAACAGGTCGATATGCCAGTTTGACACGGTCCGAAGGTGAGACGTGTAAATGATCAAAGGAATGTGTTGCGTCATAATTGTGGTAAACATTCTCACAGATGTGAATCTGAGACAAGTATATACGTGATACGCATCTTCAAAGATCGCAGCAAGTTCATTGATCGGTAATATAGCGCGCGTGGCTTGAGAAGATTTTGTGTCGGCAAATTGGACATTGACGGTGTACGCGATTAATCAGTAATATAAATATAAAACAATGGTCTACATTGGTGTGCTTTATGAATATAACAGCGATGTACGCGCTTTCTACGACTAGGGGGACCCAGTTTGTTAAAAAAGAAAGAAAGATACAGTTGTAATATATACTGGCTATAAGTTTAAAACGGATTTGTAAACCTGAGGAGGTCCTTCACACATGTGAGAAACACGTTTTTCAGCACGTTAGTATGCAGGCAATACGTGCATAGTCTTGAGTTACACACGTTTACCGATTTTTTTAAATTGTTCTAGCTTTATACGGGAGCAATGGAGTGTAAGAATAAATTCATCACACAGTTGTATATTGTTTGTCAGTGTTTTAAAAATACCAAAATGCCTGTTTATTTCATTTTTTCAGACTTTAATCACAATTAATAATATGACAACTTCAGTTCATACCATTAAACAAATCGGTATAACATGACATGTATTGGTGGCAAAAGCATGTGTCTGGCATGTTTTCTCGAATTTGTCTGGACTGATACTTTAAATAAATAATTTAACGGCGTTTCATGTACATTCGCAACGAATAGTACATGTATGAAAAAGAAGAAGTATACATAATGTATTTAGTATAATCAGTGTACGCCGATGATAGTTTATAATTATTAAATGCCGCTTACAAAATGATTGAGGCTTCCTTCTTTTTCACTACATGTATATCTTGTTTTAATTCAGTTTGTAATATAAATACCGAGACAATTGTCGATCTTTAAGTAGACGTCCCATAAGCTCCGCCCACAAATTACCTGTATCGATAAAACTTAATAAACTCCGCTTACGGCTAATCTGTAATTGCTTAAACGAAATAAGCCGTGTCCACGTAATGCAACACAAAAAAGTCAACCGTCATACTATTAATATATCCTTACATGTGTTGAAAATGACGTAAAACACCATACAAACAAACTATGATAAAGAACGAGTTTGAGTTTACCACCTACCACAATTTAGAGGTGTATCAAATGTCTAGGCCATTGCTTGGTCAGCTGATTTTGATGATCGGAAGTATGAATAGTCAATTAATTTACTCATCTGTTTCGGTGTTTTTTAACATTTATTATGTAATGCATCTACATTTTCAATAGTTTTGATAAAAAAAAACATGTCACTTTATCACAGACATTAATATGTCTGTGAACTTATTTCTTAGACCATTTTAATGAAACTTCAATCAACCAATGTCCATCCAACAGGGGTAGCGTGCACGTCGCGATGGATGCGCAAGTTATCATTATTATACATATAGACAATAAAGACAACTTGGCGGATGACCCCTGGTATGCTAACCATTTCTTGCATAATTCAGAGATATTTCAGTATTTGATATGCTGTCATTGACAAGAAACTTAAGATAGGAAAGTATTTTATCACAACAATATAGAATAATTATTAAGAGTAAAATATTTGGTTTACAAGATAAATTTTACATGCGATCCGATATATCATGTAAGTATTAATTTTAAGAGCTCTGTTCGGTCTTAGGCAGTGCATAAAATTCATATTACTTAGGCTTCTTGCATGGTTAACTATTGACACTTAGGCTTCTTGCATGGTTAACTATTGACACTTAGGTTTCTTTCAAATTTAAATAATGACACTTAGGCTTCTTGCATGGTTTACTATTGATACTTAAGCTTCTTGCATGGTTAATTATTGACACTTAGACTTCTTGCATGGTTAATTATTGACACTTAGTCTTCCTGCATGGTTAACTATTGACACTTAGGATTCTTGCATGGTTAACTATTGACACTTAGGCTTCTTGCATGGTTAACTATTGACACTTAGGCTTCTTGCATGGTTAACTATTGACACTTAGGCTTCTTGCATGGTTTACTATTGACACTTAGGCTTCTTGCATGGTTAACTATTTACACTTAGGCTTCTTGCATGGTTAACTATTGACACTTAGGCTTCTTGCATGGTTTACTATTGATACTTAGTCCTCTTGCATGGTTTACTATTGACACTTAGTCCTCATGCATGGTTTACTATTGACACTTAGACTTCTTGCATGGTTTACTATGGATACTTAGGCTTCTTGCATGGTTACATATTGACACTTAGTCCTCATGCATGGTTTCCTATTGACACTTATACTTCTTGCATGGTTTACTATTGATACTTAGGCTTCTTGCATGGTTTACTATTGACACTTATGCATTTTGCATGGTTAACTAATGACACTTAGTCCTCATGCTTGGTTTACTATTGACACTTAGACTTCTTGCATGGTTTACTATTGATACTTAGGCTTCTTGCATGGTTTACTATTGACACGCAGGCGTCTTGCATGGTTAACTATTGACACTTAGGCTTCTTGCAAGGTTAACTATTGACACTTAGGCTTCTTGCATGTTAATCTATTGACACTTAGGCTTATTTCATGGTTTACTATTGATACTTAGGCTTCTTGCATGGTTTATTATTGACACTTAGGCTTTTGCATGGTTAAATATTGACACGTAGTCCTCATGCATGGTTTAATATTGACACTTAGGCTTCTTGCATGTTAATTATTGACACTTAGGCTTCTTGCATGGTTTACTATTGACACTTAGGCTTCTTGTAATTTTAACAATTGACACTTAGGCTTATTGCATGGTTAACTATTGACACTTAGTCCTCATGCATGGTTTACTATTGCCACTTAGTCCTCGAGCATGGTTTACTATTGATACTTAGGCTTCTTGCATGGTTAACTATTGATACTTAGGCTTCTTGCATGGTTAACTATTGACACTTAGGCTTCTTGCATGGTTAACTATAGACACTTAGGCTTCTTGCATGGTTAACTATTGACACTTAGGCTTCTTCCATGGTTTACTATTGACACTTAGGCTACTGTCATGGTTTACTATTGTCACTTAGTCCTTCTCGCATGGTTTACTATTGACACTTAGGTTTCTTGCATGGTTAACTATTGACACTTAGGCTTCTTGCATGGTCTGCTATTGACACTTAGGCTTCATGCATGGTTAACTATTGACACTTAGTCCTCATGCATGGTTTACTATTGAAACTTAGGTTTCTTGCATGGTTAACTATTGATACTTAAGCTTCTTGCATGGTTTACTATTGACACTTAGGCTTCTTGCATGGTTAACTATTGACACTTAGGCTTCTTGCATGGTTTACTATTGTCTCTAAGACTTCTTGCATGGTTTACTATTGACACTTAGGCTTCTTGCATGGTTAACTATTGACATTCAGGCTTCTTGCATGGTTTACTATTGTCTCTTAGACTTCTTGCATGGTTAACTATTGACACTTAGTCCTCATGCATGGTTTACTATTTGCACTTAGACTACTGTCATTGTTTACTATTGACACTTAATCCTCTTTGCATGGTTTACTATTGATACTTAGGCTTCTTGCATGGTTTACTTTTGACACTTAGGCTTCTTGCATGGTTTACTAGTGGCACTTAGTCCTCTTGTATGGTTTAACATTGACACTTAGTCCTCGTGCATGGTTTATTATTGACACTTAGTCATCATGCATGGTTTACTATTGACACTTAGTCCTCATGCGTGGTTTACTATTGACACTTAGTCCTCATGCATGGTTTACTATTAACACTTACTCCTCATGCATGGTTTACTATTACCATTTAGTCCTCTAGCATGGTTTACAATTTACACTTAGTCATCATGCATGGTTTACTATTAACACTTAGTCCTGATGCATGGTTAAATATTGACACTTAATCCTCATGCATGGTTTACTAGTGGCACTTAGTCATCATGCATGGTTTACTAGTGACACTTAGTCCTCATGCATAGTTTACTATTGACAGTTGGTCCCCTTGTAAACTTAATATTGACACTTAATCCTCTTGCATGGTTTACTATTGAAACTTAGTCCTCATGCATGGTTTACTATTGACACTTAGTCCTGTTAGTCGTCATGCATGGTTTAATATTGACACTTAGTCCTGTTAGTCCTCATGCATGATTTACTACTGAAACTTAGTCCTCATGCATGGTTAACTATTGACACTTAGTCCTCTTGCATGGTTAACTATTGACACTTCGTCCTCTTGCATGGTGAACTATTGACACTTAGTCCTCATGCATGGTTAACTATTGATACTTAGTCCTCATGCATGGTTTACTATTGACACTTAGTCCTCTTTCATGGTTTACTATTGAAACTTAGTCCTCATGCATGGTTAACTATTGACACTTAGTCCTCTTGTATGGTTAACTATTGGCACTTAGTCCTCTTGCATGGTTAACTATTGACATTTATTCCTGTTAGTCCTCATGCATGGTTTACTATTGGCACTTAGTCCTCATGCATGGTTTACTATTGAAACTTAGTCCTCATGCATGGTTAACTATTGACACTTAGTCCTCTTGCATGGTTAACTATTGACACTTAGTCCTCTTGCATGGTTTACTATTGACACTTAGTCCTCTTGCATGGTTTACTATTAGCACTTAGTCCTCATGCATGGTTAACTATTGAAACTTAGTCCTCATGCATGGTTAACTATTGACACTTAGTCCTCATGCATGGTTTACTATTGAAACTTAGGTTCCTTGCATGGTTAACTATTGATACTTAAGCTTCTTGCATGGTTTACTATTGACACTTAGGCTTCTTGCATGGTTAATTATTGACACTTAGGCTTCTTGCATGGTTTACTATTGTCTCTAAGACTTCTTGCATGGTTTACTGTTGACACTTAGGCTTCTTGCATGGTTAACTATTGACATTCAGGCTTCTTGCATGGTTTACTATTGTCTCTTAGACTTCTTGCATGGTTAACTATTGACACTTAGTCCTCATGCATGGTTTACTATTTGCACTTAGACTACTGTCATTGTTTACTATTGACACTTAATCCTTTTTGCATGGTTTACTATTGATACTTAGGCTTCTTGCATGGTTTACTTTTGACACTTAGGCTTCTTGCATGGTTTACTAGTGGCACTTAGTCCTCTTGTATGGTTTAATATTGACACTTAGTCCTCGTGCATGGTTTATTATTGACACTTAGTCCTCATGCATGGTTTACTATTGACACTTAGTCCTCATGCGTGGTTTACTATTGACACTTAGTCCTCATACATGGTTTACTATTAACACTTACTCCTCATGCATGGTTTACTATTAACATTTAGTCCTCTAGCATGGTTTACAATTTACACTTAGTCATCATGCATGGTTTACTATTAACACTTAGTCCTGATGCATGGTTAACTATTGACACTTAATCCTCATGCATGGTTTACTAGTGGCACTTAGTCATCATGCATGGTTTACTAGTGACACTTAGTCCTCATGCATAGTTTACTATTGACAGTTGGTCCTCTTGTATAGTTAATATTGACACTTAATCCTCTTGCATGGTTTACTATTGAAACTTAGTCCTCATGCATGGTTTACTATTGACACTTAGTCCTGTTAGTCATCATGCATGGTTTACTATTGACACTTAGTCCTGTTAGTCCTCATGCAAGGTTTTATTATTGAAACTTAGTCCTCATGCATGGTTAACTATTGACACTTAGTCCTCTTGCATGGTTAACTATTGACACTTCGTTCGCTTGCATGGTGAACTATTGACACTTAGTCCTCATGCATGGTTAACTATTGATACTTAGTCCTCATGCATGGTTAACTATTGACACTTAGTCCTCTTTCATGGTTTACTATTGAAACTTAGTCCTCATGCATGGTTAACTATTGACACTTAGTCCTCTTGTATGGTTAACTATTGCCACTTAGTCCTCTTGCATGGATAACTATTGACATTTAGTCCTGTTAGTCCTCATGCATGGTTAACTATTGGCACTTAGTCCTCATGCATGGTTTACTATTGAAACTTAGTCCTCATGCATGGTTAACTATTGACACTTAGTCCTCTTGCATGGTTAACTATTGACACTTAGTCCTCTTGCATGGTTTACTATTGACACTTAGTCCTCTTGCATGGTTTACTATTAGCACTTAGTCCTCATGCATGGTTTACTATTGAAACTTAGTCCTCATGCATGGTTAACTATTGACACTTAGTCCTCTTGCATGGTTAACTATGTACACTTAGTCCTCTTGCATGGTTAACTATTGGCACTTAGTCCTCTTGCATGGTTTACTATGGACACTTAGTCCTCTTGCATGGTTAACTATTGACACTTAGTCCTCATGCATGGTTAACTATTGATACGTAGTCTTCATGCATGGTTTACTATTGACACTTAGTCCTATTGCATGGTTAACTATTGGCACTTAGTCCTCTTGCATGGTTAACTATTGACACTTAGGCTTCTTGCATGATTAACTATAGACACTTAGTCCTCTTGCATGGTTAACTATTGACACTTAGTTCTCTTGCATGGTGAACTATTGACACTTAGTCCTCATGCATGGTTAACT
The DNA here is from genome assembly GCA_037043455.1 of Cyrtodaria siliqua. NCBI lineage: Eukaryota > Metazoa > Mollusca > Bivalvia > Adapedonta > Hiatellidae > Cyrtodaria > Cyrtodaria siliqua. The sequence goes on along the minus strand of JAWPHD010001435.1, from coordinate 141,506 downwards.
ATTGATACTTAGTCTTCATGCATGGTTTACTATTGACACTTAGTCCTATTGCATGGCTAACTATTGGCACTTAGTCCTCTTGCATGGTTAACTATTGACACTTAGGCTTCTTGCATGATTAACTATAGACACTTAGTCCTCTTGCATGGTTAACTATTGACACTTAGTTCTCTTGCATGGTTAACTATTGGCACTTAGTCCTCTTGCATGGTTTACTATTGGCACTTAGTCCTCATGCATGGTTTACTATTGAAACTTAGTCCTCATGCATGGTTAACTATTGACACTTAGTCCTCTTTCATGGTTAACTATTGACACGTAGTAATCTTGCATAGTTAACTATGGACACTTAGTCCTCTTGCATGGTTACCTATAGACAATTAGTCCTCTTGCATGGTTAACTATTGATACTTATTCCTCATGCATGGTTTACTATGGACACTTAGTCCTCTTGCATGGTTAACTATTGGCACTTAGTCTTCTTGCATGGTTAACTATTGACACTTAGGCTTCTTGCATGGTTAACTATTGACACTTAGTCCTCATGCATGGTTAACTATTGATACTTTGTCCTCATGCATGGTTTACTATTGACACTTAGTTCTCTTGCATGGTTTACTATGGACACTTAATCCTCTTGCATGGTTAACTATTGGCACTTAGTCCTCTTGCATGGTTAACTATTGACACTTAGGCTTCTTGCATGGTTAACTATTGACACTTAGTCCTCATGCATGGTTAACTATTGGCACTTAATCCTCTTGCATGGTTAACTATTGGCACTTAGTCCTCTTGCATGGTTAACTATTGACACTTAGGCTTCTTGCATGGTTAACTATTGACACTTAGTCCTCATGCATGGTTAACTATTGGCACTTAGTCCTTTTGCATGGTTAACTATTGACACTTAGTCCTCTTGCATGGTTTACTTTTGGCACTTAGTCCACTTTTATGATTAATTATTGGCACTTTGGACATGCTTGCATGGTTAAGTATATGAACTTAGGTAAGGATTGCAGGGTTAACCTTTGGCTCATAGTTATCTTGCAAGACGATGTATTGAGCCCTAGGTCACTTGAAATGTTAACTATAATGATATGTACTAATAACTTATTGATTGTTTCTCGGTAGAAGTAGGTATACATGCGGATTGTTTACAAGAATGAAGGATACCCATCTACAGGATACCTATCTACTTATTTTATGTCATTTAGACCAGATACTGTGGAATCTGGGCAGTCCTATTTGTGCATGAACATAATTTTAGAAGTTCCAGTCGTTAACATGCCTAAAGTACATGGGACTGCCTCGTCAAACTGAATCACAAGTGGGGTAACGTGAGATAAAGTGATTTATTCATATACGGAAGAAGACAAAATAGCACGGTCTTTTGTATATTTAGCTTTAAGAAACTGAATGTTTATTTTATAATGTGAAGTATTTGATAACTTTGGCATGACAGAAGGTGTTCTTGTTTTTCTTATTATGTGTGATTATGTGTGATTCAAAGTAAGTATCAGAGTTATCTCCCATTTATATAAAACAACGTATTTCACATTGAAAATAAGAATATTATCAAGAACACTGTTAACTTTATTAAATAACTATTCTGGGTTTCGAGTGATAAAAAACGCAAAAACAATTGACATTAACCATTTCATTATAAAGAAATTACGAACCAAAGTTTTAAATGTTAAAACTATCTCCCTTTATATTGAAATAAGAACGAAATAGCATGTAAATTAAAACATGTTGCTACTTTTTTCGCAGATATCGTTTATAAATAATGTCCTGCATATACTTGTTAATTAAATGTTAATTATATTGTTAATGGCGGCTGAAGCACATGAATCTGTCCAATGGGATTTACCATGTTATTCATGTTCTAAGACTTTTTTTCCAGTATAGTTACAGCGCAGTATTAAGTTCAATGATGGAAATAAAGTTATTTGGATTACCATCAAATGAATGACTTTAGAAGTAACGCCTTTACTTTAATGACATTCTAGTGATATGATTAACGTATAATTTATTCGCCAGCACCTCTTTCATTATTGATAATATCATCCACGGCTTGAAAGTAATTTAAACTGAAATATATCGTCGATTCAATTAATGGCAGGGTGTGTCTTCTTTGTAAACATTAAAAAGTACTATTATAAACGTCCAAGTGTTTTAAAATTCATAGAGCTAATGAAAACACGTAATAAGAAAGAGTTGTTTAATTTATCTTGGTTTATAAAAGAAGCATTTGATTCTCGTAATGATTTATTGTTTAATCAAGACTAGGTTTATCCTCGAATGAAAACTATTATCAATTAATTATTTATGTTATTGCTTTTGTGATAATGAGAACACAATTGTCTTTTTAATTTACTATTTAATTTAATTTGCGTAAGTTAAAGTTCAGTGTCATTTCCACATATTTATTCAATTATTTAATATTTCAAATTATTCAATAATACAATTTATATGAAACTAGTGTGCACAATTATGTTTTTGTTGTTTGTTTGTTTTGTTTATTCTGTCACGAATATGTTTGCATATTGTATATGATGATAAACTTGTAAAGTTTAAATCAATAAACAATATCTGTCTGTCTGTCTGTCTGTCTTCTTTGTAAAGAGCTGATATTCACAACTGCGTAACATCAGGGAGTAAGTACTTACTTATTTTGTGTCCACAGTGGTCTCCCACCAATGCCTTCACTGATGTAAAGGACAAAAGAGATATAACAATAAATTAACTGCCAGTGTAATTCCATCTTAAAATACGTCATCCTGTGCAGGAGTCCAGTGGGAGGGAGAATTGGGAGGGTGTTGAGAATTGTTGCAATATCATTCAGCCGATTGCTCCATCTATAGTTTATTTAAATGAAAGCAGTGATAAAACCTTCATCTGTACTGTAAATAACAAACATGCAACGCAAATCATACATCGACACGTGTGGCCGACGGCCATATTGTTTATATAGCAACAGCTTAGCAACAGCGCACTATTTTCTGTGCCGTTGCCTTCCGGCTAACACAATGGCAAGATTTTGAATATATCGAAGCGGTGTGATACGCATGAGGCGGGATCCAGAAGAATGACGTGATTGGCCCAGCGTTTACGATTGGAAATGCTTATTAAACAAACACAGACATGCATTAACAAACACACTTTTTACAATACATGTACCCTAAATACACATATTGGTAAAGCCACTAATCATAACATTGGTTCTACTTGTCAATAACAAATTTAGTAATTTATAGGCTACTATTAAAGGGACACTGTCCGTAAGTAAGCAGATATTGAGCATAACCAAATAACCAAATAACTGTCTGACTTTTGTTCATTGAAATGTATACATGAAAACATGAGGATAGACCCTAAGAAGTATGTAGGAATACATTCGTGAGTTTGAAAAAAAAAGTTTTAATTATTAAATGTAAATAAAGCGGGACCCACACTATTTACCTTTTATGCGTTCACGTGACTTCCATAGCGCACTAGGTTTTCACCATAGTATGTATTGCGTAATCTGTATAGCCCGCTTCGGTCAGTCGGGAGCGAGTTCCGACAACTTTACGCTCACGCACACTTATTTTTACTGCGAGTTCAAACCCACGAAGTGGATTTGCTTTTTTTTGTACCGCGATTGAATTCCGTTAAACAATCTTGCTTTTAATTAGTAAATATTGAATAATGTTTAGTGTATAATGTTTGCGAACATACTTATTGGGTGTTTTATAAGCTAAGAGTTACGGACAGTGTCCCTTTAAGCAGTGATACACAACATGAGAGAGAGAAGGTATGTTATAAGTGACTCATATCGTCATACTTCAACATCTGACAATTTAAAAGAAAAAACATTTTGTATATTGGTGTTCAACAATATTGAGGGACTTCGATCACTAACTATAGTTTAACTATGGTCGTTGATCTGCGCATGTCTAGTAAAGGAGTAATGCGAACTTACTCTAGTTAAACTATAGTTTTACGCGGCATAGTGTAAAACCTGGAATGTGTTTACTTTATCATATAAATATATGTCAATCCAAAATTAACAACTAAAACTAGAATAAATACAGGCACATGAACAAATGTGTGATATATAGAGTCTAGTCTCAGCGAGTTGGTTACCAACTGAATACAGGCACATGAACAAATATGTAATAGTCTATATAGAGTCTAGTCTCAGCGAGTTGGTTACCAACTGACTTCATACAACACCGAGATGGGCTAAGCCCATCGAGGTTTTTAAATAAGGCCATACCGAGTTTTTTCTATCTTTAGCGGGTCATCCTACATAACACATCTAATGAAAACAAACATTTCTCCTCTGGTTAAAAGAGTCATCCTGCATAACAAATAAAAAATATACTGTAAATAAACATTTCTCCTCTGGCTGATGCAGTCGTACTTCAAAACAAATATACTGAGAAAAACAACGTTGCTTTCTCGAAACCCACCTACCAGGCAAGAACAAAGAAACGAACAGCCGAAAGGAAAAAAACTACGATGGCCCATTTGGCTCACGTTTATTTCACTTCTATTTCTTGACTTCCGCTTTCCGCATTCCCAATCCGTATTCCGAATTCCGCATTTAGAAGTAGGTAGTAAGATAATAATAATAATATAGTTTATAGGCATAAATGACCAGTCAAAATGATAAGAAAAAGAGCTATTGTTTATTGTTTGCTAGAGTTAGACCATAATAATAATAATAATAATAATAATAATAATAATGATAATAATAATAATATATGCGTGCATGTGCATGTATGTGTGTTGTGAAATCACAGTGTTACTGTTAAAGATGCAATTACTTCTCACATTTTATATTTAATAATCATGTAATATAAAAGTGTATGAATATTGCCAGTGACCACGATCGTTGTATTTTTATATAAACCACATATTTTAAATTAAATTCCCTATAAGCTGAGTATCCGTGCATCCTTTGTATAAATACACCATAAACGTATATACTATTATACCCTATAAATATACACAAACTCCTACTCTTATACCCTATAAATATACACAAACTCCTACTCGAGTATCAGTTAATTGAATTGGGTTTTACGGCGCACCAACACATGAAAGGTTATATGGCGCCTAACAGGGATGAACATGTCAGACTCATCCTCCATTTACATCCAGATAAAATATGGAGAATGGGCCTCGAACCTTCTAATCTGCTGAACTGCAGAGTTTCTGCAAATTCTATAGTAAACACTCCATTTAGGATGGAGCCACGTTTCCACGTTTGCATACGCGGTGTCATGATGAAGACATTGAATGAGCATGATATAAATGACAAAATGAACATGAAGGGGGTTCCTACCCCTCTGCCTCTAGCAAGATTTGCAGTGGTTGTATTCTACCCCGGCAACCACATGTGCACGGGGAGAGTATCTGTTAATCCTTTGTATATACATACTATAAACTTCAATATAAAATCTAAGATTTTCAAAAATACTCTTATTTAGTATTAGTGCAAATATGAAAAAAAAACACATTATTATGGAATGCGGAATTCGGAATGCGGAATGCGGAATTCGGAATTCAGAAGTCAGGAAATATTTTATTGGTATGTGTGTGTGTGGTGTATACCACTAGCGGATCCAGGTTGGAGTATAAATTCAGAGTGGATCACTAGCGGATCCAGAGGGAAGGCCGTGTGAAGGGCCGGACTGAGATTTTATAAATTACATAAAATATTAAGGTTTGTAAAGTTTGGACCGACTCTGGAACTTCCCCTGGACACCCCCTAGATACACCATCCTGAAAAAAATGAAAAGAAACATGTGTTGTAGTTTTCTTGTTATTGTGAAAACGTATGCTCCCCCTCGAGGTAAAATCCTGGATCCGCGTATGAACTTTCGGATATAAGATTACAGTTTATTCGTACCAATTAGATTTTAACAGAGCAGGCGCGTAACTAGACTTACGCACCTATGCAAGTGCGTACAGTTATTTGTCAATGTCCGAAAAAATAAAAATCGAAAAAATGCGAAAAACGCAATAAAAACTGAAGAGGATGGGGTGGGAGGGGTGAGTTGTATTAAAGTTCCGTATGCCGTACCTAATTTAATTTTGTCTTCTGATTTCAATGTGTACTAAAATAGCAGTCAAAATAAGCCGACTGCGCCCTTATATTTTATATTGAACTTTATAGTGTGCCAAGGATCAACAGATACTCAAATTGGAGTTTGTGTATATTTATGGCATTTAATAGTATATACGTTTACAAAGGATCAACAGGGATATTCCGATTTTATCACATAACTTACGGTGTGGGAGTGGAATAACACCATTCTATATTTTCGATATACTACTAGTTATATAAGCATGCAAATAAGCCTAGTATGCATTGTCAAAAAAATATCGATAATCACTATGATCCAATTCCCACGGTTTATGTCGGTTTCGCGTGTCAAAACGACAGGCAAAATGCAATAAAAGTCGATATGTGTGTTATGATAAATAGAATCTAACATTCGTTCTTGCCTAGCATTATATCATTTTGCCAATTCGTTTAATAAATTCAATAATGAATGAGTACTCATGTAAGTAAGATCCTCTGTATATAGAATTTAATTTAAGGTTATGGATTTTATAATATAAAAAATACATAATATAAAAAATACAACATTCGTGGTCACTGGCAATATTCAAACATCTTTATATTACACTATTATTAAATCTAAAATGTGAGAAGTAACTGCATCTTTAACACTGTCATTTCACAAAACACATACATGCACGTGCACGCATACATTATTATTAATACTATTATCATTATCATTATAATTATTATTATTATTTTCATTATCATTATCATTATCATTACTATTATTGTGGTTGGGGTAGTGGTAGTATAGTAGTAGTAGTAGTAGTAGTAGTTGTAGATATAGTAGAAGTAGTAGTAGTAGTAGTATTTTACTCCTACTACTTATTTACTACCTACTTATAAATGCGGAATCCGCAATGCGAAATTCGGAAGTGAAGAAATAGAAATGAAGTTAATGTGAGCCAAATGTACGATGTTCCGTTAGGGCCATCGTACCATCGAGCATCGAGCATCGACCTTTACAAGTCGATGCGCGATTATACGATGGCGATGGCACGATGGTATAATGGCGATAGTACGATGACGCGATGGTACGATGGCGATGACGCGTCATCGTACCATCGCGTTTAAAGTCGATGCGCGATGGTACGATGGCGATGGTACGATGGCGATGACCATCGCGTCATCGCCCTCGTACAATCGTCATCGTACCATCGCCATCGTACCATCGTACCATCGTGCCATCGCCATCGTACCATCGCGCATCGACTTGTAAAGGTCGATGCGCGATGGTACGATGGCCCTTACGGAACACCGTACAAATGGGCCATCGTAAAAAAACAGCTGTATTGTTCATCATTATTTGGACGTTTTTCAACCGACACCATATTCAAACAACAAAACAAGTAAACAATTTGTTTATTCCAATTAGGAATTGATGTAGTTGATCAAGTTGTTCATTTCCCTGGTCATTTTATAACTTGTTTTGCGTTGTCGTCGACTGTAAATACGTTTCCGATGGTTTCCATATGAATGTCAAAAATGTTTTGTTTTGTTTGGCCCAGACATTCAAAAACGTACCAACCCAATGACGCTAAACATAGAAAAAGAACTTGTTAGGCACTAATAAGCTGTGACAGACTCTATTTATTTTTGTGTAGTATGGTGCTCTTCCATTAATTTATCGGACGTTATAGTATGGTAAAGCTCCGCCCTTTGTCTGTATTGAATTAAAAGATTTAATGCTATGCATTCATCAAAGGCAATTCCACCGACCATGCTACGGACGAGGAAAAACTAGTGCACTCAGCGGGGTTTGAACTCAGAACGATTGCATGTGAAGCCATACCTACCGCTATCGCACTGCGGCGAGACAGTAGTACCTATTGACATACACCAAATTGAGTATTACTACACTAAAATGCTATCATATTGTGCACTGTCTTTGTTAGTTTGCGTACATGTATCTGCCATGTACATAATTATGTCAATGTTGGTGTGTGTGTGTGCGCGCGCGCGCGCGCGTGTGCGTGTGTGATAGTCTGCTGTGCCAGTCTGTGTGTGTGTGTGGTTAGAGGTTATAATACCAATAGGTTAGAACATGTCAGATATATTACATTGTGTTCCCATGCTTTCCTGATAGCCTTACAATGTAAAATAAGCATATTTCACATGTTTTCATTCCAATTTTCTTCCAGATTCATTCCATATTTTATCCTATACTCAGTACATGTGTCACAGACTAAATTATGGAATGGGAACTTTATACTAGAATGGAATGGAATGCGATTGCAATCAAAGTCTCATTCCATTCCAATTCCATTCCATCCCAGGTTTTAGACTATGCCGATACATGGTGCATTTAAACCAAAAGTTTTTTACCTCGACACCGGCAACTCAATTTCTCAAATAATTCGCTGTAAACAGTTAATTGTTGGTGCAATTGCATACATGTATCGAGTAACTGACTACATACAAATAACACATTTATAACTCAAGTCAAATGTCTATAAATGCCGAAGATACAACAAAGTTAGTTTCAAATTTGTGAAAGTTTATTTTTGTCCGCCATGTTTGAACCAGAGCAACCATCCCCTTGCCGTGGGTTGAACTATAGTAGATTGATGACGTCATTCTGGTTAAACCATTGTGTATTCGATCTGACCATAGTTATACTACGGCTACTATGGTTCGTGATCGAAGTCACTCATTGTATACATAAATATAGCATAGACGGTCATGGTTATGAACAAGTATAAAGGGACACACGGCAATCTTGTTGATTATATCGAACATTAAAGTTAGTATCTCGAGTTATAAATCCAGTATTATTTTGACTTTAAAACAGCTTGGGAATGCATATAATGAAATCAAATTTTTGAATTGTCTTCATTATTTTACCATATATTTAAACATATTATCAAAAGCTAGTAATAGGCAAAAAAATTTGCTCTGAACTGTCCTAATAATTAATATTAAAGATCACAACAAGAGGTCCAAGAGGGCCTGTATCGGTTCTACTGGCTATATGGTGTCCATGGTGGGATGGAGTGGGGTGGGGTAGGGTCGGGGTGGGGTTGGGATAGAAGGATTGTGTGTCAGATATGGCAGCATCAAACTAGTCTTTTAACACCAATAAGCATTTCTTCAGTTGTATACTAACACCGGGTCAAAGGTCAACACTATTTTTACCCCTTGCAATGTCATACCCTGTCTACTTTCACTTCTCAAATTTATATCAAAAACTGTCAAAAACATGATGAGCTGCATTTTCAAATATCGACAACATGTCCAGAATACAGTTACAGCCAAAAAATAACAGGAAACTGCACTAAAAAAAGTTTTTAAAGAAAAAAAGATTAGCACTCTTTAATACAGAACTACTTTCGACTGCACCAGGCGAGCACATCCTGTTGATTTAGTGTAATTAGACCTATAAGGGATTATTTTGCGTCATGTTTTTTAATTAAATTGGTCGATTCAACCCAACAACTTAATAAAAGAACATTTTGACTTGTATCGCAATGCCGAATGACTTCGTCTTGAAATTATTGCGATTTACCTGCGCTTGACCATGCACTAAATCGAGTCGATTTTGTCGCGAAATTAAGAAATAATAAAAAAAGCAATATCTCAGCAACCGTTCAACATTTTCTCATCAAATCACCTCTTGTGGCTTTGTTTTGCATCCCTGAGTATGTATACTACATATTTTGCCGTATATCTTTCACAAAAATTCCAAAGAAATTAAAAATATCGCATTTTTAGAGAAAATCAGAAAATTTGAGGAAAAGTTGCCAAAAACACTCTAAAATAGTCTAAAAGTCTGAAAATGATGTTTTTTTCTCTATTTCTGAGTTCAACTCACCTATTCAAACAAAATAAATGCCTAGATAATCATTTTTTATGCAATTTTGAAAAATACATGATTTCTCCTTATAGGTTATAATAGCGTAGATACATGAGTCTCCATTGCCCTTCCATAGTAAAGTTAGAATGTTGACAACCTGTTAAAAACTCAAACCTCGTTAGAATTCTGGGAAACTTACTTTATTAGCAAATAAACATGTCTGCTATTAAACATCAACAAGGAAATAGGGGGTTTAATACCTTCTAAGAAACATATCTTCAGTTGTATACTAACACCGGGTCAAATGTCAACACATTTAGGTAAATAGAAGGTCCAAACAACCAAAGGCCATCCTGTATGCATGTTAAATAATTATTACAATGTCTCTGACAGTAAGAGTAGGGGGATGTCACAAAACACCCAAATCTACATATTTCCCCCGAATCCACCCAAATCTTCACCAAATCTACCCCTAAACTTCCCAAATCTACACCAGATCTACCCTATATGCTTTTACAATGATGTTATTGTACCAAATATCAAAAATAAAATAATCATTTGAGAAAAATGAAAATATATTTGTTAATTTATTACTGAATAAACGATTTTTGCGTTATTTTCTTACACATAATAAACAACTACATCTTCATACTGCTCAATGATTTTTTTTGTTGTGATATTTTTTCCAACAACATCGATGTAACACCATATAAGGTAGATTTGGTGTGGATTTGGGATATTTAGGGGTAGATTTGGTGTAGATTTGGGTGGATTAGGGGAAATAGGTAGATTTGGGTGTTTCGTGTAACTGGTAGCAGGGCAGAGTTCCAGGATTATTTTGTATTCTTCACCTCTCCATAATGTGCTGATGATAGTTTTTATTTGCATCCCAGTGTTTTTTAAGGAGTTGAGCTCGCTATGAGGCAGTGCCTTATTCATATTATATTAGCATTTAATGATATATTTTGAATGAAAATTAGCTAAAATACAAATTAGTTACCAGTTTCATGCAAATATACTTTGGTAAACAGACAGCCTAGTTGTTTCGTGTATTATATATCACGATTTGGAGTTCAATTGTAAACAATAATTTCACGAGCCCGACAACGTTGTTAAAGACACATTTCCCAACGCTACATGATCATTGGAAAAGCATGGGAAGCTTGATTATTTAAAGCCAGCACGCTTCATGGCTGATCAATTCCGGTATATAAATTGAGGCCATCTCTTAGTTTTTTATTTGTATAGCATTGCTATATTGAGGGTAAGAATAGCTTAACAAAACTTTGTAATTTACTTTAATGAAGAAATATAGCTCATAATTTAGCTTTTGAATACACAACTTATCTGGTATTTCTTAATTGTTTTTAGACCAAAAATCAGAGCACAACACAATAAATATACAACATTCTTTAATGGGTTATTATGTGTACTGGTCACAAATGCTTTATTGGGTGGGCCTCATAATCTGAAGAAAAATTGAATATCACACTTTGCACATGAAATTGTATAGCTAACAGTGATAAACAGTTACCTATAGAAATTCCCCCCCCCCCCCCCCCTCCCCCTCGAAATATGTCTTTAACAATCATTAAACTAGAACGAATTCGACGGCGCGCCATCGCAAATCCCACGCTTTCTTCTCACGGGTCAATTCCCTTTAACCCTGTATTCATTTGACATGTACTTGTTTTGATCGTTCTTTGATGCTCAGATCAGAAATTACCATGTTATTTATGTGCTAAACTTTTTATTTGTTAAGTAGCCTATATATATGTAAATTACATACTTGGTTTTTGAAAAAAAAAGTTCTTTACAATTTAAGAACGACATTACTAAACAAGTCAAGAATATATTATTTGAAGAATGTGTAAATGTCTTTGCAAGGTTTAAAGGGACACAAACTTTAACTCAATTTATTTGAAACAAATATGGATTGCAATGCCTCCATCAACCATTATGTTAACATTGCCTACCCTCCCCATTTTTTCAGTTATATATATGCATTCGTTGTTTTCTTTTGACTGTTATTACACGCTATTTAAATAAATAATTGATGCATGTTACAGTGTATATATGTACGGTTTGTCGGGGGCTTTCCCATCCGACCCTCATAAATATATGACGGGGTGAATAAACGGATCTACATTACTGTAATGGTTGAAATTTACAAAAAAAAGGTTTAGATGAGTAGAATGGGAAAGTGTTCAAATAACTCATTTAATATCACCTGAACTGTATTTTATTTTATGCTTAGCAGACAAATAGTGGATTTTAGCAATGGAATAAAAGTAATATTTCATACGTATGAAATATAGAGTTTTACTTTTTCACTGCCGGGACTGCTTCAGAAACAAGTATTGTTTTATTTGTTTGGAAAATAATTCTTTAATTTATATCATTCGACTGTAAATGTAAATAAGAAAATGAGCTATAGTGTTTAAAACTGGTTACGTATTTCAGAATTGTTGTCAGTTACAGTGAAAAACGTCAGTTGGTAATTTCTTTACAAAAACTACTTTTTTTCAGATTGTTGCTATAAAAGTTATATCATTGGATTGGAAATAATTTAACTAAGAAAAGCCGTAGATTATTGAAGTCGGTTAAGTAATAGATAGAGTCTGGTCTCAGCGAGTTGGCTTATTTAAACACCGTAGCCCATCGAGGTGTTTAAATAACCAACGAGCTGAAACAGACTCTATCTTTTTTGTAGCTTGGTGTACTTAGTAAAACTGACGTCCGTACTCTAAATTCATCTATCTGGTAGTTGTAGTACGCTATAACCACTCCCCTTTAGTTACCCGAAATTAAACGATTTAATGCTTTGCAATCATCAAAGGAAATGTCACCGACCATGCTACAATAAGCAGTTTAGATGTTATGGGGAATTAAAAACAGCAATTTTATCAAATCTGTTGTTCAATGTCTTATATTTATTGCATGTGTATGTATTTATCGTGAGTATAGAGGAAAACCCTAATTAAATAGTGCTTGCGTTCAGGTTTTGAATTGATTTTAACAGAAACAACCATTGTGATAAAGTTGAAGCTAAGTACGAACACCCATGTATGATCTTTGTTCTTAATAATATATACAATGTTTTTTCGTTTGAGTTTTCTTTTAGTAATTAGTTATTTTAATACATGACGGATTTGGGTTAACATTTTGGTTAACATGATAGATATGGGTTTCCTGTTCCACATTTATATTTACTTTTAACATGTTGGATGCATGGCGGATGTGGGTTAACATAATGATGTGGGTTAAACATGGCGGCGGCGGCGGCGGCGATGGGTGTACTAATACACAATGGCGAATGTGGGTTATGATGATGTGGGTTAAACATGGCGGTGGTGGGTGTACCCATACACAATGCCGAATGTGGGTTAACATCATGATATGGGTTAAACATGGCGGCGGAGGGTGTACCCATACACAATGCCGAATGAGGAGGCAAGGAGGCGTAAGGGGTGTTGCACTTCGCATTACCTCTCATGAACAGACTCAATAAAACCGAGTCTGCTACTTGTATCTCTTGTTTGTGTTTGTTTCTTCCAAGGGATCCAATCTTCAGTATTTATTGACATTTACACCAGCCTTTCAGTCATTAAAAGTATTGCAAAAATGAACATTGCACTACGCAACACAAACATTGCACTATGCAACACGAACATTGCACTATGCAACACAAACATTGCACTATGCAACATGAACATTGCATTATGCAACACGAATATTGTACTATGCAACACGAATATTGTACTATGCAACACAAACATTGCACTATGCAACACGAACATTGCACTATGCTACATGAACATTGCATTATGCAACACTAAAATTGCAATATGCAACACGAACATTGCACTATGCAACACGAACATTGCACTATGCAACATGAACATTGTACTATGCAACAAGAATACTGCACTATGCAACACGAAAATTCCACTATGCACCACGAACACTGCACTACGCAACATGAACAGTGTACTATGCAACAAGAACACTGCACTATTCAACACGAACATTCCACTATGCACCACGAACACTGCACTATGCAACACGAACACTGCACTATGCAACACGAACATTGCACTATGCAACATGAACATTGTACTATGCAACAAGAACACTGCACTATGCAACACGAACATTCTACTATGCAACACGAACATTCCACTATGCACCACGAACACTGCACTATGCAACACGAACATTAAACTATGCAACATGAACATTGTACTTTGCACCATGAACACTGCACTATGCAACACGAACATTTCACTATGCACCACGAACACCGCACTATGCAACACGAACATTGCACTATGCAACATGAACACTGTACTATGCAACAAGGATATTCCATTATGCATCATGAACACTGCACTATGCAACACGAACATTGCACTATGCAACATGAAAACTGCACTATGCAACACGGATATTCCATTATGCACCATGAACACTGCACTATGCAACATGAACACTGCACTATGCAACAAGAACACTGCACTATGCAACACGGATATTCCATTATGCACCATGAACACTGCACTATGCAACACGAACATTGAACTATGCAACATGAACATTGTACTATGCAACACGCACATTCCACTATGCAACACGAACATTGCACTATGCAACACGAACATTGTACTATGCAACACGAATATTGTACTATGCAACATGAACATTGTACTATGCAACAAGAACACTGCACTATGCAACATGAACACTGTACTATGCAACAAGAACACTGCACTATGCATGCAACAAGAACACTGCACTATGCAACACGAATATTGCACTATGCAACACGAACACTGCACTATGCACCACGAACACTGCACTATGCAACACGAACATTGCACTATGCGGTAAGAAAACTGCACTATGCAACACGAACATTGTACTATGCAACACGAATATTGTACAATGCAACATGAAGATTGTACTATGCAACAGGAACACTGCACTATGCAACACGAACATTGCACTATGCAACACGAACATTGCACTATGCAACACGAATATTGTACTATGCAACAAGAACACTGCACTATGCAACACGAACATTGCACTATGCAACATGAACACAGTAATATGCAACAAGAACACTGCACTATGCATGCAACAAGAACTCTGAACTATGCAACACGAACATTGCACTATGCAACACGAACATTGAACTATGCAACATGAACATTGCACTATGCAACAAGAACACAGCACTATGCAACAGGAACATTGCACTATGCACCACGAACACTGCACTATGCAACACGAACATTGCACTATGCAGTAAGAAAACTGCACTATGCAACACGAACATTGCATATGCAACACGAATGTTGCACTATGCAACACGAACACTGCACTATGCACCATGAACACTGCACTATGCAACTAGCCTTTCAGTCATTAAAAGTATTGCAAAAATGAACATTGCACTACGCAACACAATTATTGCACTATGCAACATCAACATTGCACTATGCAACATCAATATTACAGAATGTAACATTAACATTGCACAATGCAGCACGAACTTTGCACTATGCAACACGAGCATTCTACTATGCAACATGAACGTTGTACTATGCAATACGAATATTTCACTATGCAACATGAACATTGCACTATGCAATATGAACATTGCAACACGAACTTTGCACTATGCAATACGAACATTGCACTATGCAACACAAACTTCGCACTATGCAACACGAACACTGCACAATGCAACAAGAACATTGCACTATGCAACACGAACTATGCACTATGCAACACGAACATTGCACTATGCAACACGAGGTTTGCACTATTCAACCTCAACATTGCACTATGCAACAACAACATTGCACTATGCAACATTAACATTGTACTATGCAACATGAATACTGCACTATGCAACAAGAACACTGCACTATGCAACACGAACATTCCACTAAGCACCACGAACACTGCACTATGCAACACGAACATTAAACTATGCAACACGAAAATTGTACTATGCAACATTAACATTGTACTATACAACATGAACATTGCACTCTGGAACACGAATATTGTACTATGCAACACGAACATGTACTATCCAACACAAACATTGCACTATGCAACATGAACATTGCACTATGCAACACGAATATTGTACTATGGACCACGAAGATTGTACTATGCACAACACGAACATTGCACTATGCAACACGAATATTGCACTATGCAACACGAACATTGCACCATGCAACATCAAGATTGCACTATGCAACATCAACATTACAGAATGTAACATTGACATTGCACTATGCAACACGAACTTTGCACTATGCAACACGAGTCATTGTACTGTGCAACATGAACATTTTACTATGCAACACGAATATTGCACTATGCAACATGAACACTGCACTATGCAATATGAACATTGCAACAATAACTTTTCACTATGCAATATGAACATTGCACTATGCAACACGAACTTTGCACTATGCAGCAAGAACATTGTACAATGCAATACGAATATTGCACTATGCAACACGAATATTGCACTATGCAACACGAACTTTGCACTATGCAACATTAACATTGTAATTGTACTATGCAACATGAACATTGCACTATGCAATATGAACATTGCACTACGCAACTTGAACATTGCACTGTGCAACATAAGCATTGCACAATGCAATATGAACAATGAACTATGCAACACGAACTTTGCACTATGCAATATGAACATTGCACTATGCAACACGAACTTTACACTATGCAACATTAAGATTGTACTATGCAACATGAACATTGTTCTATGCAACACGAACATTGCACTGTGCAACATGAACATTGCACTATGCAATACGATCATTGCACTATGCAAAACGAACATTGTACTATGCAACAAGAACATTGCACTATGCAATATGAACATTGCAACAAGAACTTTGCACTATGCAATATGAACATTGCACTATGCAACACGAACTTTGCACTATGCATCAAGAACATTGTACAATGCAATACGAATATTGCACTATGCAACACGAATATTGAACTATGCAACACGAACTTTGCACTATGCAATATGAACATTGCACTATGCAACACGAACTTTGCACTATGCAACATTAACATTGTAATTGTACTATGCAACATGAACATTGCACTATGCAGTATGAACATTGCACTATGCAACATGAATATTGCACTATGCAACATAAACATTGCACAATGCAATATGAACATTGCACAATGCAACACGAACTTTACACTATGCAACACGAACATTGCACTATGCAACACGAACATTGTACAATGCAATAAGAACATTGCACTATGCAACACGAATATTGCACCATGCAACATGAACATTGCACTATGCAACACGAACTTTGCACTATGCAACATTAACATTGTACTTGTACAATGCAACATGAACATTGCACTATGCAATATGAACATTGTACTACGCAACTTGAACATTGTACTATGCAACATGAACATTGCACAATGCAACATGAATATTGCACTATGCAACTTAAACATTGCACAATGCAACACGAACTTTACACTATGCAACACGAACATTGCACTATGCAACAGGAACATTGTACAATGCAATAAGAACATTGCACTATGCAACACGAATATTGCACTATGCAACATGAACATTGCACTATGCAACACGAATATTGCACTATGCAACACGAACTTTGCACTATGCAACATTAACATTGTACTTGTACAATGCAACATGAACATTGCACTATGCAATATGGACATTGCACTACGCAACTTGAACATTGTACTATGCAACATGAACATTGCACAATGCAACATGAACATTGCACTGTGCAACATAAACATTGCACAGAGCAATATGAACACGAACATTGTACTATGCAACAAGAACATTGCACTATGCAACACGAACATTGTACTATACAACACGAATATTGCACTATGCAACATTAACATTGCACTATGCAACATCACCATTGCTCTACGCAACATGAACATTGCACTATGCAACAGGAACATTGCACTATGAAACACGAACTTTGCACTATGCAACATGAACATTGCACTGTGCAACATAAACATTGCACAATGCAATATGAACACGAACATTGTACTATGCAACAAGAACATTGCACTATGCAATACGAACATTGTACTATGCAACACGAATATTGCACTATGCAACATTAACATTGCACTATGCAACACGAAAATTGCACTATGCAACATTAACATTGCACTATGCAATACGAACATTGCACTATGCAACACGAATATTGCGCTATGCAACATTAACATTGCACCATGCAACATTAACATTGCACTATGCAACATGAACATTGCACTATGCATGCAACACGAAAATCGCACTATGCACCACGAATATTGCACTATGCAACACGAACATTGCACTATGCAACATGCACATAACGCTATGCACCATGAACTATGTAACATGAACAATACACTATGCAACATTAACATTGCACTATGCAACATTAACATTGCTCTATGCAACATGAACATTGCACTATGCAACAGGAACATTGCACTATGCAACACGAACTTTGCACTATGCACCACGAATATTGCACTATGCAACACGAACATTGCACTATGCAACATGCACATAACGCTATGCACCATGAACTATGTAACATGAACAATACACTATGTTACATGAACATTGCACTATGCTGCATGAACATTGCACTATGCACCACGAACATTGCACTATGCTACATGAACATTGCACAAAGCAACATGAACATTGCAGTATGCGACATGAATCCTGGCTACAATACTCAACATGAGCATGCAAAACGCAATCTACACATTATGTCATAAGAACCATGAACATTTCACTAAGCAACATGAGCATTGCACTATGCCATATCCAAATTACAGTATGAAACATGAACAATGTTATTTGCAACATGAACAATGAACCATGCAACATAACTACTGGCTGCAATACGCAACACGAGCTCTGCAATATGCAACATGAACATTACAATATGCAACATGAATACTGCTGCAATAGCCAACATGAGCACTGGAACATGCAACATGACTACTGGCTGCAATACGTAACATGAAAACTGCAATATGCAACATGAACAATACACTATGTAACATGAACATTGCACAATGCGACATGATCATTGCAATACGCAACTTGAACATTGCACTATGCACCATGAACATTGCACTATGCAACATGCACATTCCGCTATGCAAAATCCACATTACACTATGCACCATGAACATTGCACTGTGCACCATGACCATTGCACTGTGCATCATGAACATTGCACAATGCTCCATGAACATTGCATTATGCAACATGAGCACTGCACTATGCGACATGAATACTGGCTGCACTACGCAACATGAGCCTGCAAAAGGCAACAAGAACTACACCATATGCCGTATGCAACATGAACATTGCACTATGTTGCATGAACATTGCACTATGCACCACGAACATTGCCCTATTCTAAATGAACATTGCACAAAGCAACATGAACATTGCAGTATGCGACATGAATCCTGGTTACAATACTCAACATGAGCATGCAAAACGCAATCTACACATTATGTCATAAGAACCATGAACATTTCACTAAGCAACATGAGCATTGCATTATGCCATATACAAATTACAGTATGAAACATGAACAATGTTATTTGCAACATGAACAATGCACCATGCAACAAAACTACTGGCTGCAATACGTAACATGAAAACTGCAATATGCAACATGAACAATACACTATGTAACATGAACATTGCACAATGCGACATGATCATTGCAATACGCAACCTGAACATTGCACTATGCACCATGACCATTGCACTATGCACCATGCACATTACGCTATGCAAAATCCACATTACACTATGCACCATGAACATTGCACTGTGCACCATGACCATTGCACTGTGCATCATGAACATTGCACAATAATCCATGAACATTGCATTATGCAACATGAGCACTGCACTATGAGACATGAATACTGGCTGCACTACGCAACCTGAGCCTGCAAAAGGCAACAACAACTACACCATATGCCGTATGCAACATGAACATTGCACTATGTTGCATGAACATTGCACTATGCACCACGAACATTGCCCTATGCTACATGAACATTGCACAAAGCAACATGAACATTGCAGTATGCGACATGAATCCTGGTTACAATACTCAACATGAGCATGCAAAACGCAATCTACACATTATGTCATAAGAACCATGAACATTTCACTAAGCAACATGAGCATTGCATTATGCCATATACAAATTACACTATGAAACATGAACAATGTTATTTGCAACATGAACAATGCATCATGCAACATAACTACTGGCTGCAATACGTAACATGAAAACCGCAATATGCAACATGAACAATACACTATGTAACATGAACATTGCACAATGCGACATGATCATTGCAATACGCAACCTGAACATTGCACTATGCACCATGAACATTGCACTATGCACCATGCACATTACGCTATGCAAAATCCACATTACACTATGCACCATGAACATTGCACTGTGCACCATGACCATTGCACTGTGCATCATGAACATTGCACAATGCTCCATGAACATTGCATTATGCGACATGAGCACTGCAGTATGAGACATGAATACTGGCTGCACTACGCAACCTGAGCCTGCAAAAGGCAACAAGAACTACACCATATGCCGTATGCAACATGAACATTTCACTATGTAGCATGAACATTGCACTATGCACCACGAACATTGCCCTATGCTACATGAACATTGCACAAAGCAACATGAACAATGCATCATGCAACATAACTACTGGCTGCAATACGCAACACGAGCTCTGCAATATGCAACTTGAACATTGCAATATACAACATAAAATACTGCTGCAATAGCCAACATGAGCACTGCACTATGCACCATGACTACTGGCTGCAATGCGCAACATGAGCACAGCAATATGCGACATGAACACTGCACTATGCGAAATGAACAATGCCATATGCACATCGCATTATGCAACATGGGCAATATCATATGCAACATGAACAATACATTCTGTAACATAAATTATGTAATATGCCAAAAAAATCAATGCTCATGCAATATAAACGTTGCACTATTTGGTATGAACATTATACTAAGCAACATACACATTGAACTGTGCAATATGAACATTGCAATATGCAAAATAAAAAAAGCAATATGCGACATTAACAATAAAGATTAACAACGTTATAGACAAAATGAACACTGCACTGTGTCGAATGAACATTGCAGTTTGTGAGCATTTCACTATGCAATATGATCATTACGCATGAACTTTACAATATGCAACATGATCCATACCCTATGCAACATGATCAATGCAACATATATTATGAATAGTGCACTATGCAACACGATCAATGCAATAAGAAACATGATCAATGCACAATGTCATATGAACAATGTCTTATCCCATATGAACATTGCACTATGCAACTTGAACAATGTATTATGCAATATGAACTTTGCACTATATCGTATGAACATTGAACTACGCAGTATGAACATGGCAAATAATAGCATTATACCACATTAACAAGGATATATGAAAAATGAACACTGCACTGTGTCGAATGAACATTGCAGTCTGTGGACATTGCACTATGCAATATGATCATTACGTATGAACTGTACATTATTGTATACTTTCATATTGTCCCGTTTAGTTTCCATTGAGATAAATGTGCAATATTCTACAATATTGCACACATTGATATTGCACCGGAACTTTTTCTCGTGCTTGCTAAGAGCCACGACATAGAAATAAGGAACTACTTTCCAATAAAATAACGGAATCCTTCCTATAGTGTCAACAAAATATACTTGTTTTTTTCAAACTTTTATGGCAGAAATTGATAAAATAATTGAAATGGTCACTCACCCACTGCTTTTAACGTTATAGGATGGTAAACAAACTTTAGAAAATAGCTTGATGTTTTTAATGACGTCATCCGACGTCGACGTCGTTTTCGCGTAAAATAATCATCCACACAAAATAAAACCAAATGACAAGATAAGAATTCCATCAAAAGCTATAAAAATAACACAAATACAATGAAGAGTAATAGTCATATAATTAACATTGATCGAAAACAATATGAAAGTATACAATAAACAGGTTATTGAATTTGTATGGCTAAATATTACTTGAAACTCGTTGTTTTGGCGCAGGACGACTCGCACTCGCAAGCTCGTCGTCCTTTGCCAAAACAACTCGTTCCAAGTAATATTTAGCCATACAAATTCAATAACCTATAATATGCAACATGATCAATGCAAGATATAACATGATCTGTGCTATATGCCACATGAAACTTGATCAATGCACTATGCGACATGAATACTGCACTTTGCAACTTGGTCAATGCAATATGCAACATGACCATTGCACTACGCAACATGGTCAATGCAATATGCAACATAAACATTTCACTTTGTAACATGATGGATGCACTATGCAACATGATCAATGCACTACGCAACATGGTCAATGCAATATGCAACATAAACATTTCACTTTGTAACATGATGGATGCACTATGCAACATGATCAATGCAATATGCAACATTATCTATGCATTCTGCAACATGTCCATTGCCCTTTGCTATATGAACATTGCACTATGCCGTATGAACGATGAAATATGCAGCAATACCATTTCATTTGTTTTGCCACTGACCTTTCCAAAGCGGTAGCCCTATTGCCAAGCGTTTTATATTTGTTATATCACATACCTTGACTTTTATTCATCGTTGTAGTTGTTGTTTGTTTCTGTGCTTGTTTATTGTTGACTGTAGTCTTTGAATTCTACATTTCCTGTTTGACTTTTATATCTTCGTTAACCTAGTACTATATATATATCGAAAGGACAAATTGTATATCATTTCAAGAGGTTGCACCGATGCAAAAGTAAAATGGGTCAAAATGTAAAACTGAGTCAGTATCTGATGTTTTACAAACAATGTACAGTTCTCATAACATACTACATGTGAAAGGTTGCATGTTATATCGTTGCATTAAGGGTCAATACATATGCCATGGGTTGTTGAGTGGGCTCCTTGGGTCATGCTCTGTGGGTAGGATTTGGTGTGGTGATCGGGTCAAAATATGTTTTTGCCAGATAAGGTGATGTTGCTTATACACTTGAATGACATATCAACAACCGTGCAATGACACAACAAAATACGCACAAGGGTTATCTTGAGTACTTGGGAGCGGTCAAAATGTAGAACTTAGACTATATCTTTTCTTTTTTTTGTTTTATCACGCTTTTCTGTTTGCAATACAAACTTCAACATTGTACAATGCTCACACTGGCTCAAGTCTCACACTGGCTCAAGTGTGAATACATGTAATTAATTAAGAGTGCGGAAATTTGCGAAGGCGCGCTAGTTATTGAAATCGGGGTTAACATGTCCGCTTTAGTTGCCGAAACTCATAAATAATACGCATGTTGAACAAAGTCGAGTGAATGCGTTAGTAATATTATTGTTTATGAAGCAAAATCGGTGGCACAAATCCATGAATGAACTGGATTAGAGCTGTAATCAATTATAAAAAAAATTAATTTCTCAATTCCCCATTTTTGACATCAATATTCTGTGACACGAACATTAGTTTCCGTGATCAATAATTCCGATTCCGTGAAGTGCCTCGTCGATTTCCGAACCGGTAAACACTGTTGTAACGGAAATTGAGCTTTGCGTGTTTTGAAACTTTACCGGATAATACAATGTACTACTCATATCGTTATGTCAAAGGAAATGTGGCAAGGATCCGGAAATTCATAATCAATGGTGCCATATAGCATGTATGACGTCATACTCAACTTAAAAAAACTATGACAAACTATAAAAATGTATTTTTTGTGCCAGATTTTGCCAAATTTTGCCGGGTTTTGCCGGATTTACCAAATTAAAAGATATTCAAACTGTGCAATAGAGCAATAGTACCGTACTACTTAGTACTCTGCCTAGACTGATTATTAGGAGATTTACATAAATTATCTGTATTAGTGACGGGCCATACACATATACAGAAACTGATATTTAAATACGGTGAAGTTAAGCAATACAAATATACAAATGCTAACGCGTTCTAAAAGTTTACAAGTATGCACTGTTCTCAAGTTATGTTCCGCTTCAAAACCTGTTGCACATTTAGCTTTATGCAGTGCTGTCACAGTTTGTTTATCTTCAGACCATAGTGTATATTTAAGTACAGTCGACTGTAGTTTACCACGAGTATGTACTCAATTTGCGTTTGATAAAGACACAACTAAGAAGATGAACTGGTCTAAAGTACAGAAGAAATATAGATTAAGCATAATATGTTAAAATGAGATAATAATAATAGAAGAGTAAGCCACAATACTCCCTAGTCATTAAACTATAATAAACAAATAGGAAGTGGAGGTATTGTTTGCAAATTAATTTATCATTCAAACAAAGAATGACGCTCATGTATTTGGTTGCTCCATAAGTAAAACAGTGACATTGTGCAAGAATGATGTTAAGAGCACCCTAGGACCTGGTTTAAACCCCAGTGATCTTTCTTTATCAGAGACTGTTCCAAGGCGGTCAGCCCTTTTTTGTTTTTGTTTGTCATGTCATGTCTTGCTTTTATTCATCTGTGTTATTGTTTGTTTCTGTGCGTATTTTCTACTTTTTTGGATAGACATATATAATCATGCTTGCAGTAGTTGACGAGTGGAATGTGTGGAGGAATGGTAGTTTCATTACAGCACTAGTATCTTATCATAAAGAAAAACAGAGTAAACAAACAATGGGGCACATGGAATTTCACGTAGTCCGATTTACAGAACGGTGACATAAAGCTAAGATTCCTTTTATACGGAAGCGGCAAACGATATGCGGTATACGGCTGCCGCATACGGCTGCGTCTTGCGTCATACAAGATTCCATATATACGGTAAACACTGCGTTTGTGGGTCTTTTTGCGGCAGATCTTCTTGTGAAGAGGTCACATTCTGGAATCCCCCATCCGATGTTTTATCCGTATGCCGGACGAATTTTAGTTTAATAACATTTTATTGCAGATATGTTACAATACATAAATTCAACATCACAATATTCATAGCAACATATGCAAATGGATTGAACTACAAGTTATTACAACATTAGTTACAGTTCTCTCCATTGTGGCTGAAAAAGTGTACTTGATTGTCGATTTGAAATTGTAACAATACATTTACATATGAACTTGATAAGAAAAACGAAGAAAAAAAAATCAAAAATTTAAACTCTGCCTTGCCATTCTACCCCCACGCAATCTCCACCGAAAATAACACCCGATATCCACGTTCAGGCTGATAGAAACATAGCGACAGTTGATCTAGACAAAATACAATGGTATTTCAATACAAGTGTTAAGGATTTTGGAATCGTTTAGTGTTTTTAATATAGTTTTGAACTTGAGTAAATAGAATATGATTTTCCTCATCCGTTAGTTGGTCGATGCCATAAACAAGTTTGCGAGGACTTAAGGGATGAAATATACGAGTGTCTAAAAACAATTGCCGTCTTTCATTTCTAAAAATTACACATTTACACAAATAATGCTTAGCATCTTCAACACCATCACCACATAAACAATTGGGATTATCCCTCAAATGATTAAGATAGAGATCAGCGTTTAAATTGCTGCAATTGTTTCGCAAACGCGCATGTATAACTGAAAGGTATCTATCACCCAATGTGTAGTATTGAGATACTATCGGTGGTTTAAAGTATGTTTTAAGTCTAGTTTTAAAAATCGAATGGGATGGTGCTTCGCGAATGTTAATATCAAGTTCGTTCCAAAGTTTTAGAGATGACGGTAAGACTGATCTCGAAAATATTTCTGTTCTTCTAGGTAAAGTAACGAAGTTGGAACTGTTTCTCAAGTTATAAGGATTCGATTCTGCAATAGTTGCGGGGAATATTTCATTTAAGTAACTCGATAAATCTCCATTTTTAAACTTGTAGGTAAATATCAACTTTTGGATATGTCTTCTATCCAATGTCATGATATGTCATAACATCTGGACGTCCTTGTTTAGGACGGTTGTTGGTCAATACAGTCTCTCTCTAAGACGTTGAAACAGTCTTATAGTGCATTTATGCACGCCATGATGGACAGACACGAAACGCTGCGAAATTCCGTTTAAGCTATCTGACGGCGTCTTCACAATACGTTTTACGTAAACTATGCATTAAGAAAACCTTACCACACCGTATAATCGGCAATCACCAAGTCGGGCGTTGTTTCAAATCGGTTCCGATGTTTACGCGATGAAGACACGGTAGATATATTTATTTGACTTATAGCTATGCATATTGGGTGATATTACTAGCATTTCGTATGCTAGGATGTTCAGATATGTTTGCAGATTATGTCAATACGTTTTTAGTTCATATCAACTGAAAATAGAGTTATTGTCTGTAACCTTACGAAGGTTTACACAAGAAGCACAATTTACACAATTCAAACCAAAACTCGTCCTTTGCACATAGTTCTGAGTTTGTTTCACGATACCGATTCAATCTATAACCATTGGAGAGCACACGTGTAACATTTTAGACTTTTCCACCTAGTAGTAAAGGAAATATTAACATTTGAAGGAAACGTGGCAGTCGTTGCAATCGGTCAATATTGGAAATACTGTCGTTGGCGTCGGCTTAGTGAAATTAAAAAACGTTATTATATTTCAAAATAAGTGTCACCAAATGGTAACAAATATTGAAGTGATTAGTAAACATAATGCTAAATAGTGTTTCACATTGAAGCACTTCTTTGAGTTCTACACAATCCATATATGTACGTTGTATTTACATGCAAGATTCAAATATAGACATAGTAGTATCGTCCAGGTTACGTAACTGTAGTGAATCTAAATAACACATGTTAAAGTCCATAACACAGTAAATGTATACATACACGTATGGTATTCAAAAATCAGTTTTAATTCGTCTAGATCCTATTTTGTAAAGACAGCAACTTACGATATAGTTTGCTGAAAGGCACTACGATAGGCCGATATACATATCATTTATTACATATGCTTTTGTGTATCCTTACG
Organism: Cyrtodaria siliqua; assembly: GCA_037043455.1. NCBI lineage: Eukaryota > Metazoa > Mollusca > Bivalvia > Adapedonta > Hiatellidae > Cyrtodaria > Cyrtodaria siliqua. Next base: position 114,398 of record JAWPHD010001435.1, on the reverse strand, counting down.
GTATGTGATGGGTTTAGTCTCCATCTGTCTGTCTGTCTGTCTGTCTGTCCGTCCGTCTGTCCGTCCACAAAATGCCACACAATATAACAGATTAACGCTTCAATGTACAACACATTTGGCATGTGTATCAATGTCAATGAGAGTCTCAAGACCGACAATGGCCTTTTCAAAGCGACTTACAGCTAACTTTTCCCCATTGGTACAAAATATACTGAATTATTCTTTATCTTACAGCGTTCTTTAGTTGATTAAACTGCAACTTTAAAGGCACACACGACAGTTTTGAAGTTGTATCAAGCATTGAATCATCAGCTTGATTTATATATCGGTCATACTTTTTATAATATACCTGATATCGTATATTAATTAAATAATATTCTGAGTTTTGGTTTTTCTTTGTTATCCTACCATAGTTCATTTCTTCAAACCCGGACGTCTGCCCAGGAGCCCAGGGTGAGTGAGTCGGGTGAGGTAATTTTTGTTTGTAATTATGTATCAAATGCAATTTTATGTTGATGTGATTTTACTGTATATTTTTTCCCTCCTACGTCAACCGCGGGGAAAGAGGTGCCAAAAGCTCAAATACATTAAAAAGTCAATGTATTTTCCCCCTTATTATGCAGATAACTTGGTATCTGTAATCGTCTATGACAGATAAACAACATATCAAATGATTATACTATTTGAAACGTGGATGTCTGCCCAGGGGTTGGTTGTATGTGTGTGTGTGGGTGAGTGGGGCTGGGAGTGGTGTAAAGGGGCGGAGGGTAATATGGGGTGTCATTTGTTTTTTCTAATTATTTCTCAAATGAAACGTTATGATGATGGGATTACACTGTATACAGTTGTTTCCTCATACGTCACCGGTGGGGCCTGAGAGAATGGGCATCAAATATACTAATAATTCAATTACAGAGTCTCATTATTTCCATACTTTTGCACATTAATTGGTATAAATAGTCGTCTATGAAAGAGATACACAGCATATCAAATGATTTCATATTTAAAACTCGGACGTCTTCCCTGGGGTTGGGAGTAAAGTGGTGGGTGGTATACAAGTATACACCTCATAAAATACAAAGCATATCAAACAGTTTTGGTGTTCCAACCTTAGAGGTGTGCCAAGGTGTGGGAGTGGGGGTGAGTGTGTGTGGGGTGAGTGTGTAGTGTGGGGGATATGTAAATTGTGTCAAATATCTATTTTTCTTCCTCAATAAAATATAATGATTTTGTGAATATCAGTATAATTGGCTCCAGCGTCAAAATGGGACTCTGGGATAGGGGTCAAAAGTTCAAATACGCAAACACCTAAACATTGTGTATTCATTTACAGTGTCATACATGTATAGCAGAAATAGTACTATTTCCGATATGAGTATCAAATAACAAATAACACAATTACATGTAAAATGGGTAAGGGTTAAAGGGAATTGACATGTATGAAGAAAATTTAGGTATTTCCAATGGCGCGCCGTCGAATTCGTTCGATTTGTTTGATTTGTTTATTTTAATGTTGTATTTTTTTATTTTTTTTTCCATTTTTTTTCGCTCACAATTCAATAATCCATAAGCACTCAACTATTTAAAAAAAGAGACACATAGATGGTATTAAAGGACATTGGCTAAAACGAAATTGAATTGTTTGACATTGACTGTGTTGTAAGAAACCACTGATTAGAGATTACAAGGTTAACTATCATCCTTCAACATGGGCGTAGTTGTCTTGAAATGCATATATAGGCCCGATAAACTAGAGGGTCCGGTGCATGCTGCCCCGTCTTGGGCGTAGCTGTCCTGAAATGCATATATAGGGCATGCTCCATAATCTTTTTTTTCTTAACTCAGCTATACGATGGTGCGATCTGGCGTACAGCTGACAGAGCACTTGAGTGGTATTTGAACAAAATATTTTTGTTGACAAATTTGAGAATTAATATTTTGACAGAATTGAATTACATACACTGTAAAATAAAAAAAATAAAAATGTTGACCCTTAACCCCATCCCCTATCGCTTCTGTTTATATCGCATTTTTGGACTTTTTCATTTTTCAAACTGATGTATAGGCTCGGGCCTATATGGCCTAATAGTAGCTACACCGATGTTCAAGAATGAATGATGATCCAAACACGTCACTAATGTTGAGTGTGCAAATGTCTTGAAAAATGATATATAGGGTCCTATAGAAACCACAGCGTCCGAACGCAATGGCATCGTAGGTCCGCACTGTACTGCAAACAAGGATTAGAAACTACACTGAAAGAGACAAAAAACAATAGAAAGGGTGGTGAAGACAGGGTTACCGACTTCGAACGGTCAGTAGGCAATAAGGCCTAATGGTTAGCTTGAATCGATTTTATATGCGCACAATCCTCGCTATTATCCTGTCTTCAGTGTCCAAATAGCCAAGACAGTGTAAACAAAACTACATCCCATCAAAAGGAATTCTCTAACAATAAAGTCCACATCCAGAGAAACTAACTAAAGATACACATACAAAATTGAAACCTATCTAAAATGTCAACTAAAATATGTTAATATTCAAAATCTATCACTATAGTGATAATTTTAAGATATTTTAAGCAAACTTTACGACAATGCATTTAATGCAGCTGTTACTAATTTGATGTGACGACTAACATAGGTTGGACCGAACATGCACACGTGTCTAATTTCGGACATATCAATGTATGCACAATTAAAGTATCTATTAAACTCACAAATATTGTTTTCAGATTTTCTACACGTTGTATGTAATCTCTTCACATAGCTCTAAATTAGTCATAAGTTAAACGTGACAACATGTATGTAGTAACTGAGTCTCGAACGTGTGTCTGATGTATGTAACCTTGAAATACTGACTTAAACATATCATGTATGTTGTGTTTCCGTAGTTGCTGGTAAGTCTGTACTGTACGCGGGGCACACACCGTGTCTTATATACCAATAGTACATATAGTACATTATCCACGCCCCTGACGATGTCAGTTTATAGAAATGCCTTAATTTCCGTTTATAAGTCGGTGTATTGCTGTATTTACAATGCGAGTAACTCTAGAAATAACTTACCAACACAAAATGCGAACAGGAGTGCAACGTTCAGGATGTTACCCATTGTCATGGTCCGAAATGGTATCAAAAAACAATATCAAAACAATATATATATCTACAGACACATATTGTAATATAGTATGCATCAGCAGCACTTGATTACTCTGTCAACAGGGTAAAATCAAGCGTATAAACATAGAGCAGTACGTGATAAAATAAATATAATACTAGATATGTATATTCAGATGAACTTTACAATACTAGTAGTAACTTGTATCCATGGTGATAACGGCCTCCGGTGTTATATATGGTATGTAACAATATATAAAATATATGGAAATCTGGAACATCTTAGAAGAGTAATATTTTATTTATATAACGACAAGATGATCATATGCCAAAAGATAATATATATTTTGGCAGTTTTTATGTTAGATGCTATGCATATTTCAACTCATAATTATGAGTTGGAAAGTATGCACATCAAAATAACAGGATATTCTGATTGTTTTCAGTGTCCTTTAGGCATCATATTATGAACTGAATTCAGGTTTAAAGAGTCACGGGTGTATCCTTTGTTAACGGTGATAAGTTGGAGCTAGTGGGACTTTAAAACACTATTTGTCTTTTGCCATACATTGTTTTCGGAAATGATGCCAATATTAAGTTGTGATGTGCTATATAGATAGGTCATGAAGATAGTTCAATCAGTAGATAAGATAGTGTTGCATGCAAAAAAGAATTTAAAGTATTTACAAGGAGTAAAATCTCGAACGCAATAACATATATTTCGCTCTACTTATGCATTGGCATTTTGTGTTTATTTTTAAAGTATGAATGGGGAACTGGTCGTCTGCTATATTAGGATAAGGATCATTTCCATTAGTATATGTACATCTTGCTGTATGAATGGGGAACTGTCCGTCTGCTATATTAGGATAAGGATCATTTCCATTAGTATATGTACATCTTTAATGTATGAATTGGGAACTGACCGTCTGCTATATTAGGATAAGGATCATTTCCGAACTGGCCGTCTGCTATATTAGGATAAGGATCATATCCATTAGTATATGTGCATCTTTAATGTATGAATAGGGAACTGGCCCTCTGCTATATTAGGATAAGGATCATTTTCATTAGTATATGTACATCTTTGCTGTATGAATGGGGAACTGGCCGTCTGCTATATTAGGATAAGGATCATTTCCATTAGTATATGTACATCTTGCTGTATGAATGGGGAACTGGCCGTCTGCTATATTAGGATAAGGATCATTTCATTAGTATATGTACATCTTTAATGTATGAATGGGGAACTGGCCCTCTGCTATATTCGGATAAGGATCATATCCATTAGTATATATACATCTTTAATGTATGGATGGGGAACTGGCCGTCTGCTATATTAGGATAAGGATAATTTCCATTAGTATATATACATCTTTAATGTATGAATGGGGAACTGGCCGTCTGCTATATTAAGATAAGGATCATTTCCATTAGTATATGTACATCTTTAATGTATGAATGGGGAACTGACCCTCTGCTATATTAGGATAAGAATCATTTCCATTATTATATGTACATCTTTGCTGTTACAACAAAAATAAGCTGACCTCTCTGATACTATAAGTTAGCATGTGAGATTGACATTATTTCCAGTACAAAGCCATTTTGATTACTACTTTTGTACTATTATAATAGGTGTTCATGGGGACAGGGACATCTGAGTACTGATAGTATGCAACTCATCATTTAAAACTTCCAGATTTTTAGTTCAAAGCATTAATTAAGAAATAATGTACAACTTGTCATGAATTATGGATGAAATAATGTCACGGCTTCTCGGTCTTACGGATACGGAATGATTCACGAGGGTGGATCGTGAATTATTCCGCATCCGTAAGACCGAGAAGCCGCATGATACTGCATGAACAAACGTTACATTTAGAGTGGAAACAAAATCCGTGGATTTTGTATTTTGTATTCATTACCGATAATATTTTAATAAAGATTATAGTAATTAAGTATGCATTATAAACCCCAAAATGTTTTAACACTTATCAAATATAAGATTTCGTCATTAAAACGCAGTTAAAGATTGTTGAAAATCTTTTGATTTTTTATTCTGTAAACATGTGGTATTCGAGAAACTGTATAGTTTACTTCTGAACAAAAATATGTTCTTTTCGGTTCTGTGATCCTCCGTGCATCTTATTAAAAAGCAGGAGCTTCTTTTTCTTTTCTTTTTTACACCTTTTGTAAAATTAATGTTAATAAGTATGGTCATATATGCTCTAAGTTTGCTAAGTAATACATTTTCCTATAAAATATGCAATGAAATTATAAACTTTTCTTTTTCTATTATTAACTGGTCTGTATTCATGAACGCAAGCAAATTGTATAGAATCGCGTCTAGTAAATTCAACAAACTGCTTATCTATCTATAAAATTGATCTATTTTAATTTTTACCCTAGACGTTTCGGCACCCATTTATATTTGAGTATTATAATGAAGTAAAGAAGTAAAGAAATTAAATATTTTCTATAAGATCACTTGTAATTGATTTAAAATGCAAAGTTGATTGCCTTAATGGTAACTCCGAAGCGGTGTTGTGCTTGAATACAACTAAAACATGAATATAAATAGGGCCCATATGATAATCACTTATAAAGTTTAAATAAATATGACTTTATATTATATTGTAGCATGGTCACTGAAATTCTCTTTGTAATAGCTCGAGGTAAATCGTTTAATTAAAAATACTTGTATATGTTCCCTTTAACATTTATAATAATGAGACCAAACAAAAAAGTATCTGTATTCATACAGTATCTTTTAATTCTTCACTTTACCTTGCTGTCATCTCTATATCGACGACTACAGGTATGCGACTTGAACAAAGCCTCCACAAACTAACCCATTATTACAAATCGTCTACATATAACGCATGCGTTATATTTTTCTTGTTATTGATAGAATGCACAGTATACTGTAAACCGGCCATATATGATATTACTAATTTAGCTAACGGTCATTGCTCGTCTGTGAAATCAACATTTACATTCTTGATTGTTTTATTTACAAATATCGGTAATTAGGACAATTTGTAATTATGCTTTTCTTACACAATTATTTTAAAAACGGCTCTATATATCTATATCATTATAACAAATATTATTCATGTTCATATCAAATAAAACTGTTAAAATCGAAAGCAGTACACTGTTAAAAGACTAGGGACAACTTGAAAGCTGCTTTAGTCCTATGTTCCATTTTGTTTAATTATTGTTTGATTATTGTTTATAAAAATGTTTGCGGTAAAGAAGTTCGACACGGAAACTCTCGGCGACTCGGCGCTAATGGTTAGTCTGTTTTTGCAGTCGAGTTATCTCCATAAAATATTTTAAAAGGTCGCTTTCGCATTATAAATATCTATTTTTTACAGATATAATGTATATACGTAACCTTTGTATTATTCATCAGTGAAAAAAGTCGTTCATAATAAAATAAACAAAAATAGATTCATATTTGGATTTGGAAATAGTAATAGTAACCGTCGGTGTGTCAAACTATTTCAAAGGGAGTACTTCCCATGCTGTTTTATTGAAATATTAAAATACACATATATCCTATATGTTCACGATATATGAATGACTTAAAGAGGCACACCGTAGTCATGTTGTTGTTTTTTTCGCCCCGCAACTATTTTCAAAAATAAGAATTCGACCAGCTGTTTTAAGTGATCTGGATTATCATGTGTCAATCAAAATGCACATGAATCATATATAATAATTTATATAGCTTGATACAGATTTTTATGGAATTTTTGCTGTATGTTCATCTATATAACATTGCATGTACAACTGCCAGTCCTCGAGTTATAGTTTGTCTCTTAGAAAGATAAAGAAAACGAATACAAAGCCGGTCTTGCGTTTATTGCATTGATAAAAGTATGTTTCACTTTTGTAATCAATTTGTGAAAAAAACAACACAAAAAAAAAAACGAAAAAAGAAAACGTGAATGTCATATATCTAAAATTATCCTGATGTTTTCTGGATTAATAGCGATTTTACTTATGCACACTGTTTTAGAATAGTTTCATATGTTACATAGGCAAACTTGCCACATATGAAACTCATGTGAAAGGATATTCATATGAAATTCATATAAAAATCATATGAGAATCATATGAAAATTGTTTCATATGATTCTCATATGAAATATTTCATATGAAAATCATATGAAAGGTATCATATGAAAATCATATGAAACAATTATCATATGAATATCATATGCAATTTAGTTCTTATGATAATCATATGATTTTCATATGAGAATCATATGAAATGTTAAGCACTGATATTTGTTCATTTTGACATTATTATGGTTGTGTAAAGTGTCACACAGTAGTCTTGATTCTTAAAATCTCGCGATGTGTCATTAGTTTTCTACATATAAATTCCAGGGGCGTAGCGTAGCATTAAAGAAAATCTCCCATTTGGAGCGCACCTCGTATTAGGAGTATGTTGAAAATTAATTATTAGACTATGTCTAAACAAATTGTGTTGTATAGTACTAACTGTTGATCATATTGTATATTTAAACATATGCAAGAATAACAAAGAAAAAAACAATTGGTGGTGTGTATGGTGGCTGATATGTGCCATCTCGTCTTTTCGTTATTTCGCCGCGAAATAACGCCGAGCGAAAAGACGCCGGGCGAAATAACGAAAAGACGAAAAAACGCCGGGCGAAATAACGAAAAGACGAAAAAACGCCGAGCGAAAAGACGACAAATAGTCAAAACGCCGGGCGAAAAAACGAAAAGACGAGAAACCGGCACGCGAAAATACGACGTTTTATATATTTAAATTCTCGTTATTTTGTGTGAAGTTTTTTCGTTTTTTCGTTATTTCGCCCAGCGTTTTTTCGTTTTTTTGTTATTTCGCCCGGCGTTTTTTCGCCCGGCGTCTTTTCGCTCGACGTTTTTTCGTCTTTTCGCATGGCGTCTTTTCGCCCTGCGTCTTTTCGCCCGGCGTTATTTCGCGTGGCGTCTTTTCGCCCGGCGTCTTTTCGCGTGGCGTTATTTCGCTCGGCGTTTTTTCAACTTTTCGCATGGCGTCTTTTTGCCCGGCGTTATTTCGCGTGGCGTCTTTTCGCCCGGCGTTATTTCGCTCGGCGTTTTTTCGTCTTTTCGCATGGCGTCTTTTCGCCCGGCGTCTGTAACCTGTAACCACTTTTATTCACAGAAACGAAAAAATATGTAAGAGAGAAAATAAAAAAAACCTTTCCTCGTCTGCGTTCTTGGAATAAAGAGATTCGTTTAAGTACATCAGGTATTTCATCGGTTTCTGCTGAATGGTCAATACATAAAGTATTTTAATAAGTAGTTTAACTAAGTGTGTTTTGTTGTACATTGTTATTAAATTAGTCCAATGTGACAGTCTTTTAATAATGAGTAGATAAAGCTAGTGTTGGAAATCTGATGAAAATTCATTACAGGTCATCAGAATGTTTAACGGACCGATGAGCGATCATTAATCGATTGACATGGTTTCTATATTAGACACCAGTGTAAGCCTTTTTGCAGAGTATAGTGAAGAAAAGAAACACATTACAAGTTTCTTCTAGTCACAATAAGTATGTTCTAGTCAGCCTATTTTCACGTTATATGAAACACCATTCGTTCGATCGTTCGTTCGAACGTTCATTCCATCCATCCATCCATCCATCAGAATGGCAACCAGGGACGAGGCTCTGCCTGATGGTCATAGACCACTATTGCATTTTCCATAGACTTACTGTTTAATGTTTTCCCATCTGACATGCAAACAAAAACCCCAGGCTTACTGTTGCTTACCCTGTTACACAGATGAAGCTTAGATGCATGTAAACAGGAACTTCGTGTTAGGGGTTGACCTATTTTTAGTGCCACTTCTGATGTCCAAAGGACATGACCCTACAATTTGAGGGAATCCCCAAATAAATTTATTTAAATCACCCTCTTTCCTTTTTATTCTGCTATATCATAGAGCTGAATCATACAAATGAAAGCTATGTTAAATAATAATCAGAAATAAATAACAAATTTAAGTTAACCTAATTGAATTTCCCACCTAGTCTATCATCCAATCAAAATAAGGCTTATGTATGCATTAGACATTGGGGTTTCCATATACTTTTTCCGCCAATCAGACCGGTTTTTGCAATAGGGTACTATCACCTAAAGGAGACGCGACATGTCTTCAAAATATTTATCGAACATATCAAACTGACCAGTAAGATGGACCGAATGGATGGACAAGAAGCTTTCGCTAACATTTTCAGTCTTTCCGGTTAAATGGATGCATTCAAACCACCTTATACCCTAAATATTTTTAGACGCGTTTTACCAAACACAAAAAGTGTCATAATAATTCAACCGTTCAATATATTTTGATCAAATAAAGTTACCAGACATGGTCTTTTGTGTGCCAAACCAAAAAAGAAAAGTAGTTTGGAGTTCTGACTTCAAAATCACTCATGCATGAAAATGTTCATTTTTTATGAAGGAAAATGCATATTCTCAAATTCCAATATTTCTTATGAACAAATTATACCCTAAATGTGCTACTGAGACTATTTTCATTACAAATAGTCATTCAATGCTACATTTTGACCAAAATATGCAAGAAAACACAGACAAAATAGAAGTTATGGCTCAAAGAATAAGCCTACCCCACACTTGTATAGCCATTTATCAACTACCCAGTGATTTCAAGCCCAGGAAAATGCAAGGTAATTTTATTGTTAAGACTAAAATGATATATAATGCAATTCAGTACACCAGTATCTCTAATAATAAGACCAATACATGTGAGATATTGCAGGGTTATGCCATTGCAGGATGATTATAAATGGATTAATGAAGAAAACTGGACGTGTAAGCATATCTTTTAGAAAACAATACAAAATAAATGCTATTTTCTATAAATCTCTTTATGTTTTAGCCTCAAAATGATAAAATCAAATCATCCCATACAAAATGTGAACATTCTGAGGCTTTCGGTACAAAGGAGGACATTTTTTTAGTCGCGTCAAGTCAAAATTTAAGAAAAGAGGCTTTTTCAGATTTTAGCCTCATACGGTACCTTAAAACATAAAATTGATATTAATTGTAAGCAAATCTTTTGATGCATTACCTATTGACAATATTCCCCTTATAGACACTAGAGATGACACTCAAGTTGCTCCAGGGATGCTGAACATTATAGCCAACCCCAGATTTCACCCAAAAGCACACATATTGTGATTTCAATGCTCAAAATCCTATTCTGTTTTGAATTTCAAAATCTTAACATCATTTATTGTGTTCACTGTCTGTTTCACGTATTCACAGAAAATTCCAAGCTGATTGGACCAGTAATAGCAATATTAAGAAAAAACATAAAAATCTTCCTTTAAGGAGACGCGACATGTCTTCAAAATATTTATCGAACATATCAAACTGACCAGTAAGATGGACTGAATGGATGGACAAGAAGCTTTCGCTAACATTTTCAGTCTTTCCGTTTAAATGGATGCATTCAAACCACCTTATACCCTAAATATACCCTGGATTTTTAGACGCGTTTTACCAAACACAAAAAGTGTCATAATAATTCAACCGTTCAATATATTTTGATCAAATAAAGTTACCAGACATGGTCTTTTGTGTGCCAAACCAAAAAAGAAAAGTAGTTTGGAGTTCTGACTTCAAAATCACTCATGCATGAAAATGTTCATTTTTTATGAAGGAAAATGCATATTCTCAAATTCCAATATTTCTTATGAACAAATTATACCCTAAATGTGCTACTGAGACTATTTTCATTACAAATAGTCATTCAATGCTACATTTTGACCAAAATATGCAAGAAAACACAGACAAAATAGAAGTTATGGCTCAAAGAATAAGCCTACCCCACACTTGTATAGCCATTTATCAACTACCCAGTGATTTCAAGCCCAGGAAAATGCAAGGTAATTTTATTGTTAAGACTAAAATGATATATAATGCAATTCAGTACACCAGTATCTCTAATAATAAGACCAATACATGTGAGATATTGCAGGGTTATGCCATTGCAGGATGATTATAAATGGATTAATGAAGAAAACTGGACGTGTAAGCATATCTTTTAGAAAACAATACAAAATAAATGCTATTTTCTATAAATCTCTTTATGTTTTAGCCTCAAAATGATAAAATCAAATCATCCCATACAAAATGTGAACATTCTGAGGCTTTCGGTACAAAGGAGGACATTTTTTTAGTCGCGTCAAGTCAAAATTTAAGAAAAGAGGCTTTTTCAGATTTTAGCCTCATACGGTACCTTAAAACATAAAATTGATATTAATTGTAAGCAAATCTTTTGATGCATTACCTATTGACAATATTCCCCTTATAGACACTAGAGATGACACTCAAGTTGCTCCAGGGATGCTGAACATTATAGCCAACCCCAGATTTCACCCAAAAGCACACATATTGTGATGTCAATGCTCAAAATCCTATTCTGTTTTGAATTTCAAAATCTTAACATCATTTATTGTGTTCACTGTCAGTTTCACGTATTCACAGAAAATTCCAAGCTGATTGGACCAGTAATAGCAATATTAAGAAAAAACATAAAAATCTTCCTTTAAGGAGACGCGACATGTCTTCAAAATATTTATCGAACATATCAAACTGACCAGTAAGATGGACCGAATGGATGGACAAGAAGCTTTCGCTAACATTTTCAGTCTTTCCGGTTAAATGGATGCATTCAAACCACCTTATACCCTAAATATACCCTGGATTTTTAGACGCGTTTTACCAAACACAAAAAGTGTCATAATAATTCAACCGTTCAATATATTTTGATCAAATAAAGTTACCAGACATGGTCTTTTGTGTGCCAAACCAAAAAAGAAAAGTAGTTTGGAGTTCTGACTTCAAAATCACTCATGCATGAAAATGTTCATTTTTTATGAAGGAAAATGCATATTCTCAAATTCCAATATTTCTTATGAACAAATTATACCCTAAATGTGCTACTGAGACTATTTTCATTACAAATAGTCATTCAATGCTACATTTTGACCAAAATATGCAAGAAAACACAGACAAAATAGAAGTTATGGCTCAAAGAATAAGCCTACCCCACACTTGTATAGCCATTTATCAACTACCCAGTGATTTCAAGCCCAGGAAAATGCAAGGTAATTTTATTGTTAAGACTAAAATGATATATAATGCAATTCAGTACACCAGTATCTCTAATAATAAGACCAATACATGTGAGATATTGCAGGGTTATGCCATTGCAGGATGATTATAAATGGATTAATGAAGAAAACTGGACGTGTAAGCATATCTTTTAGAAAACAATACAAAATAAATGCTATTTTCTATAAATCTCTTTATGTTTTAGCCTCAAAATGATACCGAGCGTTCATGATTGAGCCGTGAACAAGTCAGACTGTTATTTCACATGTATACATCTTTATCACTTTTATAGAAGTAAGTATTGTGTGTTCTTTCCTAACTACACTTGACACAGTAACTAGATATATTCATGCAACTAATTTGAACCATACACTGCCGAAATATTGTCATCAGTGTTCGCGAACGTTTTTTTTTGTATTTACAAACATTTGCTCAGGGCGCTTGTTTAAGAAAAAATGTGTATTGGACTTTTAACATAAAGTTTAACTAGTAGGTCTACCTAAATAAGGTGTGTATCAGCGAAACAACATTTTAGTGGTAAATAAAAACATCTTTTCGAAATCGAAACCCGCGTTGTAATCGTCAATTGTGACGGAAACGTGGGTAGGTATAAAACGCGGAATAACACGCGCGGACTAGCGGCCTGCGGACTAGCGGACTGCGGACCAGTATGGTATAAAATGCGGACTGGTATTTTGCGGACCATATAAATAGATGGGACAAATAATACAAATATTCTAATTCTGGTCAGCAAATATTAAAGTTAGACGTTCTTTTAAACAAAAGTTAAGAACAACATTGTCCATGTTTAAACTTATTCTGTGCTGATTGACTCTTAATGTGTAATGTCCATAAGCATAGCTCTCTACTGCATTAACTAAATATTTTTTATCATCAAATGATGAAAGTCTGATCTTTTTTTGAAGTTTCACAAAATAACTCATGTGAATAGCTTTTGAACGACACCATAGTCAACAGTTGTAGGTATAAAATGCGGACTAATACGCGCGGACTAGCGGACTGCGGACTAGCGGACTGCGGACCAGTATGGTATAAAATGGGGACTGGTATTTTGCGGACCATGTAAATAGATGGGACAAATAATACAAATATTCCAATTCCGGTCAGCAAATATTAAAGTTAGACGTTCTTAAAACAAAATTAGTATGTGGTGTATGGTAATGGTCATTTGAAAAAAGATTTGCATAAAAATAATTCGTCAACTGACAGTTGTTATTAGATTCAATTGATGTTTAAAGCAAAATAGATATACATATATTTATTTATTTTTTAAAAAAAAGTTAATGCCGTAAACAAATATATTCATGTTTTAAATTATGTAAACTATAATAGTCTTGTAATTTTCTATTAAGTACGAATACAATTAGAAATTGTGTTGTATTAAACCATGTTAATTGATTGATATATTACAAAGTTTATATTGCAATTTGATTTGAATCTTATATATCTGTGAATGCTTCAATAAATACGAACACAATAAATAATAGTGTTATGTTTTGTGTATTTTACTCTTTTAGCTATGTATTCTCCAAATAATGAAATATTTGATTAAAAAACAAGTTGTTTTCTTCTACGTCCGGTATATGGGTTGGTCTTCTTATATATAGAATGTAAGTAGTGTGAACGTGGGGTGAGTAATTAGGTATGAAAGCACTAATTATTTTCCCCATAGACACCAATGTTAAAGTGTCACATATTAATGATTTGCTGCAAATTCAACTCAAGTATGGATAACGCAGCAGTGTAATGTTCATATAGAAAACTATTTTTCCACTTGAAAAATCACCAGAAAACGTGGGGTCAAAAGACATGTAAGAAAATTCTTGTTTGTTTACTAAACAGGTCAAGGGTACAGCTGTTTTTATTGATCGACTGTTTTCATTGCTCACATAGTGTAAGCATAGAGTCGAAATTTCGAAAATGTTCATCAATGATCCAGTAAAAACCTATTAATACGCTCCTTATACATATAATCACAAAATCGAATAGAAATGGACAGTTTTCTCCTACTTATAATGCCATCAAAAAAGGGATTACTTTTGAGAAATCGTGATCCTGTTGACATTATATTGGTTGAGTTTAATGATGTGATTTTATCAAATACCTTTCCCCACGATTACATTTCAATATGGTCATGATGAATACACCTACTGAGAACCTTGTGTTATATGTGATATTTCATAAAATAAATAATACGGGTAGATGCTTCAACCTATTAAGAAAAAAAGTCACGCCTTGATTTTGATTGATGGTAATTGTACACACCTGGGCCCCCGGCGTTTTATTAAACATCTTACGATAAGTCTCAAATGTTAAAACTGTTCACACTTTTGCACTTAAGCATTCAATGAAGACAACTATGTATGCATTATGTGCAGAAATATCAAATGTATAAGAAAAGGAAATGAAATCGCGTTCATTTGTGAATTGTAAATCAAAGTAAAGAATTTAAGAAATCAACTTACGATAAAAATTATCGTAAGTTGTTTCATAAAACCGGGCCCTGTTTTTTAATTTAAAAACAAAAAATGTTGTTTCACAGTCTCCAGGATATCTACCATTTCTTTTGAAATATATATTAAGAGTATACTTTTCCCATTACGTTTGATTGTTGATAATATCACACACCTGTATTTAAAATGAAAATAATATTTGTGTCACCATGTTGAACTTTTTTGAAACTATTAGTTAAATATTAATTAGATAAACTGATAGGTGCTTTATCATCAAATAAAAAAATCATTATTAAAAGTAGGTGGGTTTCTCTTCAATCGATCTTAATGGGAATGTATATGTGACAAAGACATTAACTCGAACAATACAAGAGCGTTTTGTTTGAAGAAGCCCAACAATTGTCGACCATGGTGTAGTTCAAAAGCTTTTCACATGAGTTATTTTGTGAAACTTCAAAAAAGATCGGACTTTCATCATTTGATGATAAAATATATTTAGTTAATGCAGTAGAGAGCTATGCTTATGGACATTACAAATTAAGAGTCAATCATCACAGAATATGTTTAAACATGGACACTGTTGTTCTTAACGAGAACGAAAATTTCCATTATAGAGATTTTAAATCACACTCGTAATTTCTACATGAAAATCCTGTCTTTCACATTCTACGTTCATATGCTGTATATGCAGTGTGTTTTAAGGCGACGTTAACATTGAATAAATATATATTATCATTAATTAGTGTTGGTTGTGTTTTTGTTTAGTCTAAATTAATAACAACTCAGTTTGGATTACACATATTTTATTAGAGGCTTACAACTTTGATTATAGACAAAATCATTCTTTATACAATAGGGATAAATGCGTAAATATACTCCGGGACGGGTGAGTGCCTGTTAAAAGGGTGCAGCAGGGCATAACCCTATGATTAGACAGAAACGAATTGCTGTTAGGCGGGGATGGGCTGTTTCAGATAATATCCGTAATCACCATCCATGCCCCCGCTTTAAGAAAATTATGTTTAGGCCCAGAATACACCCCTAGCAGGGGCGTAGTTAGAACCGTTTGAAATATTCGATGCATCAAGAGATCAAAAAGATATAGAGCTACTTATTCTTATCATTTCATCTTCTCTGGAGGTGCAGTATCATAGTACAGTATTTAGTTAACCATTTCTTTAAAAAGAGACATGTGATTTCAATGAAATGCGAGAGAAAATATTTGATTATACCTGTCAATAGATGGCGCTATTTGCAGTAAAACCACGTGACCACACAGACCACATCATAATGAAACGTGACCACATCATAATAGAAACTAACCACATCATAATGAAAACAGACCACATCATAATGTAAAGTGACCACATCATAATGGAAAGAGACCACATCATAATATAGAGAAGCCATCATATACCGGTAGTCAAAATTATTGACCGGTCATTTATATATATAATACAAAATAATGTATACTACTTCACATACCAGTGCCTTTTTTCTACATTTTGGGAACATAACCCATACCCTCAAGCGCGATTTTTCATAAAATTGGCAAACATTTATTTCATACTTGTATCTTTCATACTGTTTACAATACAACAAGACCAACACAGGCATTAAAAGCATTTCATATTCAATACTTGTCACATTTTTGCTACTTTTCAGTGTTCTTTCTTTTTCTTCTTTCAATTGGGAATTTTCTTCTCAAAATTGGGAAAAAAGATATGTTTTGTCATTGGGAATATGACCCAATAACGGCTATATAAACAGCCAAAGAAAAGCCCTACATACTATAATCTCAATGTATACCCTCTCATATACCTCTCATATACACTTTACAAATAATGTCCTAAAGTCCATCTACATCACACGTTGATTGCTTAATTTATTGCAAAAGTATGACCCTTTGTTTGACTTACATGATGGGGTATTCATCTACTTCAGTGATAGTTCTAGTATGTATGTTATTATTTGTTCTTGCACTTAAGTTAAAACAATTTAATATTTAGAGCTTCTACCAACGAGACTACAGAATAACTTATGCTATCAAGAAGATTCCACTCGTTCCTTTAAATACATCAAACATAAATGGATATAGCATACAGTGCACTGCAAGAACATGTCAAAGATCATTGAGCATGGACGCATTATACCACCACAAACGGACAAGGTTGGTATCACTGAGTGACAGGATACTTCTGGAAGTGATAATTGTTAAAAGTGTTAAACCAAACAAGTACAAAGCAATCCATATACATGTATCCAATCAACTTGAAAATGCACCTTTAAATCTGTGTGAAGACCTAGACATTTTTAAATTGAATGAACTATCAAAACGTCTTTCAGATTGGCTTTTAAGAGACAGAACAAAATACCTATTAATGTAACATTCATTAAAAACACAGATTGTTAAGTTTTTAGGTTTCATGGGATATTTAAAAGCATATGAATTTCATATGCAGCTCCTTTCATATGCTTTTCATATGATACCTTACATATGATTTTGCATACGGGGGCGCCCAATGGAACAGCCTGTAAACATAGCAGCCTGATTACCTTGACCTCCGAGATAATATATAGTGCCCCAACAATAGCGTAAATAATGGGGTAATTGTTGTGTTAGAATCGAAATAATAAATACGGACCTGTATTTTATCGGTGAATAAAATACAGTTAGTCGTTCGGATGCGAGAAATTAAATCACGAGTGCGTTACTACGGCTATGCATGAATCCTCCAACGCCACGTTAAATTCACACGCGCGGACTATCAATAGAGCGTGTTTTTACCACGCGACACCGGTATCTGTAAGGTTTCTGGTCAAGAAATAGAGCCAGTGTGGTAATAAATCATGCGAATATTCGGTGCAGCCTCTGGAAACATCAGGTGTATAATGCAGTGGATGTAAAAGGTTCATGTCATCTAGGAGAGTGGCCCGTGTGTGGTCATTAGTGTGTTCCTCTTCCATCATATTACCGTCAAGCATTCAGTGATCTGTCCAGCTTCCGTCATATCACCGTCAAGTGTTGTGAACTGTTCTGCTTCCGTCATTCACAATCAAGTATCAATTGATCTGTCCCGCTTCAGGCATATCACCGTCAGGTATCAAGTGATCTGTCCCGCTTCCATCCTAGTCAAGTATATAGTGATCTGTCCCGCTTCCGTCCTAGTCAAGTATCTAGTGATCTGTCCCGCTTCCGTCCTAGTCAAGTATCTAGTGATCTGTCCCGCTTCCGTCCTAGTCAAGCATCTAGTGCTCTGTCTCGCTTCAGTCCTAGTCAAGTATCTAGTGATCAGTCCCGCTTCCGTCCTAGTCAAGTATCTAGTGATCTGTCCCGCTTCCGTCATATCACCGTCAGGTATCACGTGATCTGTCCCGCTTCCGTTCTAGTCAAGTATCTAGTGATCTGTCCCGCTTCCGTCATATCACCGTCAGGTATCAAGTGATCTGTCCCGCTTCCGTCCTAGTCAAGTATCTAGTGATCTGTCCCGCTTCCGTCCTATTCAATATCTAGTGATCTGTCCCGCTTCCGTCCTAGTCAAGTATCTGATGCAGTCGTGGGTCCTAGCTTAGTACACAATCGCACTGAATCAGAAACTCAAAGAGAAACTGAAACACTTGATGATGATATAGCAGGTCCTAGTTTAATACACAATCGCACTGACTTAAGAAACTGAAACACTTGATGATGATATAGCAGGTCCTAGTTTAATACACAATCGCACTGACTAAGAAACTCAAACACTTGATGATGATATAGCAGGTCCTAGTTTAATACACAATCGCATTGAATCAGAAACTGAAACACTCGATGATGATATAGCGGGTCCTAGTTTAGTACACAATCGCATTGACTAAGAAACTGAAACAACACGCTGATGATATCGCGAGTTCTAGTTTAGTACACAATCGCATTGACAAAGAAACTGAAACACTTGATGATGATATAGCAGGTCCTAGTTTAATACACAATCGCACTGACTAAGAAACTGAAACACTTGATGATGATATAGCAGGTCCTAGTTTAATACACAATCGCATTGAATCAGAAACTGAAACACTCGATGATGATATAGCGGGTCCTAGTTTAGTACACAATCGCATTGACTAAGAAACTGAAACAACACGCTGATGATATCGCGAGTTCTAGTTTAGTACACAATCGCATTGACAAAGAAACTGAAACACTTGATTATGATATTGTGGACCCTAGTTTAGTACACAGTTGCACGGAATAAGAAACTGAAACATTTGATGATGATTATATTAGTAGTTGGATTGACACCAATACTTCTTCCACATCGCCTATAATCCCTTTAACAGTATATGTAACACAACTAGTGACATGTAATATAATACTTTAACAGTTTTTTTTATTCGAAAGAACTTAATTACAATGCAACCTCCTTGAGAGAGTAATACATACCTGTGCGTTTTACCTGTGAGATGAAATTGTAGAATATCAATTAACCGACGATCGATATTGCCATTCGTAACCATATATGCAAACTGGTACGTCTGGTTTTAAAAATAGAGAAAGGTTATGCAAAATATACTGCATGCTCAAATTAATATTTATTATGTTGTAGACACTTAAAAACATTTACAAAAGAAAACACTTGTCACTTTAACGATTTATATGTTATACATTCAATTCAGTTTCAACCAAAAATGTATTTGCAATGGCAAGTAGTTTAACATTAAGTGTAGACCTATACTTTAGAAAATATGGCATTCACAAAAAACGGTCAACTAAAACCAAAAAGCGATTACATGGAAAAAGAAAAGTAAGCGACGTACATAATGTCATATTAAGTACTTTTAAAACTGAACCTGAACGCCAGAATATGACCAACGGTGACCAGAATACGACAAACGGTTACCCGAATAAGACAAAAGGTGACCAGGATAAGACCAACGGTTACCAGAATGAGACCAATGTTGACAAAAACACGACCAATGGTGACCAGAATACGACCAACGGAGAACAGAGCAAGATCAACGGGGACCAAAATACGACCACATGTGACCAGAATAAGACCAACAATGACCAGACTAAGACCAAGGTAACCAGATTAAGACCAACGGTGATCCGAATACGACCAACGGTGACCAGAATACGACCAGTGTTGTACGACCAACGGTTACAATAATGAGACTAACGGTAACCAGAATACGACTAATGGTGGACAGAATAAGACCAACGGTGACTAGAATAAGACCAACGGTGACCGGAATAAAACCAACGGTGACCAAAATAAGACAAACGGTGACCAGAATAAGACCGATGGTAACCAAAATAAGAACGACGGTTACCAGAATACGACAATCAGTGACTAGAATAAGACCAACGGTGACCGGAATGCAAGCAACGGTCACCCGAATACGATAAGATGTCACCAGAAAATGACCAACGGTGACCAAAATACGACAAGCACTGTCCAGAATACGACGGATGTTGACTATAATACGACTAACGGTGACCATAATACGACCAAAGGTGACCAGAATACGACCAATGGCCAACAGAATACGACCAACATACGACCAATGGTCAACAGAATACGACCAACGGTCACAATAATTCGACCTAAGGTCAACAGAATACGACCAAAGTTGAACAGAAGACGACCAACGGTTACCGTAATACGACAAACATTTACCAGAATACGATCAAATTGACTAAAATGCGACCAACGGTGACCAGCATACGACAAACGGTAAACAGAATACGATCAAAAATGAGCAGCATCAGAACAACTCTCACCAGAATAAGATCAACTGTCACCAGAATAAGACCAACGGTGACCAGAATACGATCAACGGTGACCAGAATACGACCAACGGTGACCAGAATAAGATCAATGCTGACCAGAATACAACCATCTGTGTCCAGAGTACGACCATCGGTGCCAGAATACGACCAACGGTGACCAGAATACGGCCAACGGTGCCCAGAATACGGTCAACGGTGCCCAGAATATGTCCAACGGTAACCAAAATACGGCTAAAGGTGACCACAATGATGCCAACGGTGACAAGAATATGTCGAACGGTTACCAGAATAAGAACGGTAAGGAGAATAAGGTCAAAACTGACCAGAATACGACAGACGGTCACCAGTATAGAACAAACGGTCACCAGAATAAGACCAACGGGCACCGAAATAAGACCAACCTTGACCAGAATACGAGTGCGACCAACGGTAACCAAAATACGGCTAAAGGTGACCACAATGATGCCAACGGTGACAAGAATATGTCGAACGGTTACCAGAATAAGAACGGTAAGGAGAATAAGGTCAAAACTGACCAGAATACGACAGACGGTCACCAGTATAGAACAAACGGTCACCAGAATAAGACCAACGGGCACCGAAATAAGACCAACCTTGACCAGAATACGAGTGCGACCAGTGGTGACCATAATAATATCAACGGTGAGTAAAGTTATATATGTACTTTCTGCATTCTCTATCTCGGTGTACATTGAAATATTAGGTCCTTATAGTGTGTTAACTCTGGCCAAGGTAGGTATTCATACATATAAGCTGCCTCAGTATCTTCACAATGTATTATTGCACCTCGCACAAAATCCTAGGAATTTCATTGGATTAGAGCGGTCACATGGTGACCCTCTATTGTTTTATAGTGGGTCAGTAGATTTCATAGAGGGTCACTAAAACAATATGGACAACACTTTTGATTCAAAGTTTAAATCATTTGCAAATAGTTCTTTAAATCGTTAGTAACAAACATAATAAGTAAATGTAATAATGTTTTTAAACTGTACCGGTAAGGACGTCAACGTCATGACGTTAAATTGCGCGAACGTCTCAATGACGTTGACGCTCCATTATAATGGGTTAAATATCGGCGTTTGCCTTAAAAAAGGTGCTCGATGCAATAAATCAGTTATTGGGTTTGTTACTGACCCCCTACAGAAATATGTGGGGTCAGTCAGATGTATATACAGCTGACTGACCCCACATATCGCCGAGTCCCCCTATACATCTGACTGACCCCACATATTTCTGTAGGGGGTCAGTAACAAACCCAATAACTAATATTGGTTATTCACACACCGAAACTATGCGTTTATGTTCGATGTAAACATACGTAGTAGAATTAAATTTACAATGTATAAAGTTGTTTACAATACAATAAAGGAATAATATACTTATGATAGAGCTACCATCGTGTTTGTATACATAACTCGCCAGTAATAAAGTGTTGTCTGCATTTATAGGCTATTATTTTTTTCATATATGCCCCCCGCCCACCACCCTACCCCCACACTTTTATTTTCGACCCTTTCATTTTGCAACGCGTTGCATGTTTAGTGTTTGAACTAATTAGAGTTGTTCAGTATTTTTTTTCTATTAAATTGTCAGATGACCGGACTGATTGTGGATCATATGACTGCGTATACGTACATCCTGAAATGACAGTAACGCTTGATGTAAGTCTTCACTTGTCTTGTCGTGCCCTTCATGCAATGTTCTCGTGTTTCTTCGGCTTTGCCACTGCTCTGAGTACTTGCTTTGTGGCTTTCAATGCTTTATGTTTTATACTCATATATACATGATCATATTTGAGTTATATTTCCTGTTACTGCTGCCTAGTTTGTTAGAGGATATATTCTGGCGAGGATTTCTGTACAATTTACATTTTCCCGACTTATCGGGATGGCAACAGGGTATGCGTGATGGTTGATGAACCCTAGATCTTGGTTTAAACTGTCAGCGGCCTTTTTTCAAACCTGTTATATTTGTGATGCATCCCTTGCCTCTGTGCTATCCTGGTAGTTGTTCTTTTTTCACTGTGTGTATTTGATTGACAGTGGTCCTTTAATGTTTTAGTTTGGATTTTAAATCAGCTTTTATAATGGGCGCAATGACCGCAAACATGTTTAAATCCACAATCGACCGCGTAATCGACTCTTTGGCGGATGCAATAACTTAAAGCGCTAGATAGTGCGGATGAAATGATATAAACGGCAAGAGTAAATCAAGACAACTTGAGCGGTTTAGACCCAGCGAAGTATGTAGTCAACTCAAACGGATATATGTATAATGGAACTAAATCTAAAAAGCAGAATATGGATTGAGCCTTCTCTCACGGGTGTGTCCATAGTATGGAAAGAAAGATATGTTAGAGATGGTTATGGATACCACGGGATATAAGACCAATATAGTTTAGGCATGGGATGGCTTCCACGAGATCTTAGACAGAGGATGGCTACCAATATATCTTAGACAAGGGATAGTTACCAAGATATCTTAGACAGGGGATTTTTACCAAGGTATTTTAGACAGGAGATATCCATAACGAGATCTTTGACAGGGGATGGCTGCTAAGAAATCTTAGACAGATGATGGCTACTACGATATTTTTGATTGGGGATAGCTACCACGATATCTTAGACAGGGGATGGTTACCAAGTTATATTAGATAGGGCATGGCTACCAAAATATCTTAGACAGGGGGTGGTTACCACGATATCTTAGACAGGGGATGGGTACAACGGTCTCTTAGTCAGGGGATGGTAACCATGCGATCTTACGCAGGGAAAGGCTACTGCGTGATCTTTGGCATGGGATGGCTACAACGAGATTTTAGACAGGGGTTGGCTGATACGATATCTTATACAGGGGATGGCTACCAATATAACTTAGACAGGGGATGGATACCAAGATATCTTAGACAGGGGATGGCTACCACGGTATCTTAGATAGGGGATGCCTACCACAATAGCTTAGACAGAGGTTGGATACTACACTATTTTAGACAAGGGGTGGATAACAATAATAGCTTAGACAGTGGGTGGCTAATACGATATCTTAGACCAGGGAATGGCTACCGTGATATCTTAGACAAGGGATGGCTACAATGATATCTTATACAGGAGATAGCTACCACGATATCTAAGACAGGAGATGGCTTCCATTACATCTTAGACATATGACGGCTTATACGACATCTTAGAAGTTGATGGCTACCACGATATCTTATACAGGAAATGGCCACCAATACATCTTAGACAGGAGATGGCTTCCACGATATCTTACACCATGAAATCATAGACAGGGCTGGTTACCAAGTCATTTTCGACAGCGGATGGCTACCACGGTATCTTCGATAGGGTCTAGCTATCTAGATATCATAGACATATTTTAGGCAGGGGATGGCTGATATCTTAGACAGGGGATGCCTACAAAGATATCTTAGACAGGTAATGGCTACCATGCTATTTTCGACAATGGATGCCTACCACGATATCTTAGACAGGGGATGGTTACACGATATCTTAGACATAGGATGGCTACCACGATAACGTAGACAATGGATAGCTATCACGATATCTTAGACAGGGGATGGCTACCACGATATCTTAGACAGGGGATGGCTACACGATAACTTAGACATAGGATGGCTACCACGATACCGTAGACAATGGATAGCTATCACGATATCTTAGACAGGGGATGGCTACCAAGATATCTTAGACAGGTAATGGCTACCATGATATCTTAGAAAAAGGATGGCTACCACGATATCTTAGACAGGGGGTGGCTACCAAGATATCTTAGGCGATGGCTATCAAGATATCTTAGACAAGGGATGGCTACCACGATATCTTATTCAAAGGATGGCTACAACGATATCTTAGACAGAGAATTGCTACTACGATATCTTAAACAGGTAATGGCTATCATGATATTTTAGGCAGAGGACGGATGATATCTTAGACAGGGGATGGCTACCACGAGATCTTAGACATGGGATGGCTACTACGATATATAATACAAGGGATGACTGATATTTTAGACAGGGGATGGTTACCATGCTATCTAAGACAGGATATGGCTAACACAATATCTTACGGGAAGGCTACCACGATATCTCAGATACGGGATGGCCACCATTAAATCTTAGACAGGGGATGGCTACCGCAATATCTCAGGAGATAGCTACCATGATATCTTAGACAAGGGATGGCTATCATGATATCTTTGACAGGGTATGGCTACCACAATATCTTAGGAGATGGCTACCACGTTATCTTAAACAAGGTATAGCTACCACAATATCTTAGGAGATGGCTACCACGATATCTTATACAGGGTGTGGCTACCACAATATCTTAGGGGATGGCTACCACGATCTATTATACAGGAGATGGCTACCGACAGGGTATGGTTACTACAATATAATAGGGGATGGCTACCACGAAATATTATACAGGGGATGGCTACAACGATATCTTAGACAGGGTATGGCTACCATATCTTAGGAGATGGCTACAATGATATCATAGAAAGGGTGTGGTTATCATGATATCTTATACAGGGTATGGCTACCATGATATCTTAAACAGGGAATGGCTACCATGATATCTCATACAGGGTATGGCTACCATGATATCTTAAACAGGGTATGGCTACCATGATATCTTAGACAGGGTATGGCTACCATGATATCTTAGACATGGTATGGCTACCATGATATCTTAGGAGATGGCTACCACGATATCTTATACAAGGAATGGCTTACATGATATTTTAGACAGGGAATGGCTACCATGAAATCTTAGACAGGGAATGGCTACCATAATATCTTAGAGAGGGTATGGCTACCACAATATCTTAGGAGATGGTTACCATGATATTTTAGACAGGGTATGGCTACCATGATATCTTAGATATGATATGGCTACAATGATATCAAAGTTAGGGAATGGCTACCATTAGATCTTAGACAGGGTATGGCTACCATGATATCTTAGACAGGCGATGGCTACCATGATATCTTAGGAGATGGCTACCACGATATTTTAGACAGGGTATGGCTACCATGATATCTTAGACAGGGAATGGCTACCATGATATCTTAGAAAGGATATGGCTACCATGATATCGTAGGAGACGGCTACCATGATATCTTAGACAGGGTATGGCTACCATGATATCTTAGAGAGGGTATGGCTACCATGATATCTTAGACAGGGAATGGCTATCATGATATCTTTGACAGGATATGGCTATCATGATATCTTAGACAGGGAATGGCTACTATTAGATCTTATACAGGTTATGGCTATCATGCTATATTATACAAGGAATGGCTACCATGATATCTAAGACAGGGAATGGCTACCATTAGATCTTAGACAGGGTATGGCTACCATGATATCTTAGACAGGGTATGGCTACCATGATATCTTAGGAGATGGCTACCACGATATATTATACAAGGAATGGCTACCATGATATCTAAGACAGGGAATGGCTACCATTAGATCTTAGACAGGGTATGGCTACCATGATATCTTAGGAGATGGCTACCACTATATATTATACAAGGAATGGCTACCATGATATCTAAGACAGGGAATGGCTACCATTATATCTTAGACAGGGTATGGCTACCATGATATCTTAGGAGATGGTTACCAAGATATCTTAGACAGGGTATGGCTACCATGATATCTTAGAGAGGGTATGGCTACCATGATATCTTAGACAGGGAATGGCTATCATGATATCTTAGACAGGATATGGCTATCATGATATCTTAGACAGGGAATGGCTACTATTAGATCTTAGACAGGTTATGGCTATCATGATATCTTAGGAGATGGTTAGTACGATATCTTAGACAGGGTATGGCTACCATGATATCTTAGAGAAGGTATGGCTACCATGATATCTTAGACAGGATATGGCTACCATGATATCTTAGACAGGATATGGCTACCATGATATCTTAGACATGGAATGGCTACCATAAGATCTTAGATAGGGTATGGCTACCATGATATCTTAGGAGATGGCTACCACGATTTTTTAGACAGGGTATGGCTACCATGATATCTTAGACAGGGTATGGCTACCATGATATCTTAGACAGGGTATGGCTACCATGATATCTTAGGAGATGGTTAGTACGATATCTTAGACAGGGTATGGCTACCATGATATCTTAGAGAAGGTATGGCTACCATGATATCTTAGACAGGATATGGCTACCATGATATCTTAGACAGGATATGGCTACTATTAGATCTTAGACAGGTTATGGCTATCATGATATCTTAGGAGATGGTTAGTACGATATCTTAGACAGGGTATGGCTACCATGATATCTTAGAGAAGGTATGGCTACCATGATATCTTAGACAGGATATGGCTACCATGATATCTTAGACAGGATATGGCTACCATGATATCTTAGACATGGAATGGCTACCATAAGATCTTAGATAGGGTATGGCTACCATGATATCTTAGGAGATGGCTACCACGATTTTTTAGACAGGGTATGGCTACCATTATATCTTAGACAGGGAATGGCTACCATGTTATCTTAGACAAGGAATGGCTACCATGATATCTTAGACAGGGTATGGCTACCATGATATCTAAGACAGGGTATGGCTACCATGATATCTTATACAGGAAATGGCTACAATGATATCTAAGACAGGGTACGGCTACCATGATATTTTATACAGGGAATGGCTACCATGATATCTAAGACAGGGTACGGCTACCATTATATTTTAGACAGGGTTAGGCTACCATGATATCTAAGACAGGGTACGGCTACCATGATATTTTATACAGGGAATGGCTACCATGACATCTTAGAAAGGGAATGGCTACCATGATATCTTAGACAGGGTATGGCTACCACAATATCTTAGGAGATGGCTACCACGATATCTTAGACAGGGTATGGCTACCATGATATCTTAGAGAGGGTATTACTACCTTGATATAATAGACAGGAAATGTCTACCATGATATCATAGACAGAGAATGGCTACCATGAAATCTTAGAGATGGTATGGCTACCACAATATCTTAGGAGATGGCTACTATGATATTTTAGACAGGGTATGGCTTCCATGATATCTTAGACAGGATATGGCTACCATGATATCTTAGACAGGGAATGGCCACCATTAGATCTTAGACAGTGTATGGCTACCATGATATCTTAGGAGATGGCTACCACGATATCTTAGACAGGGTATGGCTACCATGATATCTTTTTCAGGGTATGGCTACCATGATATCTTAGACAGGCGATGGCTACCATGATATCTTAGACAGGTAATGGCTATCATGATATCTTAGACAGGGTATGGCTACCATGATATCTTAGACAGGAAATGGCTACTATGATATCTTAGACAGGGTACGGCTACCATGATATCTTAGGAGATGGCTACCACGATATCTTATACAAGGAATTGCTACCATGATATCTTAGATAGGGTATGGCTACCATGTTATATTAGGCAGGAGATGGCTACCATGATATCTTAGACAGGATATGGCTACCATGATATCTTAGACAGGGTATGGCTACCATGATATCTTAGGAGATAGCTACAACGATATCTTATACAGGGAGTGGCTACCACGATATTTTAGACAGGGTATGGCTACCATGATATTTTAGACAGGGTATGGCTACCAGGATATCTCAGGAGATAGCTACCATGATATATTATACAGGGAATGGCTACCATGATATCTTATACAGGGAATGGCTACCATGATATCTTAAAAGATGGCTACCACGATATCTTATACAGGGGATGGCTACATCGATATCTTAGACAGGAAATGGCTACCATGATATCTTAGACAGGGTATGGCTACCATGATATCTTAAACAGGGTATGGCTACCATGTTATCTTAGACAGGGTATGACTATCCTAATATCTTAGACAGGGTATGGCTAACACAATATCTTAGGAGATGGCTACAACGATATCTTATACAAGGAATGGCTACCACGATATATTAGACAGGGTATGGCTACCATGATATCTTAGACAGGGAATGGCTACCATGATATCTTAGACAGGGTATGGCTGCCATGCTATGTTAGACAGGGTATGGGTACCATGATTTCTTAGACAGGGTATGGCTTCCATGATATTTTAGACAGGGTATGGCTACCATGATATCTTAGACAAGGTATGGCCACCATGATATCGTAGGAGATAGTTACAACGATATCTTAGATAGGGAATGGCTACCACGTTATTTTAGACAGGGTATGGCTACCATGATATTTTAGACAGGGTATGGCTACCAGGATATCTTAGACTGGGCATGGCTACCATGATATCTTATACAGGTAATGGCTATCATGATATCTTAGGAGATTGCTACAACGATATCTTATACAAAGAATGGCTACCAGGATATCTTAGGAAGGTTATGGCTACCATGATATCTTAGACAGGGTATGGTTACCATGATATCTTAGGAGATAGCTACCACGATGTCTTATACAGGTAATGGCTATCATGATATCTTAGGAGATTGCTACAACGATATCTTATACAAAGAATGGCTACCAGGATATCTTAGGAAGGTTATGGCTACCATGATATCTTAGACAGGGTATGGCTACCGTGATATCTTAGGAGATAGCTACCATGATATCTTATACAGGTAATGGCTATCATGATATCTTAGGAGATTGCTACAACGATATCTTATACAAAGAATGGCTACCAGGATATCTTAGGAAGGTTATGGCTACCATGATATCTTAGACAGGGTATAACTACCATGATATCTTAGGAGATAGCTACCACGATGTCTTATACAGGGAGTGGCTACCATGATATTTTAGACAGGGTATGGCTACCAGGATATCTTAGACTGGGCATGGCTACCATGATATCTTATACAAGTAATGGCTATCATGATATCTTAGGAGATTGCTACAACGATATCTTATACAAAGAATGGCTACCAGGATATCTTAGGAAGGTTATGGCTACCATGATATCTTAGACAGGGTATAACTACCATGATATCTTAGGAGATAGCTACCACGATGTCTTATACAGGGAATGGCTACCATGATATTTTAGACAGAGAATGGCTACCACAATATCTTATGAGATGGCTACCATGATATCTTATACAGGGAGTGGCAGCCATGATATTTTAGACAGAGTATGGCTACCATGATATCTCAGACAGGGAATGGCTACCATGATATCTTAAAAGATGGCTACCACGATATCTTATACAGGGGATGGCTTCCATGATATCTTAGACAGGGTATGGCTACAATGTTATCTTAGAAAGGGTATGGCTATCATGATATCTTAGACAGGGTATGACTACCATGATATCTTAGGAGATGGCTACCACGATATCTTATACAGGGAGTGGCTACCATGATATTTTAGACAGAGAATGGCTACCACAATATCTTATGAGATGGCTACCATGATATCTTATACAGGGAGTGGCAGCCATGATATTTTAGACAGAGTATGGCTACCATGATATCTCAGACAGGGTATGGCTACCACGACATCTTAGAAAGGGAATGGCTATCACGTTATCTTAGACATGGTATGACTACCATGATATCTTAGAGAGGGTATGGCTACCATGATATCTTAGACAGGAGATGTCTACCATGATATCTTAGACATGGTATGACTACCATGATATCTTAGAGAGGGTAAAGCTACCATGATATAATAGACAGGAGATGTCTACAATGATATCATAGACAGGGAATGGCTACCATGAAATCTTAGACAGGGTATGGCTACCACGATATCTTATACAGGGAATGGCTACCACGATATCTTATACAGGGAATGGCTACCATGATATCTTAGAGAGGGTATGGCTACCACAATATCTTAGTAGATGGCTACCATGATATTTTAGACATGGTATGGCTACCATGATATCTTAGACAGGAGATGGCTACCATAATATCTTAGACAGGGTATGGCTACCATGATATCTTAGGAGATGGCTACCATAATATCTTAGACAGGCAATGGCTACCATGATATCTTAGAGAGGGTATGGCTACCACAACATCTTAGGAGATGGCTACCATGATATTTTAGACAGGGTATGGCTACCATGATATCTTAGAGAGGAGATGGATACCACAATATCTTAGGAGATGCCTACCATGATATTTTAGACAGTGTATGGCTACCATGATATCTTAGAAAGGAGATGGGTACCACAATATCTTAGACAGGGTATGGCTACCATGATATCTTAGGAGATGGCTACCACGATATCTTATACAGGCAATGGCTTCCATGATATCTTAGAGAGGGTATGGCTACCACAATATCTTAGGAGATGGATACCATGATATTTTAGACAGGGTATGGCTACCATGATATCTTAGAGAGGAGACGGCTACCACAATATCTTAGGAGATGCCTACCATGATATTTTAGACAGGGTATGGCTACCATGATATCTTAGACAGGAGATGGCTACCATGATATCTTAGACAGGGAATGGCTACCATTATATCTTAGACAGGGTATGGCTACCATGATATCTTAGGAGATGGCTACCACGATATCTTAGACAGGGTATGGCTACCATGATATCTTAGACAGGCGATGGCTACCATGATATTTTATACAGGGAATGGCTACCATAATATCTTAGACAGGGTATGGATACCATGATATCGTAGGAGATGGCTACCACGATATCTTAGACAGGGTATGGCTACCATGATATCTTATACAGAGAATGGCTACCATGATATCATAGACAGGGTACTGCTACCATGATATTTTAGACACGGTATGGCTACAATGATATTTTAGACAGTGTATGGCTACCATGATATCTTATAAAGGGAATGGCTACCATAATATCTTAGACGGGGTATGGCTACCACAATATCTTAAAAGATGGCTACAACGATATCTTATACAAGGAATGGCTACCACGATATATTAGACAGGGTATGGCTACCATGATATCTTAGACAGGGAATGGCTACCATTATATCTTAGACAGGGTATGGCTGCCATGCTATATTAGACAGGGTATGGGTACCATGATTTCTTAGACAGGGTATGGCTTCCATGATATCTTAGACAGGGCATGCCTACAATGATATCTTAGAAGATGGCTACAACGATATATTATACAGGGAATGGCTACCACGATATATTAGATAGGGTATGGCTACCATGATATCTTAGACAGGGAATGGCTACCATGCTATCTTAGACAGGGTATGGCTATCATGGTATCTTAGACAGGGTATCGCTAACATGATATCTTAGGAGATGTCTACCACGATATCTTATACAGGGAATGGCTACCATGATATCTTAGACAGGGTATGGCTACCATGATATCTTAGATAGGGTATGGCTACCATGATATCTTAGGAGATGGCTACAACGATATCTTATACAGGAAATGGCTACCACGATATCTTAGACAGGGTATGGCTACCATGATATCTTAGACAGGGTATGGCTACCATGGTTTCTTAGGAGATAGCTATCACGATATCTTAGATAGGCTATGGATACCATGATATCTTAGACTGGGCATTGCTACCATGATATCTTAGACAGGAAATGGATACCATGACATCTTAGACAGTGTATGGCTACCATGATATCATATACAGGAGATTGCTACCACGATATCTTATACAGGGAATGTCTACCATGATATCGTATACAGGGTATGACTACAAAGATATCTCGGACAGGGTATGGCTACCATGATATCTTAGGATATGGCTACAACGATATCTTATACAGGAATGGCTACCACGATATCTTAGACAGGGTATGCTTACAATGATATCTAAGACAGGTTATGGCTACCATGATATCTTAGACAGTGAATGGCTACCATGATATCTTAGACAGGGTATGGCTACCATGATATCTTAGACAGGGTATGGCTACCATGATATCTTATACAGGGAATGACTACCATGTTATCTTAGACAGGGTATGGCTACCATGATATCTTAGACAGGGTATGGCTACCATGATATCTTATACAGGGAATGGCTACAATGATATCTTAGACAGGGTACGGCTACCATGATATTTTAAAAACGGTATGGCTACCATGGTATCTTAGACAGGGTATGGCTACCGTGATATCTTAGGAGATGGCTACCACGATATCTTATACAGGGAATGGCACCATGATATCTTAGACAGGGTATGGCTACCATGATATCTCAGACAGGGTATGGCTACCATGATATTTTAAAAACGGTATGGCTACCATGGTATCTTAGACAGGGTATGGCTACCGTGATATCTTAGGAGATGGCTACCACGATATCTTATACAGGGAATGGCACCATGATATCTTAGACAGGGTATGGCTACCATGATATCTTAGGAGATAGCTACCACGATATCTTAGACAGGGTATGGCTACCATGATATCTTAGACTGGGCATGGCTACCATGATGTGTTAGACAGGGAATGGATACCATGACATCTTAGACAGGGTATGGCTACCATGATATCTTAGACAGGGTATGGCTACCATGATATATTAGACAGGGTATGGCTACCGTGATATCTTAGGAGATGGCTACCACGATATCTTATACAGGGAATGGCACCATGATATCTTAGACAGGGTATGGCTACCATGATATCTCAGACAGGGTATGGCTACCATAATATCTTAGACTGGGCATGGCTACTATGATATCTTAGACAGGGAATGGCTACCATGATATCTTAGACTGGGCATGGCTACTATGATATCTTAGACAGGGTATGGCTACCATGATATCTTAGGAGATAGCTACCACGATATCTTAGACAGGGTATGGCTACCATGATATCTTAGACTGGGCATGGCTACCATGATGTGTTAGACAGGGAATGGATACCATGACATCTTAGACAGGGTATGGCTACCATGATATCTTAGACAGGGTATGGTTACCATGATATCTTATACAGGGCATGGCTACCATGATATCATAGACAGGGAATGGCTACCATGATTTCTTAAGAGATGGCTACCACGATATCTTATACAGGGAGTGGCTACCATGATATTTTAGACAGGGTATGGCTACCATGATAACTTAGACAGGGTATGGCTACCACAATATCTTATGAGATGGCTACCATGATATCTTATACAGGGAGTGGCAGCCATGATATTTTAGACAGAGTATGGCTACCATGATATCTCAGACAGGGTATGGCTACCACGACATCTTAGAAAGGGAATGGCTACCACGTTATCTTAGACATGGTATGACTACCATGATATCTTAGAGAGGGTATGGCTACCATGATATCTTAGACAGGAGATGTCTACCATGATATCTTAGACATGGTATGACTACCATGTTATCTTAGAGAGGGTAAAGCTACCATGATATAATAGACAGGGAATGGCTACCATGAAATCTTAGACAGGGTATGGCTACCATGATATCTTAGGAGATGGCTACCACGATATCTTATACAGGGAATGGCTACCACGATATTTTGGACAGGGTATGGCTACCATGATATTTTAGACAGGGTATGGCTACCAGGATATCTTAGGATATCTTATGAGTAGCTGCACGTATGTAACTGCAGTAACTGCAGGGTATAGCTACCATGATATCTTAGACTGGGCATGTCTACCATGATATCTTATACAGGTAATGGCTACCATGATATCTTAGGAGATTGCTACAACGATATCTTATACAAAGAATGGCTACCAGGATATCTTAGGAAGGTTATGGATACCATGATATTTTAGACAGGGTATGGCTACCAGGATATCTTAGGATATCTTAGGAGTAGCTGCACGTATGTAACTGCAGTAACTGCAGGGTATAGCTACCATGATATCTTAGACTGGGCATGTCTACCATGATATCTTATACAGGTAATGGCTACCATGATATCTTAGGAGATTGCTACAACGATATCTTATACAAAGAATGGCTACCAGGATATCTTAGGAAGGTTATGGATACCATGATATCTTAGGAGATAGCTACCACGATGTCTAAGACAGGGTATGGCTACCATGATATATTAGACAAGGCATGGCTACCATGATATCTTAGACAGGGAATGGCTACCATGATATCTTAGACAAGGCATGGCTACCATGATATCTTAGACAGGGAATGGCTACCATGATATCTTAAAAGATGGCTACCACGATATCTTATACAGGGGATGGCTTCAACGATATCTTAGACAGGGAATGGCTACCATGATATCTTAGAGAGGGTATGGCTACCTTGATATAATAGACAGGAAATGTCTACCATGATATCATAGACAGGTAATGGCTACCATGATATCTTAGACAGGGTATGGCTACCATGATATTTTAGACAGGGTATGGCTACCATGATATTTTAGGCAGGGTATGGCTACCATGATATTTTAGGCAGGGTATGGCTACCATGATATTTTAGGCAGGGTATGGCTACCAGGATATCTTAGGAGATAGCTACCACGATATCTTAGACAGGGTATGGCTACCATGATATCTTAGACAGGGTATGGCTACCATGATATCTTAGACAGGGAATGGCTACCATGATATCTTAGACAGGGTATGGCTACCATGATATCTTAGACAGGGTATGGCTACCATGATATCTTAAAAGATGGCTACCACGATATCTTATACTGGGGATGGCTACAACGATATCTTAGACAGCGAATGGCTACCATGATATCTTAGACAGGGTATGGCTACCATGTTATCTTAGACAGGGTAAGACTATCCTGATATCTTAGACAGGGTATGGCTACCACAATATCTTAAGAGATGGCTACAACGATATCTTAGACAGCGAATGGCTACCATGATATCTTAGACAGGGTATGGCTACCATGTTATCTTAGACAGGGTAAGACTATCCTGATATCTTAGACAGGGTATGGCTACCACAATATCTTAAGAGATGGCTACAACGATATCTTATACAAGGAATGGCTACCACGATATAATAGACAGGGTATGGCTACCATGATATCTTAGACAGGGAATGGCTACCACGATATCTTAGACAGGGTATGGCTGCCATGCTATCTTAGACAGGGTATGGGTACCATGATTTCTAAGACAGGGTATGGCTTCCATGATATTTTAGACAGGGTATGGCTACCATGATATCTTAGATAGGGTATGGCTACCATGATATCGTAGGAGATAGTTACAACGATATCTTAGATAGGTAATGACTACCATGATATTTTAGACAGGGTATGGCTACCAGGATATCTTAGGATATCTTAGGAGTAGCTGCACGTATGTAACTGCAGTAACTGCAGGGTATGGCTACCATGATATCTTATACTGGGCATGGCTACCATGATATCTTATACAGGTAATGGCTACCATGATATCTTAGGAGATTGCTACAACGTTATCTTATACAAAGAATGGCTACCAGGATATCTTAGGAAGGTTATGGCTACCATGATATCTTAGACAGGGTATAACTACCATGATATCTTAGGAGATAGCTACCACGATGTCTAAGACAGGGTATGGCTACCATGATATCTTAGACAAGGCATGGCTACCATGATATCTTAGACAGGGAATGGCTACCATGATATCTTAAAAGATGGCTACCACGATATCTTATACAGGGGATGGCTTCAACGATATCTTAGACAGGGAATGGCTACCATGATATCTTAGACAGGGTATGGCTAGCATGATATCTTAGACCGGGTATTGCTACAATGTTATCTTGGAAAGTGTATGGCTATCATGATATCTTAGACAGGGTATGGCTACCATGATATCTTAGGAAATGGCTACCACGATATCTTATACAGGGAGTGGCTACCATGATATTTTAGACAGGGTATGGCTACCATGATATCTTAGACAGGGTATGGCTACCACAATATCTTATGAGATGGCTACCATGATATCTTATACAGGGAGTGGCAGCCATGATATCTTAGACAGGTGATGTCTACCATGATATCTTAGACATGGTATGACTACCATGATATCTTAGAGAGGGTAAAGCTACCATGATATAATAGACAGGAGATGTCTACTATGATTTCATAGACAGGGAATGGTTACCATGAAATCTTATACAGGGAATGGCTACCATGATATCTTAGAGAGGGTATGGCTACCACAATATCTTAGTAGATGGCTACCATGATATTTTAGACAGGGTATGGCTACCATGATATCTAAGACAGGAGATGGCTATTATAATATCTTAGACAGGGTATGGCTACCATGATATCTTAGGAGATGGCTACCACGATATCTTATACAGGCAATGGCTACCATGATATCTTAGAGAGGGTATGGCTACCACAATATCTTAGTAGATGGCTACCATGATATTTTAGACAGGGTATGGCTACCATGATATCTTAGACAGGAGATGGCTACCATAATATCTTAGACAGGGTATGGCTACCATGATATCTTAGGAGATGGCTACCACGATATCTTATACAGGCAATGGCTACCATGATATCTTAGAGAGGGTATGGCTACCACAATATCTAAGGAGATGGCTACCATCATATTTTAGACAGGGTATGGCTACCATGATATCTTAGAGAGGAGATGGCTACCACAATATCGTAGGAGATGCCTACCATGATATTTTAGACAGGGTATGGCTACCATGATATCTTATAGAGGACATGGCTACCACAATATCTTAGACAGGGTATAGCTACCATGATATTTTAGGAGATGGCTACCACGATATCTTATACCGGCAATGGCTACCATGATATCTTAGAGAGGGTATACCACAATATCTTAGAGATGGCTACCATGATATTTTAGACAGGGTATGGCTACCATGATATCTTAGAGAGGAGATGGCTACCACAATATCTTAGGAGATGCCTACCATGATATTTTAGACAGGGTATGGCTATCATGATATCTTAGACAGGAGATGGCTACCATGATATCTTAGACAATGAATGGCTACCATTATATCTTAGACAGGGTATGGCTACCATGATATCTTAGGAGATGGCTACCACGATATCTTAGACAGGGTATGGCTACCATGATATCTAAGACAGGCGATGACTACCATGATATTTTATACAGGGAATGGCTACCATAATATCTTAGACAGGGTATGGATACCATGATATCGTAGGAAATGGATACCACGATATCTTATTCAGGCAATGGCTACCATGATATCTTAGAGAGGGTATGGCTACCACAATATCTTAGGAGATGGCTACCATGATATTTTAGACAGGGTATGGCTACCATGATATCTTAGAGAGGAGATGGCTACCACAATATCTTAGGAGATGCCTACCATGATATTTTAGACAGGGTATGGCTACCATGATATCTTAGACAGGAGATGGCTACCATGATATCTTAGGAGATGGCTACCACGATATCTTATACAGGGTATGGCTACCATGATATCTTAGAAAGGCGATGGTTACCATGATATTTTATACACGGAATGGCTAAAATAATATCTTAGACAGGGTATGGATACCATGATATCGTAGGAGATGGCTACCACGATATCTTAGACA
Source organism: Cyrtodaria siliqua (assembly GCA_037043455.1). Taxonomy (NCBI): domain Eukaryota; kingdom Metazoa; phylum Mollusca; class Bivalvia; order Adapedonta; family Hiatellidae; genus Cyrtodaria; species Cyrtodaria siliqua. Next base: position 76,265 of record JAWPHD010001435.1, on the reverse strand, counting down.
GGGTATGGCTACCATGATATCTTAGACAGGGTATGACTACCATGATATCTTATACAGGGAATGGCTACCATGATATCTTAGACAGGGTACTGCTACCATGATATTTTAGACACGGTATGGCTACCATAATATCTTAGACAGGGTATGGATACCATGATATCGTAGGAAATGGATACCACGATATCTTATTCAGGCAATGGCTACCATGATATCTTAGAGAGGGTATGGCTACCACAATATCTTAGGAGATGGCTACCACGATATTTTATACAGGGAATGGCTACCATGATATCTTAGACGGGGTATGGCTACCACAATATCTTAAAAGATGGCTACAACGATATCTTATACAAGGAATGGCTATCACGATATATTAGACAGGGTATGGCTACCATGATATCTTAGACAGGGAATGGCTACCATGATATCTTAGACAGGGTATGGCTGCCATGCTATATTAGACAGGGTATGGGTACCATGATTTCTTAGACTGGGCATGACTACCATGATATCTTAGACAGGGAATAGATACCATGACATCTTAGACAGGGTATGGCTACCATGATATCATATACAGGAGAAAGCTACCACGATATCTTATACAGGGAATGTCTACCATGATATCTTATACATGGTATGACTACCATGATATCTTAGACAGGATATGGCTACCATGATATCTTACGAGATGGCTACAACGATATCTTATACAGGAATGGCTACCACGATACCTTAGACAGGGTATGCTTACCATGATATCTAAGACAGGTTATGGCTACCATGATATCTTAGACAGGGTATGACTAACATGTTATCTTAGACAGTGTATGGCTACCATGATATCTTAGACAGGGTATGGCTACCATGATATCTTATACATGGAATGGCTACAATGATATCTTAGACAGGGTACGGCTACCATGATATTTTAGACACGGTATGGCTACCATGGTATCTTAGACAGGGTATGGCTACCATGATATCTTAGGAGATGGCTACCACGATATCTTATACAGGGAATGGCACCATGATATCTTAGACAGGGTATGGCTACTATGATATCTCAGACAGGGTATGGGTACCATGATATCTTAGGAGATTGCTACAACAATATCTTAGACAGGGTATGGCTACCATAATATCTTAGACTGGGCATGGCTACTATGATATCTTAGACAGGGTATGGCTACCATGATATATTATACAGGATATGGCTACCATGATATCTTAGGAGATTGCTACAACAATATCTTAGACAGGGTATGGCTACCATAATATCTTAGACTGGGCATGGCTACTATGATATCTTAGACAGGGTATGGCTACCATGATATATTATACAGGGTATGGCTACCATGATATCTTAGACAGGGCATGGCTACCATGATGTGTTAGACAGGGAATGGATACCATGACATCTTAGACAGGGTATGGCTACCATGATATCTTAGACATGGCATGGCTACCATGATATCTTAGACAGGGAATGGCTACCGTGATATCTTAGACAGGGAATGGCTACCGTGATATCTTAGACAGGGAATGGCTACCGTGATATCTTAAGAGATGGCTACCACGATATCTAAGGAGATGGCTACCACGATATCTTAGAAAGGAATGGCTATCATGATATCTTAGACATGGTATGGCTATCATGATATATTAGACAGGGTATGGCTACCATGATATAATAGACAGGAGATGTCTACCATGATATCTTAGACAGGGTATGTCTACCACATTATCTTAGGAGATGGCTACCATGATATCGTAGACAGGGAATGGCTACCATGATATCTTAGACAGGGTATGGCTACCATGATATCTTAGGAGATGGCTACCACGATATCTTAGACAGGGTATGGCTACCATGATATCTTAGACATGGTATGGCTACCATTATATATTAGACAGGCGATGGTTACCATGCTATCTTAGACAGGGGATGGCTACCATGATATCTTATACAAGATATCTTAGACAAGGGATGGCTACAATGATATCTTATACAGGAGATGTCTACCACGATATCTTAGCCAAGATATGGCTACCATTATATCTTAGTCATGTGATGGCTTCCATTACATCTTAAACGGTTGATGGCTACCACGATATCTGATACAGGAAATGGCCGCCGATACATCTTAGACAGGAGATGGCTACCACGATATCTTCGATAGGGTCTAGCTATCTAGATATCATAGACAGATTTTAGGCAGAAGATGGCTAATATCTTAGACAGGGATGGCTATAAAGATATCTTAGACAGGTAACGGCTACGATGATATTTTAGACAATAGATGCCTACAACGATATCTTAGACAGGGGATGGCTACCACGATATCTTAGACATAGGATCGCTACCACGATACCGTAGACAAGGCATAGCTATCACGATATCTTAGACAGGGCATGGTTACCAAAATGTCTTAGACAGGTAATGACTACCTTGATATCTGAGAAAAAGGATGGCTACCACGATATCTTATACAGGGGGTGGCTACCAATATATCTTAGATGATGGCTATAACGATATCTTAGTCAAGGGATGACTACCACGATATCTTTTACAGAGGATGGTTACTACGATATCTTAGACAGAGAATTGCTACTGCGATATCTTAAACCATGATATTTTAGGCAAGGGATGGCTGATATCGTAGACAGGGGATGGCTACCATGCTATCTAAGACAGAATATGACTACCACAATATCTTAGGAGTTGGCTACAACTATATCTTAGACAAGGGGTGGATACCAATAATATCTTAGACAGGGGATGGCTAATACGATATCTTAGACAGGGAATGGCTACCGTGATATCTTAGACAAGGGATGGCTACAATGATATCTTATACAGGAGATAGCTACCACGTTATCTTATGCAGGGTATGGCTACCACGATATCTTAGACAGGGGATGGCTACTTCGAGATCTTGCACTGGGGATGGCTACCACAATATCTCAGGAGATAGCTACCATGATACTTTAGACAGGGTATGGCTACCATAATATCTTAGACAGATATGGCTACCACGATATCTTATGAGATGGCCACCATGATATTTTAGACAGGAGATGGCTACCATGATATCTTAGACAGGGTATGGCTACCACAGTATCTTAGGGGATGGCTACCACGATATATTATACAGGAGATGACTACCACGATATCTTAGTCAGGGTATTGCTACCACGATATCTAAGTCAGATATTGGCTACAATAATATGTAAGACTGGGGATGGCTACCTAGCAAGATAACTTAGACAGGGGATAGCTAGCACGATATCTTAGACAGGTGCTGGATACCACGATATTTTACACAGGGGATGGCTTCGGAGATATCTTAGACATAAGATATCTACCATGATTTTGTAGGCAAGGGATGGCTTATATATTATACGGGGGATGCTTACCAAGATATCCTAAACGGGAGATGGCCACAACGAGATCTTAGGCAGGGTACGGCTACCATGATATCATAGACAGGGAATGGATACCATGATATCTTAGACAGGGTATGGCTACCATGATATCTTATACAGGGTATGGCTACCATGATATATTAGGAGATGGCTACAACGATATCTTATACAGGGTATGGCTACCATGATATATTAGACAGGGAGTGGCTACCATGATATCGTATACAGGGTATGGCTACCATGATATCTTAGGAGAAGGCTACAACGATATCTTAGACAGGGTATGGCTAGCATGATATCGTAGACAGGGAGTGGCTACCATGATAACTTAGGAGATTGCTACAACGATATCTTATACAGGGTATGGCTACCATGATATATTAGACAGGGAATGGTACCATGATATCATAGACAGGGTATGGCTACCACGATATCTTAGACAGAGTATGGCTACCATGATATCTTAGACAGGGAATTGCTACCATGATATCTTAGACCGGGTATGGCTACCACGATATCTTAGACAGTGTATGGCTACCATGATATCTTAGACAGGATATTGCTACCATATCTTATACAAGGAGATGGCTAACACGATATCTTAGACAAGGGATGGCTACAATGATATCTTATACAGGAGATGGCTACCACGATATCTTAGACAGGAGATGGCTACTATGATATATTAGACATGTGATGGCTTCCACGACATCTTAGACAGTTGATGGCTACCACGATATCTTATACAGGAAATGGCCACCAATACATCTTAGACAGGAGATGGCTTCCACGATATCTTACACCGGGGATGACCACCATGAAATAATAGACAGGGCTGGTTATCAAGTCATCTTAAACAGCGGATGGCTACCACGATGTCTTCGAAAAGGTCTAGATATCTAGATATCATAGACAGATTTAAGGCAGGGGATGGCTACAAAGATATCTTAGACAGGTAATGGCTACAATGATATTTTCGACAATGGATGCCTAACACGATATCTTACACAGGGGATGGTTACACGATGATATCTGGGACATAGGATCGCTACCACGATACCGTAGACAAGGGATGGCTATCACGATATCTTAGACAGGGGATGGTTGCAAGATATCTTAGACAGGTAATGGGTACCATAATATCTTAGAAAAAAGGATTGATTCCACGATATCTTTGACAGGGGATGGCTACCATGATATCTTAGACAGGTAATGGCTACCATGATATTTTAGACAATGCATGTCTACCACGATATCTTAGATAGGGGATGGCTACACGATATCTTAGACATAGGATCGCTACCACGATAACGTAGAAAAGGGATGGCTATCACGATATCTTAGACAGGGGATGGTTACCAAAATATCTTAGACAAGTAATGGCTACCATGATATCTTAGAAAAAGGATTGCTACCACGATATCTTAGACAGCGGGTGGCTACCAATATATCTTAGGGATGGCTATCACGATATCTTAGACAAGGGATGGCTACCACGATATCTTAAACAGAGGATGGCTACTACGATATCTTAGACAGAGAATTGCTACGACGTTATCTTAAACCTTAATATTTTAGGCAGGGGATGGCTGATATCTTAGACAGGGGATGGCTATCACGATATATAACACGGGGGATTACTGATATTTTAGTCCGGGGATGGCTACCATGCTATCTAAGACAGGATATGACTACCACAATATCTTAGGATTTGGCTACCACTATATCTTAGACAGTGGATGGCTACCATGATAACTTAGACATGATATGGCTACCACAATATCTTAGGGGATGGCTACCACGTCATCATATGCAGGATATGGCTACCACGATATCTTAGACAGGGGATGGCTACTTCGAGATCTTGCACAGGGGATGGCCACCATTAAATCTTAGACAGGTGATGGCTACCGCAATATCTCAGGAGATAACTACCATGATATCTTAGACAAGGGATGGCTACCATGATATCTTAGGAGATGGCTACCACGATATCTTAGACAGGGTATGGCTAGCTACCACAATATCTTAGGAGATGGGCACCATGATATCTTAGACAGAAGATGGATACCATTATATCTTAGACAGGCAATGGCTACCACAGTATCTTAGGGGATGGCTACCATGATATCGTATACAGGAGATGGCTACCACGATACCTTAGACAGGAGATGGCTGCCATGATTTTGTAGGCAGGGGATGGCTGATATTTTAGACGGTGGATGGTTACCAAGATATCTTAAACAGGAGATTGCTACAACGAGATCTTAGACAAGGGATGGCTACTAAGATATCTTAGACAGGAGATGGCTACCAAGATATCTTAGACAGGAGATGGCTACAACGAGATCTTAGACGGGGGATGGCTACCAATATATCTTAGACAGGAGATGGCTACAACGAGATCTTAGACGGGGGATGGCTACCAATATATCTTAGACGGGGGATGGCTACCAAGATATCTTATAACACAAAGGATGGCTACCATGGTATCTTAGACAGGGGATGGCTACACGATATCTTAGACAGGAGATGGCTACAACGAGATCTTAGACAGAGGATGCCTACTAAGATATCTTAGACAGGTGATGGCTACAATGAGATCTTAGACAGGGGATGGCTACATGATATCTTAGACTAGAATGGCCACCATGACATCTTAGACAGGGCTCGCTACCTCGATAGCTTAGACAGGGGATGGTTAACACGATATCTTAGACAGCGGATGGCTACCACGATATTTTGGACAGGGCATGGCTACCAACATATCTTAGACATGTGATGGCTACCACGATATCTTAGACGGGGAATTGCTACCACGATATCTTAGACAGATGGCTATACATTGTTATCATATTACGAATGCTATATACTCTGGGTGTTTTAATTGTACAAAACAAAATAATGACACAATGTACGAGTGCTCATATTTTATAAGGAATGTTTTATATCCTGGACGTTTTATTTTAATGCGATCATACAACGCGAAGTAGGACTTTGTTATTCAACCCGGTAAAATATAAAAATGTCTCAACAAGGAGTGCGTGGCATAAAAAGCCATACCGAAGAAACCACAAGGATCGCTTACACTGATCAGATGAGCATGCCCAAACAAATACAACGTTTTACTATAACTATACGCTTAATCAGCTTTTAAAGTTACAAACTATGTCAAATATCATCCTAAACTTTAAATTATGTTTACATTATCTTGTTTAGTTTCATACGCGGATGTCACACTCGATAAATAATACGAAATAATGAAATTTCTTTCGGCACGTATATATCCGAACGTTCACGAATGAACCAGTCATCCGGAGAATTGTTCACTGCGCATGTCTGTCTTCTCTTAAAAGGCATATTCAATGGTAAGGCTCTATAGTTACAGTTGATGATTTGCAAACGATAAGACAGTTATTAATGTAACATTAAATAAAAGTGTCGATATTTCACGGAATATATAGTGTACTGATTTTTATGATATCTTAAAGGTGAGTACGTTTAAACTGTTTATGTGTCGTTTAATTTTAAAATAGGAGACACAAATGGCCGTAAGTTTGATAATTTTAGATTCAGTTCATAATGTTAAATAATATAAATTACCTACCGAGTTTAACACGCATTCAAAAAGAATGTCGCTCACGTATGCGTATAATAAAGGGAAGGCCAGAACCATAATACACAAACGCTTTTTTTTTTTGATTATACACCTTGTTGCTATTCCGTACATAAAGTCTGCTCAGCGATCGGGTCAGATATGTATTATTCTTAATGTCTTCAACATCGGCACATTTCCATATGCCATACCGACAAATAATTTCTTCATCAATTATTGAAAATCTGACTGCTATCGATACGAATTCAAGTTGATGTCATTATGAACAAAACAAGTTACCTAGCTTTTTTTCATTTGGACATCAATTTTTTTCACTAACATGGAGATAAAAATACAGTTTTACGTATTAATGGGTTTTACTGGATCACTGATGAACATTTTCGAAATTTCGACTCTATGCTTACACTTTGTGAGCAACCGTCAATGAAAACAGCTGAACCCTTGACCTGTTTAGTAAACAGTCAAGAACGTTCTTACATTTCTTGTGACCCCAACTTTTCTGGTGATTTTTTAAGTGGAAATTCGTTTTCTATATGAACATTACATTGCTGCATTATCCATACTTGAGTTGAAAATGCAGCAAATCATTTATTTGTGACACTTTGGTGTCTATGGGGAAAATAATTAGTGATTTCACACCTATATATCATTAATTAGATTTGTAAAATCATATCTTATCCGGTCGCTATATATCAATTAAACTTATTTCTAATGAATAAGATATAGCCTTTACAAGTAATTATATTATTTTACAGATATGGTTTTTAAAAATTGTATCCACAAAACACGACACATATACTTTCTAAAAGACTGATTAGTAATGTAAACTACAGATAGGGAGTATGTTGTATGAAACCAGACCACTGCATATGTAACCTTAGTAGCAAAACTAGTATCTACTATACATGCCGCATTATGCCACCATATAACACATTATGCAAAACATAAAATTGTGTTATGCAAAATAATCAAAATATTATACCTTTATGAATCTAGCTTTATGCATATGTAATTATATAATGCAAGGTGAACATGTCAGTATACAGTTTGCATTATCTAACATGAACATTGCATCTAACGTGCGCACTTAACACACTGAACATTTTTAGAACTATGACGTCATAGTTCCATATTACCATATATGGAATATTGATAAATATTATTTAAAACGAAGAAAATCACTGCATATGAATGATTTTTTTTACTGGTCATAAAAGGCCTTACTGCCATTAAGTATTACATATATTTCATACAGTTGTTGTCATTTTTTCCCTATAAATCCATAAATTTGCATATTTATAAATATTCCATATATGGTCATTTAGAACAGTGATGTCATAGCTCTCAAAATGGCCACTTCCATATCCGTTTCCAGAAACTTCAAATGGTCATATCTTCTTTGTTTATCATCCGATTTTGATAATTCTTTCACCCTTTATCAAGTATCTCAGAACTCCCAATAATACAGATGTTTGGCTGTGTCGCTACATTCCCTTTAACACACAGAACATGGAACTATTCAACATAAACATATCGTATTAGGACTCACACCACTATTATCTCCCTTGAGTACTCGTGCCCTACAATTGAAGGAGGTAGATACAAAACAGTTCGCTTTTCTACAGTTTACAGGATACATTGATTTATCTTTAACAGGTTCTAAATCAACACCATTATAGGAAGAGATCACAGATGAATGTTGACATAAAATTTCTAGCTAATTCTGCCTTTAGTTACAAATCACGGGATTGTCTAAATTTTGATAGGTGTCATGCAAACATGAAACTAAAAAAAGTTCTATTTGGTAAATATTTTTTAATTGTGTTTTAAATTGCAGATATTGGAGCAATGAAGAATTTAAGCCAAAATGCATGTTGTAAATTTCTTTTTATCTCTATGCCACGAACAAAAACATTACAATGGGACCCTATGGAAAATTAATTGTGGTGTGAGACATTAAGGCATTATGAATATGACAATGTGCAACATAAACATCGCATTGTGCAGAGTACAGCCGTTTGCAAGGCAATATGCCTTATGTGGTTGTATTAGTCAAACTGACCATCGACTCATGCATCATGAGCATTGAATATTGCAACATGAGGTCGCGTTATGTATTAAGAGCATAGTATCGTGTAACCTTAACTCCGCATTTTGCAACATGGACTTAGCATTCAGCAACTATAATATCGCATTTTCCATCATGAATATTGTACTATGCAAACTTAAATTTGCATTATGTAATTTAACTTTATTCAATCTGAACATTGCATTATGCAATCTGTACGTTGCTGTTTGCTAACTGAATATAGCGATTTGCAACCTAGACATCACATGTTGTAAACTAATTATTGAAGTATGCAACATTAGAATTGCATATTGCAAACCAAATATTAAAATATGCATTTCTCGATCTTCATTTCCCGATTTCAAATGATTGTATTCATACTAAAATCTATGATAAGAGAGATGATTTCAATTTTAACATCGTTAACTATCCACACCTGAATGGAGATGTACCTCGTTCTACCTCATACGGGGTGTATATCTCCCGGCTCATTCGATTTGCTAGAGCGTGTAATGATGTTATAGACTTCAATGATGGAAATCAAGTTATTTCAAGTAAACTTCTTCAGCAGGGTTTTCGTTATCACAAACTACGTAGATTTTTCTCTAAATTCTACCGCCGCACCGAGGGCCTGCTGGAAAAGTACAACACCAACCTTAAAACACTTCTGCGACTAGTCATATCACAACCCTCATTTTATGGAGATGTGGTCTATAAACATGATAAACTTCGAAAGTTAAAGGGGTCTGACGGGTTTCCTGACCGCTTTACAAATTTTATGTGGAAGTTCGTCAGAAAAGGATATAACCCTTTGGTTTTACAGCGCACTGCATGTTTAGTGATTGACCCCTCTACAGTGTGATTGACCCCTCTACAGTCAGTCATTACGCTTCACTTTTCACTTGTGCGATGACTGGACTACCTCTTGGAACTCTATGATTGCACCACTGAAACCCCAAGTAAGGAAGGTGGGTGCATGAGCTTTCGTCCCTCGTTTTTTTCTGGTCGTACCCTAGACTGGTTTTCTCTTTAGCTGCAACTATTATGGTTGTTCAGTACGATTCTGTATACAACCTGAGATGTTTATTATTTTGTATGTGTTTCTTTAGTTAGTTTCTCTGGATGTGGACTTTTTTGTTAGAGAATTCCTTTTGATGGGATGTAGTTTTGTTTACACTGTCTTTTCTATTTGGGCGCTGAAGACAGGATACTAGCGAGGATTGTGCGCATATAAAATCGATTCAAGCTAACCAGTGGGCCTTATTGCCTACTGACCGTTCCAAGTCGGTAACCCTGTCTTCACCACCATTTCTGCTGTTTTTTCTCTCTTTCATTGTATTATCAAGTCCTTGTTTGCAGTACAGTGCGGACCTACGATGTCATTGCGTTCGGACGCTGTGGTTTCTATAAGACCCTATACTTACAGAATATTGATCTATACTAGCAGAACAATAAATTATGCTAATATAACATTGCGCTATATTATCAGAACATTGCACTATACTATCAGACCATACATTACACTATATCAACAAAATATTACACTATATTATCATAACATTACACCATGTCAACATAACATTACACTATATCAACATAACATTACACTATGTCAACATAACATTACACTATATCAACATAACATTACACTATATCAACATAACATTACACTATATCAACATAACATTACACTATGTCAACATAGAATTACTCTATCTTACCAGAACATTACACTAAGCAACATGAACATTGCACTATGCAATATGAACATTCCAATATGCAATATGAGCATTGCACTATACAACATGAACATTGCACTATGCAACATGAACATTGCACTATCAACATGAACATTGTACTAGGCAACATAAACATTGCACTATGCAACATGAACATTACATGAGGCAACATGAACATTCCACTATGCAAAATGGACATTGCACTATGCAACATGAACATTGCACTATGCAAAATGAACATTGCACTATGCAACATGAACATTGCAAGAGGCAACATGAACATTGCACTATGCAACATGAACATTGCAAGAGGCAACAAGAACATTGCACTATCCAACATGAACATTGCAGTATGCAAAATGAACATTGCACGAGGCAATATGAACATTGCACTACGCAATATGAACATTGCACTATGAAAAATTAACATTGCACGAGGCATCATAAACATTGCACTATGCAATATGAAAATTGCACTATGCAAAATGAACATTGCAATATGAACATTACACTATGCAAAATGAACATTGTACTATGCAACATGAACATTGCACTATGCAAAATGAACATTGCACTATGCAACATGAACATTGCAATATGCAAAATGAACATTGCACGAGGCATCATGAACATTGCACTATGCAACATGAACATTGCACTATGCAACATGAACATCGCACTATGCAACATGAACATTGCACTATGGAAAATAAACATTGCACGAGGCATCTTCAAAATTGCACTAGGCATCATGAACATTGCACTATGCAACATAAACATTGCACTATGCAGAACATTGCACTATGCAACATGAACATTGCACTATGCAAATTGAACATTGCACGAGGCAACATGAACATTGCACTATGCAACACGAACATTGCACTATGCAACATGAACATTGCACTATGCAAAATGAACATTGCACGCAGCAACATGAACATTGCACTATACAAAATGAACATTGCACAATGCAGTATGAACATTGCACGAAGCACCATGAACATGGCACTATGCAACATGAACATGGCACTGTGCAAAATGAACAATGCACGAGGCAACATGAACATTGCACTATGCAAAATGAACATTGCACCATGCAACATGAACATTGCACGAGGCAAGAACATTGCACTATGCAATATGAACATTGCACGAAGCAACATGAACATTGCATGAGGCAACATGAACATTGCATTATGCAAAATGTTCATTGCACGAAATGAATATTGCACTATGCAACACGAACATTGTACTATGCAAAAGGAACATTGCACTATGCAACATGAACATTGCAAGAGGCAACATGAACATTGCACTATCCAACATGAACATTGCAGTATGCAAAATGAACATTGCACGAGGCAATATGAACATTGCACTACACAATATGAACATTGCACTATGAAAAATGAACATTGCACGAGGCAACCTAAACATTGCACTATGCAATATGAAAATTGCACTATGCAAAATGAAAATTGCAATATGAACATTGCACTATGCAAAATGAACATTGTACTATGCAACATGAACATTGCACTATGCAAAATGAACATTGCACTATGCAACATGAACATTGCAATATGCAAAATGAACATTGCACGAGGCATCATGAACATTGCACTATGCAACATGAACATTGCACTATGCAAAATGAACATTGCACTATGCAACATGAACATTGCACTATGGAAAATAAACATTGCACGAGGCATCTTCAAAATTGCACTAGGCATCATGAACATTGCACTATGCAACATGAACATTGCACTATGCAGAACATTGCACTATGCAACATGAACATTGCACTATGCAGAACATTGCACTATGCAAAATGAACATTGCACGAAGCAACATGAACATTGCACTATGCAAAATGAACATTGCACAATGCAATATGAACATTGCACGAAGAAACATGAACATGGCACTATGCAACATGAACATGACACTGTGCAAAATGAACATTGCACGAGGCAACATAAACATTGCACTATGCAAAATGAACATTGCACTATGCAACATGAACATTGCACGAGGCAAGAACATTGCACTATGCAATATGAACATTGCACGAAGCAACATGAACATTGCATGAGGCAACATGAACATTGCACTATGCAAAATGTTCATTGCACGAAATGAATATTGCACTATGCAACACGAACATTGTACTTTGCAAAAGGAACATTGCACTATGCAACATGAACATTGCAAGAGGCAACATGAACATTGCACTATCCAACATGAACATTGCAGTATGCAAAATGAACATTGCACGAGGCAATATGAACATTGCACTACGCAATATTAACATTGCACAATGAAAAATGAACATTGCACGAGGCAACATAAACATTGCACTATGCAGTATGAAAATTGCACTATGCAAAAAGAACATTGCAATATGAACATTGCACTATGCAAAATGAACATAATACCATGCAACATGAACATTGCACTATGCAAAATGAACATTGCACTATGCAACATGAACATTGCAATATGCAAAATGAACATTGCACGAGGCATCAAGAACATTGCACTATGCAACATGAACATTGCACTATGCAAAATGACAATTGCACTATGCAACATGAACATTGCACTATGAACCACGAACATTGCACTATGGAAAATAAACATTGCACGAGGCATCTTCAAAATTGCACTAGGCATCATGAACATTGCACTATGCAACATAAACATTGCACTATGCAGAACATTGCACTATGCAACATGAACATTGCACTATGCAAAATGAACATTGCACGAGGCAACATGAACATTGTACTATGTAACATGAACATTGCACAATGCAGTATGAACAGTGCACGAAACAACATGAACATGGCACTATGCAACGTGAACATTGCACTGTGCAAAATGAACATTGCACGAGGCAACATGAACATTGCACAATGTAGTATGAACATTGCACGAAGCAACATGAACATGGCACTATGCAACATGAACATTGCACTGTGCAAAATGAACATTGCACGAGGCAACATGAACATTGCACTATGCAAAATAAACATTGCACTATGCAACTTGAACATTGCACGAGGCAAGAACATTGCACTATGCAATATGAACATTGCACGAAGCAACATGAACATTGCATGAGGCAACATGAACATTGCACAATGCAAATTGAACATTGCACGAGGCAACATGACCATTACACTATCCAAAATGAGCATTGCACGAGGCAACATGAACATTGCACTATGCAAAATGAACATTGCACTATGCAATATGAACAGTGCACTATGCAGTATCAACATTGCACGAGGCACCACGAACATTGCACTATGCAATATGAACTTTGCTCTATGCAATACGAACATTGCACTATGCAACACGAACATTGCACTATGCAAAATTAACATTGCACTATGCAACATGAACATTGCACTGTGCAATATGAACATTGCACGAGCAAAAAAGAACATTGCACTAGCAACATGAACATTGTACTATGCAATATGAACATTGCACGAGGCAACATGAACATTGCACTATGCAATATGAACTTTCACGAGGCAACTTGAACATTGCACCATGCAAATTGAACATTGCACTATGCGATATGAACATTGCACAAGGCGACTTGAGCATTGCACTATGCAACATGAACATTGCACACCTCAACATGAACATTGCACTATGTAATATGAACATTGCACGAGGCAACATGAACATTGCACTATGCAAAATGAACATTGCACTATACAATATGAATATTGCACTATGCAGTATCAACATTGAACGAGGAAACACGAACATTGCACTATGCAATATGAACATTGCACGAGGCAAAATGAACATTGCATGAGGCAACATAAACATTGCACTATGCAACATGAATATTGCACTATGCAAAATAAAGATTGCACGAGGCAACATGAACATTGCACTATGCAATATGAACATTGCCCGAGGCAACATGAACATTGCGCTATGCAAAATGAACATTGCACGAGGCAACATGAACATTGAATTATGCAACATGAACATTGTATTATGCAAAATGAACTTTGCAAGAGTCAACATGAACATTGCACTATGCAAAATGAACATTGCACTATGCAAAATGAACATTGCACTATGCAAAATGAACATTGCACGAGGCAACATGAACACTGAATTATTCAACATGAACATTTCACTATGCAAAATGAACATTGCACTATGCACCATGAACATTGCGCTATGCAATATGAACATTGCATTATACAACATGAACATTGCACTATGAAATATGAACGTTGCACTTTGCAATATGAACATTGCACAAGCCAATATGAACATTGCACTATGCAAAATGTTCATTGCACGAAATGAATATTGCACTATGCAACACGAACATTGTACTATGCAAAAGGAACATTGCACTATGCACCATGAACATTGAACATTGCACTATGCATCATGAACATTACGCTATGCAATATGAACATTGCATTATACAAAATGAACATTGCACTATGAAATATGAACGTTGCAATTTGCAACATGAACATTGTACGAGGCAACATGAACATTGCACGAGGCAATATGAACATTGCACTAGGCAAAATGAACATTCACGAGGCAACTTGAACATTTCACTATGCAAAATGAACATTGCATTATGCGATATGAACATTGCACTATGCGACATGAACATTGCACTATGCAAAATGAACATTGCACAAGGCAACATGAACACTGAATTATTCAACATGAACATTGCACAATGCAAAATGAACATTGCACTATGCACCATGAACATTGCGCTATGCAATATGAACATTGCATTATACAACATGAACATTGCACTATGAAATATGAACGTTGCAATTTGCAACATGAACATTGTACGAGGCAACATGAACATTGCACGAGGCAATATGAACATTGCACTAGGCAAAATGAACATTTCACTATGCAAAATGAACATTGCATTATGCGATATGAACATTGCACTATGCAACATGAACATTGCACGAGGCGTCCCATACATTGCACTATGCAACATAAACATTGCTCGAGGCAACATGATCATTGCACTATGCAAGATGAACATTGCATGAGGCATCATGAACATTGCACTATGCAACATGAACATTGCACTGTGCAATATGAACATTGAACGAGCAAAAAAGAACATTGCACTAGCAACATGAACATTGTACTATGCAATATGGACATTGCACTATGCAAATTGAACATTGCACTATGCGATATAAACATTGCACAACTCAACATGAACATTGCACTATGTAATATGAACATTGCACGAGGCAACATGAACATTGCACTAGGCAATATGGACATTGCACTATGCAAATTGAACATTGCACTATGCGATATGAACAATGCACTATGCAGCATGAACATTGCACGAGGCAACTTGAACATTGCACTATGCAACATGAACATTGCACAACTCAACATGAACATTGCACTATGTAATATGAACATTGCACGAGGCAACATGAACATTGCACTAGGCAATATGGACATTGCACTATGCAAATTGAACATTGCACTATGCGATATGAACAATGCACTATGCAGCATGAACATTGCACGAGGCAACTTGAACATTGCACTATGCAACATGAACATTGCACAACTCAACATGAACATTGCACTATGTAATATGAGCATTGCACGAGGCAACATGATCATTGCACTTTGCAACATGAACATTGTACGAGGCAACATGAACATTGCACGAGGCAACATGAACATTGCACTATGCAATATGAACATTGCACTATGCAACATGAACTTGCACAATGCAACATGAACATTGCACTATGCAACATAAACATTGCACTATGCAATATGAACATTGCATTATGCAACATGAACATTGCACTATGGAACATGAACATTGCACAGTGCAACATAAACATTGCACAAGGCAACATGGACATTGCACTATGCAAAATGAATATTGCACGAGGCATCATGAACATTGCACGAAGCAAAATGAACATTGCACTATGCAAAATGAACATTGCACTCTGCAAAAAACGAACATTGCAGGAGGCAACATGAACATTGCACTATGCAATATGAGCATTGCACTACGCAATATGAACATTGCACTACGCAAAATGAAATTGCACTATCCAATATGAACATTGCATTATGTAGTATCAACATAACACTATGCACCATGAACATTGCACTATGCACCATGAACATTGCGCTATGCAATATGAACATTGCACTATACAACATGAACATTGCACTAAGTAATATGAACCTTGCACTTTGCAACATGAACATTGCACGAGCCAACATGAACATTGTACTATGCAAAATGTTCATTGCACGAAATGAATATTGCACTATGCAACACGAACATTGTTCTATGCAAAAGGAACATTGCACTGTGCAACTTGAACATTGCACAATGCAATATGAACATTGCACGAGGCAACATGAACATAGCACTTTGCAACATGAACATTGCACGAGGCAACATGAACATTGAACTAGGCAAAATGAACATTCACGAGGCAACTTGAACATTGCACAATGCAACATGAACATTGCACTATGCAATACGAACATTGCACTATGCAACATGAACATTGCACTAGCAACATGAACATTGTACTATGCAATATGAACATTGCACGAGGCAACATGAACATTGCACGAGGCAACATGAACATTGTACTATGCAATATGAACTTTCTCGAGGCAACTTGAACATTGCACTATGCGATATGAACATTGCACTTTGCAACGTGAACATTGCACGAGGCAACTTGAACATTGCACTATGCAACATGAACATTGCACGACTCAACATGAACATTGCACTATGTAATATGAACATTGCACGAGGCAACATGAACATTGCACTATGCAAAAAGGACATTGCACTATGCAATATGACAATTGAACTATGCAGTATCAACATTGAACGAGGCAACACGAACATTGCACTATGCAATATGAACATTGCACGAGGCAAAATGAACATTGCACGAGACAACATGAACATTGCATTATGCAACATGAACATTGCACTATGCAAAATGAAGATCGCACGAGGCAACATGAACATTGCACTATGCAATATGAACATTGCTCGAGGCAACATGAACATTGCACTATGCAAGATGAACATTGCATGAGGCATCATGAACATTGCACTATGCAAAATGAACATTGCACTAGGCAACATGAACATTGAATTATGCAACATGAACATTGTACTATGCAAAATGAACTTTGCATGAGTCAACATGAACATTGCACTACGCAAAATAAATATTGCTCTATGCAAAATGAACATTGCACGAGGCAAAATGAACATTGCATTAGCCAACATGAACATCGCACTATGCAACATGAACATTGCTCGAGGCAACATTGCTCGAGGCAACATGAACATTGCACTATGCAATATGAACATTGCACTATGCAATATGAACATTGCACGTATGCAAAATTAACATTGCACAAGGCAACATGAACATTGCACTATGCAACGTGAATATTGCTCTATGCAACATGAACATTGCACTATGCAACATGAATATTGCACGAGGCAAAATGAACATTGCTCTATGCAATATGAACATTGCAGTATGCATACTGAACATTGCACTAAGCAATATGATCATTGCACTACGAAAAATGAACATGCACTATGCAATATGAACATTGCACTATGCAGTATCGATATAACTCTATGCACCATGAACATTGCACTATGCAACATGAACATTGCACTATGCAATATGAACATTACACGAGGCAACATGAACTTTGCACTATGCAACATGAACTTTGCACGAGGCCACTTGAACATTGCACTATGCTACAAGAACATCGCACGAGACAACATCAACATTGCTATATGTAATATGAACATTGCACGAGGCAACATGAATATTGCAGTATGCAAAGTTAACATTGCACTATCCTTTATGAACATTGCACTATACAGTATCAACATTGTACGAGGCAACACGAACATTGCACTATGCAATATGAACATTGCACGAGGCAACATGAACATTGGACTATGCAAAATGAACATTGCACTGCGCAATATGAACATTGCACTATGCAGTATCAACATTTAACGAGGCAACACGAACATTGCCCTATGCAACATGAACAGTGCACTATGCAAAATGAACATTGCACCATGCAATATGAACATTGCACGAATCAACATGAACATTGCACGATGCAATATGAACATTGCACTATGCACCATGAACATTGCACTATGCAATATGAACATTGCACAATGCAACATGAACATTGAACCAGGCAACATTAACATTGCATTATGCAACATGAACATTGCACTTTGCAATACGAACATTCCACGAAATGAACATTGCACTATGCAACACCAACATTGCACTATGCAACCCAAACATTGCACTATGCAAAATCATCTTTGCACTATGCAACATGAACATTCTACTGTGCAACTTGAACATTGCACGAAGCGAAAAGAACATTTAGCGAGGCAACATGAACATTGCAATATGCCATATAAACATTCACGAGACAACTTGAACATTGCACTATGCGAAATGAACATTGCACTATGCGATACGAACATTGCACTATGCAACTTATGAACATTGCACTATGCAACATGAACATTGCACGAGGCAACTTGAACATTGCACTATGCAACATGAACATTGCACTATGGGAAATGAACATTGGACTATGCGATATGAACATTGCACTATGCAACTTATGAACATTGCACTATGCTACATGAACATCGCACTAAGCAACTTATGAACATTGCACTATGCAACATGAACATTGCACGAGGCAACTTGAACATTGCACTATGCGATATGAACATTGCACAATGCAACTTTTGAACATTGCACTATGCAACTTATGAACATTGCACTATTGGAAATGAACATTACACTATGCAACTTATGAGCATTGCACTTTGCTAAATGAACTTTGCACTATGCGATATGAACATTGCACTATGCGATATGAACATTGCACTATGCAACTTATGAACATTGCACTATGCGAAATGAACATTGCTCTATGCGATATGAATATCGCACTATGCGACATGAACATTGCACTATGCGATATGAACATTGCACTATGCAACTTATGAACAATTCACTATGCGAAATGAACATTGCACTATGCGATATGAACATTGCACTATGCAACTTATGAACATTGCACTATGCCATATGAACATTGCACTATGCAACATGAACATTGCACTATGCGATATGAACATTGCACTATGCAACTTATGATTATTGCACTATGCGAAATGAACATTGCACTATGCGATATGAACATTGCACTATGCAAAACGAACATTGCACTATGCAACTTATGAACATTCCACTATGCAACATGAACATTGCACGAGGCAACTTGAACATTGCACTATGCGAAATGAACATTGCACTATGCAACTTATGAACATTGCACTATGCGAAATGAACATTGCACTAGGCGATATGAACATTGCACTATGCAACTTATGAACATTGCAATATGCGAAATGAACATTGCACTATGCGATATGAACATTGCACTATTCAACATGAACATTGCACGAGGCAACTTGAACATTGCACTATGCGAAATGAACATTGTACTATGCGATATGAACATTGCACTATACAACTGATGAACATTGCACTCTGCGATATGAACATTGCACTATGCAGCTGATGAACTTTGCTCTATGCGATATGAACATTTTTCTGTGCGATATGAACATTGCACTAAGCGATATGAACATTGCACTATGCAACTTATGAACATTGCACTATGCGAAATGAACATTGCACTATGCAACTTATGAACATTGCACTATGCGACATGAACATTGCACTATGCGATATGAACATTGCACTATGCAACTTATGAACATTGCACTATGCGATATGAACATTGCACTATGCAACTTATGAACATTGCACTATGCGATTTGAACATTGCACTATGCAACTTATAAACATTGCACTATGCGACATGAACATTGCACTATGCGATATGAACATTGCACTATGCAATTTATGAACATTGCACTATGCAACATGAACATTGCTCTATGCGAAATGATCATTGCACTATGCAACTTATGATCATTGCACTATGCGAAATGAACATTGCACTATGCAACATGAAAATTGCACTGTGCGATATGAACATTGCACTATGCGATATGAACATTGCACTGTGCAACTTATGAACATTGCACTATGCGAAATGAACATTGCACTATGCGATATGAACATTGCACTATGAAACATTAACATTGCAATATGCGATATGAACATTGCACTATGCGATATGAACATTGCACTATGCAACTTATGAACATTGCACGAGGCAACTTGAACATTGCACTATGCGAAATGAACATTGCACTATGCGATATGAACATTGCACTATGCAACTGATGAACATTGCACTATGCAATATGAACATTGCTCTATGCGATATGAACATTGCACTATGCAACTAATGATCATTGCACTATGCGAAATGAACATTGCACTATGCGATATGAAGATTGCACTATGCAACATGAAAATTGCACTGTGCGATATGTACATTGCACTATGCGATATGAACATTGCACTATGCAACTTATGAACATTGCACTATGCGAAATGAACATTGCACTATGCGATATGAACATTGCACTATGCAACATGAACATTGCACTATGCGATATGAACATAGCACTATGCGATATGAACATTGCACTATGCAACTTATGAACATTGCATGAGGCAACTTGAACATTGCACTATGCGAAATGAACATTACACTATGCGATATGAACATTCACGAGGCAACATGAACATTGGACTATGCAACATGAACATTGCACTATGCAACATGAACATTGCACTATGCAATATGAACATTGCACTATACAATATGAAAACTGCGCGAAGCAACATGAACATTCCACTATGCAATATGAAAATTTTACAAGGCAACATGAACAGTGCACCATGCAAATTGAACATTGCACTATGCAGTATCAACATTGCTCTATGCAACATGAACATTGCACTACGCAACATGAACATTGCACTACGCAACATGAACATGGCACTACGCAACATGAACATTGCACTATGCAACATGAACATTGCACTATGCAATATGAACATTGCACGAAATGAACATTGCACTATGCAACATGAACATTGTACTATGCAACATGAACATTGCACGAGGCAAAAAGAACATTTAGCGAGGCAACTTGAACATTGCACTATGCGATATGGACTTTGCACTATGCAACATGAACATTGCACGAGGCAACTTGAACATTTCACTATGTAACATGAGCATTGCACGAGGCAACATGAACATTGCACTATGTAATATGAACATTGCACGAGGCAACATGAACATTGCACTATGCAATATGAACATTGCACTATACAGTATCAACATTGCACTATGCAATATGTTTATTGCACGAGGCAACATGAGCATTGCAATATGCAATATGAACGTTGCACGAGGCAACATGAACATTGCACTATGTAACATGGACATTGCACTATGCAATATGAACATTGCACAAGGCAACATGAACATTGCAATATGCAATATGAACATTGCACTATGCAATATGAACGCTGCAAGAGGCAACATGAACATTGCACTATGCAATATGAACATTGCACCATACAGTATCAACATTGCACTATGCAACATGACCATTGCACTATGTAATATGAACATTGCATGAGGCAACATGAACATTGCACTATGCAATATGAACATTGCACCATACAGTATCAACATTGCACTATGCAATATGAACATTGCAATATGCAATATGAACATTGCACTATGCAATATGAACATTGCACCAGGCAACATGAACATTGCAATATGCAATATGAACATTGCACTATGCAATATGAACGCTGCAAGAGGCAACATGAACATTGCACTATAAAATATGAAAACTGCACAAGGCAACATGAACATTATACTATGCAATATGAAACTTTTACGAGACAACCTGAACAGTACACTATGCAAAATGAACATTGCACTATGCAACACGAACATTGCACTTTGCAAAATGAGCATTGCACGAGGCAACATGAACATTGCACGAGGCAACATGAACATTGCACTATGCAACATGAAAACATTGCACGAGGCAACTTGAACATTGTTCTATGCAAAATGAACATTGCACTATGCGATATGAACATCGCACTATGCAACATGAACATTGCTTGAGGCAACTTGATCATTGCAATATGCATCATGAACATTGCACGAGGCAACATGAACATTGCACTATGCAATATGAACATTGCACGAGGCAACTTGAACATTGCACTATGCAAAATGAGCATTGCACTATGCGATATGAACATTGCACGAGGCAACATTAACATTGCACTATGCAACATGAACATTGCACGGGGCAACTTGAACATTGCACTATGCAAAATAAATATTGCACTTTGCAATATGAACATTGCACTATGCAACATGAACATTGCACGAGGCAACAAGAACATTGCACTATGCAATATGAACATTGCACGAGGCAACTTGAACATTGCACTATGCGAAAAGAACATTACAATACGCACGAGCATGCAAACCGCCGTGTTATTGTTGAATGATTTTTGGCGAATTAAGGCCCTTTAAACAATTTAGTACACAAACTTTGTCCGGACTAGTTCTCCTGAACCTTTCGCCGGATTTCAACGAAACTTTGCTGGGATGATCAGTACCAAGCCTAGTATCAACATGTCATCGCCGTGTTCCGTTTTTTTGGCAGAGTTATGGCCCTTTAATGTTTTTAATACACTATCATTGTACAGACAACTTCTCTTGAACACCTTGCCGGAATTCAGTGAAATTTGCAGGGAAGATCAATACCAAAATGAGATATAGGGTCCTATAGAAACCATAGCGTCCAAACACAATGGCATCGTGGGTCCGCACTGTAATAAAAACAAGAGCAATATTTAATTAATTATACAAATGCAACAGAAAGGGTGGTGAACTGAAAGACAGGCTTACCGACTTGGAACGGTCAATAGGCAATAAGGCCTACAGGTTAGCTTTAATCGATTTGATGTGTACGCAATCTTCGCTATTATGCTGTCCTTAGCGCACAAATAGACAAGACAGTGTAAACAAAACTACATCCCATCAAAAGGAATTCTCTAACAATAAAGTCCACATCCAGAGTAACTAGCAAAAGAAACACTAAGATGTTGTTGTAAAGCTATATAAAATACAAAATAAGAAACATTTTAGAATGTATCCAGAATTGTACTGAACAACCACAGCAGTTTAAACAAATCTAGGGTACGACCAGAAAAATCGAGGGACGAAAGCTCATTCACCTACCTCCCTTGGTCGGTGTTTCATTAGGTGCAATCATATAGTCCCAAGAGGTTGTCCAGTCATCGCACAAGGGAAAAGTGAAGCCTAGTGACTGACTCTAGAGGGGTCAATCACTTAACAAGCAGTGCGCTGTAATACTAAATGGTCGTACTTTTTTTCTGACGAACTTCCTGATTAATATTTTTCTAAATTGGTCAGGAAACCCGCCAGATTCATTTAACTTTCAAAGTTTATAGACCACATCCATAAAATAAAAGTTGTGATATTTCTAGTCGCAGAAGCGTTTTAATGTTAGTGCTGTTCTTCTCCAGTAGGTTTTCGTTGGGGCGGTAGAATTTTGAGAAAGATCTACGTAGTTTGTGGTAACGAAACCCTGCTGAAGAAGTGTACTTGTAATAACTTGATTTCGATCATTGAAGTCTATAACAGCAAAAACGAATGAGATGGGAGATATAAACCACGTATGATGTAAAACGAAGTACATCCCCATCCAGTTGTGGATAGTTAACGATATTAAAGTTGTAGTCATCTCTCTTATCATTCGCAACATCTCGTACACTGCTTCGCAGCATGACTCGAATGTATTACGCAGGTTTCCATATTGGTTACGTCATACTAGCGTGACGTGACGCGCGTCAGATTCCCGCCAAAACGAATTTGCATTCAAAATCAAAGTTATCTTCAATATTTTGCAATATCATTTAGCGGATTGCTCCATCTATAGTTTATTTACGTGAAAGTAGTGATACAACCTTCATCTGTATTGTAAATAACAAACATGCAACGCAAATCATACATCAACACGTGTGGCAAGCGGCCATAATGTTTATGTAGCAACAGCTTAGCAACAGTGCACTATTTTCTGTGCCGTTGCCTTCCGGCTAACAGAATGTTAAGATTTTGAACATACCGAAGCGCCGTAATACACACGAGGCGAGATCCCGAAGAATGACGGGATTGGCCGAGCGTTCACGATTGCTGTCTTATCATAGCTTTTAGTTATATGAAATCATTAGAAATCGAGAGACGAAGATCGAGGAATGCTGTTTCGGTATCCGAAGTGTTGGCTTTATTCAACGTGAGCTCTGGTGGGTAAAACATGTTAGTAACTATAGTGCAAAGAACGGATGATCAATATTGAGTATGTCATCTTGATACCGAGATGTATAATTAAACGCGTCAATAACTTCACTCTGGGTAACAGGTGACAAACCCAACATAAAATCTCTTTCATAGTAGTACAAAAACAAATCTGCGACAAATGGCGCACAGTTAAAACCCGTAGGAGGACCATAAACCTGGCGGTAAACAGTTTTACCGTATCTTATAAAGATGTTATCGAGAAGGAAAGACAACGCTCTACAAACATCAGCACAAGTCCTCAAATTATCAATAGGGGCGTTTGTAAATAAGGCACTGAAATTAGTACAAGCTAAAAAAGATCTCTAGCAAGCCTAGTTGCTTATGTCCTCGCCATATTCCCGTTGAATGATTTTTGACAGAGTCATGTTCCATTGTACACAACTTTTATCCGGACTCGTTTCCCTAAACTCCCGGCTGGATTTTAATGAAAGTTGCAGGAATGATCAGTACCAAGCGTAGTTGTGCATTGTTTTGCTGTGTTCCGGTTGAATGATTTTTGTTGGAGTTGTGGCTCTTTAAAGTTTGCCATACATAAACTTTCTCCCGACTAGTTCTCCAGATACCCTGGCCGGATTTCAACGAATCGTGTTTGCGATCATCAGTACCAAAAACAATTGCGCATGTCATTGCCGTGTTCCAGCTGAATGAATTTTGGCAGAGTTATGGCCCTTTAAAGGTTTTAATAACGTAACTATGTACATACTAGTTCTCCTGAACACCTGGCCCGATTTTAATAAAGCTTGGCAGGGATGGTAAGTACCAAGCCTAGTTGCGTATATCATCGTCGTGTTCCAGTTGAATGATTTTTGACAGAGTTATGGCCCCATATACTCAACATTTAACAGGACTAGTTTGCTGGGGCTCTCTAGGGGGTAATCGGGTAAAACAAACACAACATTCGCTTTATTGCCCCAATGCGGATGTATTTATAAACCTGTTTTGTTACTCTAGCGTAAAAGGGCCCCTCTACATGGGTACTTGGGGGACTTGTAGTAATTTAAGTTCGACTGCCACTTTTCTCAAAATGTGTTGTCATATATGCACAACAACTAATATTCCCCCACCCCCAACCACAGACTGCATAAAGCCAGTAGAGCGATACAGGTCCGCTTGGGCCTTTTGTTTTAATGTGTGTACGACTTTGTTTCAATTATTTATTTTAAAAATTGGTCCTTTACAAGAAATGGATGGGGTATGTTCAACGGAATTTGTCAACCATACGCAAACTTAAGGCATGAGAAATGTTAACCATACAGTGCATGTCAGTAATTTAACACTATTTATATTACATGTGACATAATAGCAGAAATAAGACTTACTCGTATATGGCAGAAATTATGGACTTTATATCCAACAGTTTAGTACATTTTACTCAAAGTGTTTTGTAGTTTGCGTGAAATAAACTGGTCCATATAATGGTCTATTTATCCAGCGAGAATGACGAGACATCTTTTCTAAATAAAATAAGCCGTGTTATCACATCATCTAAATTTCAAAGTACACCATTGTAAAAAAATAAAGATATTCCTTCAAGGACATTTTGTTCATGATGAGTGACTATTTTGCATACAAACAATGCAAAACCAAACCATTTGATCATGAGACATGTATATATTCTTACGAAAACGGTCCAAACGAAATTAAAATATATAAATCGGATCAAATGAACCGTTCATCCGAATGCTTCATCATATCACATGTTTCAGTTTACAATATAAGTGCACGCTTTTTATGTGTATCATGTGTGTATTGAAGGCACAATGCATATAAAGAAAGCCTTTTTTTAACAATGGTATACTTCGAAATTTTGATGATGGGATAAAAGGCTTATTTAATCACATTACATCCATCGCAGTTTGTTATAGTTTGACGTTTGGAATAAATCGTTCCGAACAGTTCCCCCATTCATGTTTATTTTGTCATTTTTTATCATGCTCATTCTAGGTCTATATCATGACACCGCGTATGCAAACGTGGAAATGGAGTGTCTACTATAGAATTTGCAGCAACTCTGCAGTTCTGCATGTATTCTGCAGGCAATACGGTTCTAGGCCCATTGTCCTTATTTTCTCCTGATATAAATAGAGGATGAGCCTAGCACATTCATTTCTGTTAGGCGGTATAGAACCTTTGATGTGTTAGTGCGCCTTAGAACCCAATTAATTTCAATTCATTTATAAATTTCAATTAAATTCTATCTTTTGAAAATGCATTTTAAAAGTACATCGTTCTTTTTGACAGTGCCATTACAATTTGGCGGTGGGGAGATAACTATGTAAACCGCCAAGGACTATAGCTACTTGACTTCAATGGTGACGTGATTTACCAACTTACAAGAACCTTAGTCATGATACTTTGCATACTATATTTAAATAAATAAAGTAACTATTTTAAATATTTAGTTACTTTGTTAATTACTTTGCACTACATTGCATTTTAGGTTGACTCAGTTTTAGACTGTAATTTGTTTCATTTCTGTCAGATTCCCTATGTTGACTTATTGACATATGTATTTATTTTTCATTTGAGTATAGTTCTCTGAGTTGATCCATTTACCGTTGTATTTCCTTTTTTCATTTCAGTCTGGTTCTCTGAGGTTACCCATTTAATGTATATCTATTTTTCATTTCAGTCTGGTTCTCTGAGTTTACCCATTTAATGTGTATTCATTTTTCGTTTCAGGCTGGTTCTCTAATTTCGCTGTTCTTTTGGATATAAGATTATACCGTGACGTAAATCCCGGAAATAATAATGTGGCCAAAACAAATACAGTTCATCTGTAAACATATAAACTATAAAACTATAACTTTATTTGGAGTGATTGCACTAATATCGTCTGCTGCATGGCATCTTTATTTGGGTTCGCAAATACAGCACATCAGGTCAACTAGCAAGCCAGAAACAGAAAAGGTAGGCCTAGTGCTCAGTAGTGACGGTCTAACAACACAACACATCAAGTCTACAACAGGAGAAGTGCATCATGCCGAAATTAGCATCGTTGAAAACCAACACAGACTTACAACACTATGTGCAATGGATAAGGTAGCCGATGATGCTGACAGTAATGTGACCAGCGACATTAATTTTAATTATGATGTACACATGTATCCACACGTACGTAGAATCCACGATGACAGTGTACGACAACAGGGTCACTTTGAACGTTCTAACTTGACTAAACGATTACCAACATGTCTAATTATCGGTGTAGCTAAAGCCGGAACTGAAGGACTCAAGGATTTCATAGGAATGCATCCATATGTTGTCGTAACAAAGGACGAAGCGAATTATTTCAACACCTACTACGCCTTTAAGAGAGGGCCCGGTAACTACGAAAAAGGTCCAATTTGGTACAAAAACAGGATGCCAGAGAGCTATGCCTCACAAATAACTATAGAGAAAACACCAGATTATTTCTGCTCACCGGAAGCGCCAAAGCGCGTGCATGATATGAACAAAGATATGAAACTTATTTTAATATTGCGAGAACCTTCATCAAGAGTCATTTCACACTTTACATTTCGTCAACTGGGAACAAAATTGAGCAAAGTGTACAGAAACTTTGAAGGGTATATATTTAAGAATGAACTAATTAGCCAAAATGAGTATTTTAATGAATCAATGTACGTAACATGTATGAAAACGTGGTTACAACATTTTGATTTAAGTCAGTTTCTTATAATTGAGAGTAAGGAATTCCAAGTCAACCCATTATGCGTTTTACAAAAAATAGAGACATTTCTAGGCCTGGAGCACATTTTTAATAATGAAACGCTTGTTTATAATAAACAAAAAGGGTTTTACTGTGTGAAAGAAACCATACAAACAGGAACGAAATATACAAATGCGTATTGTTACAATGAACGACGCGGTCGAAATGAACATTCTACAAAAGTAAACGCAAATATTATACGTGCATTGAAATCATATTTTAAACCGTACAATGAAGATTTATTTCAACTGATTGGGAAAAGATTCGATTGGTGGGAAGAGACCATGAATTAAAGGATGATACATATACAGTTAATTTAAACCTGCACGAACAGATCACATATCGAACCAAAATCTAAAACGGTGATTAGTGTTACGCTTTTCTTTTTGAACGATATACAAACTGAGTGTCATATTACAGACGGGTACACAGAGGAATAACCATTTACACAATTTGCTTCACATTTTCATAGCGTCAATGTTATACATCAATAAACATGCCACCGACAATTATGGCTATAGTTGCGATGGTTCTAGAGACTCAAGTTTTAAAACTCATAACGTGTTGAGAACATAACTGTTTGAATGTAAAATACCCATTGTGGAATCCTATTTACATATAACACATGTATACTAAATGCACGCATAACACCTGTACAAATATACTATCACTGCATTGCACCTACATATTGAAAAGCTTTGTAAAGTATATGAACTGTTAGATCATTCGCATGTTTTTTATCATTAACATCATCATCATGAGTTGGTCTGACTTCTTCTAACTCCCTAACCAATTTACAGGTGTCTATATCGTTGTTAAAGTGCCAAGAGATGATACTAAATATACAACAAATAGTCCTTGAGCTGGCTATACACCCCTACCCCCAGGGGGAATTTTGTAGGGTATGATTTTCTGACAGTTCATACAAAAAGCTTCAAAATGAGACATGTGTGCCATCTAAGCGTTGGGGCGTTTGTGTCTAACGCACGTGTCAATTACGTTACCATAACAATTCCAGAACACCTTCAATAAATTTGAATATGAGTAAAACATGTGCATATGAACAGCAAATACTACCTATAGTTACGATATTTATGAATTGTTTAATTTAGACAGCATTTTCAACATAATGCAAATATGAAAATATGCTGTAGTTTACGTTACACCCTGTTCGTTAACAAAAAATCATAAATACAGTTAATAATAACTAGATCGTAAGTTACCAAAAGAGGCCATCCCCACACTGGGGGAATTTTGAGGGATATATTTTCCGGAAAGGGTATGCTTTTGCTACAAATGAATTATGTTTGCCGAATGAGAATGGGGATATAAGGGCGTGACATCCATTTGAAATACGTTACCATTATCATGTTTTGAAAATGTAATACTCAAAAATTATTTATATGTAACAAAACGGTATGTATATTGTATATTCTTATATTCTTACAGTAGGGTAAGTGTGAGGTTTGGTGCACCGTAGAACCGGTTTAAACCCCCAGTGGCCTACTTTGCCACTGACCGTTCCAAGGCGGTAGCCATAGTGTCAACCCTTTTGTGTTTGTGATGTCGATTGCATTTATTATTACTTTTGCTTTGTTTGTCTGTTTGCGTGTTTGTTAAACGTTCTACTCAAAATGACTTTGTATATGGTATTCTTGGCAGATTTAGCATTAAGGATATTAGATATATTAGAATAATTAAATTTTGGTTGAAAATTGTTAACACTTATGACCAAAAGTATTGTAAAGTTATATATAATATGCTTAAAATAGATGCTGATTTATACCCAAATAAAGTATCTTGGGTTACACGTGTACAAGATTTATTATCAAGGTTAGGGTTTCATGATGTTTGGCTCCAACAAAATGTTGGCAATAAACATGTTTTCTTAAGTATATTTAAACAACGTTTATATGATAATAGCTTACAAACGTGGCAAACTCGTATAGATAATTCAACCAGAGCTGTATTTTTTAGAGAAGTTGTTACATTTGGTACTCAACATTTTCTTAGTACTCTTAATATACCTAAATTTAGAATCGCTATGACGAGACTTATTGTTTCTTCTCATAATTTGTGTATAGAATCTGGCAGATGGCAAAGACCGAGAATGCAGGTCGAAAACAGATTATGTACTGTTTGTCAAAAAATAGAGGACGAATATCATTTTTTATTAGAATGCTTACTGTATAATGATTTGCGTAAAACGTATATAAACCGCTTCTACTGGACTAGACCAAGCATGTATAAATTAAAATTACTGTTCGAAACTCAAAATCAAAATGTAAAAAAGAAATTAAGTGTTTACATCTTCAAAGCATTTGAACTCAGAAAAATACAACATTCATAGTATCATTTGTAGAATAATCTCAGATTGTTACATGTCTGTATACACAGTTAAAACGTTTTACCTTTTATTTTTGTACACTGATCATAATGTTGTTTTTTGTGTGATTTTGTTTTGTTTTTGTAGAACTTTGGAAATCAAATAAATAGTAGAGCGCATTGTGGTATTTACAAACAAAAACGGCTATCACCTATCGTTGATTATACTGTAATATAAACTATATATGATAGTATAGATAGTAGAATATCAATACAGATTATCTTCATAGTGGCAATATAATTTGAAAGGCTGTTTCTCACCTTCTCCGTTTATTTCTTCTCCGCTTATTTACTGTCATAAATTGTGTATATAGCATATATTCATATTACTAAAAATGCTGTTTGTTATCTTGCTATGTCAATTGCTTGTATGAATGTAAACTATGTCTCACGGGCCTCTGGCTTATTGATTGATGAATAAAGTCTTCTTCTTCTTCTTCTGTGTTTTGTGGTTGACTGTCCTCCTTGAATGCTACTTTCCCAGTCCGATCTTTTTATATTTCTTTGCATACCAGATACGGGTATCCGAGTTTTACATGGGGGATGGAAAGTCTTATCTTTATGGGTTTATCTTTATGGGTAAAGATAAAAGTCACGTGCATCCTGTAACACGAGACTACTTTCGCACTACTTTTGTGTATTCATATAACCAAGCCCGCTGCCAATGTATCGATTATATTTCCAATACGATTACACATGAACTTATTGACACTGACATGACATTGAATTATGTTGATTTTTGTTTTATTTTATGTTAAATCTTAAAAGAAAAAAACACTTATAAATCGATAAGACTGCACAGATGTAGTTAATATATGTTTACTTCTTTATGTGTCATCACTTTACTCTGATAAGGGGGATAATCCAAACATCTCGTCATATTTGATAACATTGAAGTTATTTCCCATAGTTCGTCTGCTTGTCAGAAGACAAAACATCAACATCAACAATGACTAAATTCAAAGTAAGAGACATTGTTCTAGTAGGTTCTTGCGGGGGAAAAGGGGAAGATTATTGACATGTATAGGCCCCTAGGGACATACCAAATGTATAAGGTACACGTTATGAAAAATAATTTACGTCATTTTCAATACAAGTAAGGTTATATATGACGGTAATTTTTTTGTGGTGGAGGCAGACCACCCACTTTTCCTGGGTAGAACTAGTACTGTACATCTCCCGCCACCTGTAAGAATTGACGATTGGAATCTATATGATAACAAGAGTAGGGTATGTTCCTGTATTCCATCCTCTGGGGCGTCTCTAATAAACCTATAATGTGTCGATGAGCCATTACAATGTGGTTTTCTGTGGTACCCTGTATATAATCTGGAAAGATAGCATTGCACTGCAAAAGACGACAACTCCAGCAGCCACACCAGATAAATATCAATACGGATTCTCTATTTCCAAACTATTCTGACATTTTGGTGTCTGCGTGGAATGGGAGTCCTCTTTTACAATTCAAAAAACACCATCGTGAACATGACATAAATGTACATACAAACACACACAATGTCCAATGGGTATAAATACAGGTGAACCAAATAACCCATTAAGTATAAATACGGGCGACCCGTAAAACGTCACGTATCACTCATCATCACGAATACAAGCCCATTAAGTATAAATGCGGGCGACCCGTAAAAGCGGTCGTCACGTATCCGTCATCATCCCGAATACAAGCCCATTAAGTACAAATACGGGCAACCCATAAAAGCAGTCACCACGTATACATTATCCATGACACATGCCCATCATGTACAAATACGGGCGACTCATAAAAGTATCCCTCGTCATCTCTTACATTTTCCCATTAAATACAAATACAGGTGACCCACGAAAGCATTCACCACGTACCCTCATCATCCCAAATACAAGCCCATCATGTACAAATACGGGCGACCCATAAAAGTATCCCTCGTCATCTCTTACATTTTCCCATTAAATATAAATACAGGTGACCCACGAAAGCATTCACCACGTACCCTCATCATCCCAAATACAAGCCCATCATGTACAAATACGGCCGACCCATAAAAGTATCCCTCGTCATCTCTTACATTTTCCCATTAAATATAAATACAGGTGACCCACGAAAGCATTCACCACGTACCCTCATCATCCCAAATACAAGCCCATTAAGCCCATTAAGTATAAATACGGACGACCCGTAAAAGCGGTCGTCACGTATCCGTTATCATCCCGAATACAAGCCCATTAAGTATAAATAGGGGAGACCGGTAAAAGCGTATCCCTCATCATCCTGAATACGCCCATTAAGTATAAATACGAGTGAATCATAAAAGAAGTCGTCACCTATCCCTCATCATCCCAAATACAAGCCCATTAAGTATAAATACGGGCGACCCGTAAAGGCGATTGTCGTGTATTCTGTCACAGTGTTTTCTTCCTTATTTTCTTTATTTTGAGAACATAACCCATACCTTCACAATTGGGAATTCTAGCGATATTTTTAAAAAAATCGGTAAAACATTAATTTCATAACTTTAATACTGTTTACTGTAATCTAAGACCAACAGAAATATATTGTACTCAATAGCAATTTCCAAAAAAAAAAAAAGTGTTCCTAAAAATTGGGGGAAAATAATGTTTTGGCATTAGGAATATCAGGGTACTCCAAGAGTACTTATAAGATGGTGAGCCTTCATACTATCGGCTCATACCGCCATGCAAATATCGTGAAACGGCACTTTAAAAATAGTAAAAAAAATAAATAAAAGCGACTTAATTGAGCAAACTTGATGTAGAACACAAAGAACACCAGAAATACATCTGAACAAAAAAACAACAACCGTGCAACTGAATGAATTGAAGCAAAAAAACACCTCCTAACCAATTTGGCACTCTGTGGTTATATGTAGGTTACATTGCACCATTGATTTTCCTTCTTTGTTTTATATAGGACGAAAGTATGTCAAGAGACAAACAATGCGCATTTTTCTCCGTAGAAAATTTTAAAACACATATCAATCAAACGATCGAGCGTCCGCCAATATAAAAATGCAATAAAAACAGGGGGTCATGTATCATGTAAGAACAAGCCAATCTGTTGAATGACATCACGTTTTATTTTGACACGTCACAGATAGATTTACCCCATTTCTACTTTCGCTTTACTGTCTATGTCAGTTATAATTATATATCTCAAACAAACACTAATC
The DNA here is from genome assembly GCA_037043455.1 of Cyrtodaria siliqua. Taxonomy (NCBI): domain Eukaryota; kingdom Metazoa; phylum Mollusca; class Bivalvia; order Adapedonta; family Hiatellidae; genus Cyrtodaria; species Cyrtodaria siliqua. The sequence goes on along the minus strand of JAWPHD010001435.1, from coordinate 41,587 downwards.
AATGTTCACAATACATCATTTGGATGAATTATCGGTAATAATATGAAAAAGGCACAGCCTAAACGGGGATTTATCCAGCTTCAGTAATAAACTTAAGGATGTTGGCTTGGCAAGTTTTGAAATTTTCAAATTTAAGAGTTTTATTTTTTAAATCGTAGATATATTTGACAACAGAATTGTTTCATGTTTTACATTTTATAGTTATGGATATAATGTAGGACTTAAGATGGTAACATATCAAATGTGAACCTTTTTTTTTCTTCATATTTTTTACGTCATGTGTGGTCATTTTTGTTGTCAACAAAATATATATATGTAGCTCAGAGTAAAATGTATCCTTTTTATTTAAAAATACGATTTTTTTTGTTTTTCAATTGTGGGGTTGGCTTGGAGTACTAAGATTTGTATTGCATTGATACTTAAAGTTTCTTTGGTATCGTTTAGATATAAAATTATCAAAAATGGTAGGTCATCACACTTTATTTCCACTAGACGTCTTTGAAGATGACATATATTTCTAACTCCCAAATGTCACTAAAAAGAGGAAAAATAGAGTCACTGAACATTTTCACCATTTTATTCATAACATTACATTTATTGAAAAACAAAGATTAATTTTCGATTACCTATATATATGTATATCTTTGAAAACATACACAAACAACTGAATTGAATTGAATGTTGTTTAACGGCTCATCAACACAGTATAGGTTATTTACAGCCGCCCCAGAGAAAGGGGAAGGATACATAAGAATCCGGAAACCGTGCCCTACTCTTATTATCGAATAGATTCCCATGGTTCTTTAACGTGCTCGGAGGATAGACCGATACACTGGACCGCCCGGTTTACGTCCCTATCCGACGGACGAGGCTAGGGGAAAGAGTCCTGCTTAAGAACACGCCGACGAAACTCAGTGGCACCACGGAGGATTAAACCCGGTGCCTCCGATTACAAATCCGCAGCGCTACCGACTGCGCCATGTCAGTCATCCTCATTTGTCTTTTTACTTTAAAAAGCAAACATATATGAACAGTACCCCATCTTTTTCTTTAGCAAAAAAAAGAAATTCAAGATAAAAAAAGTATCATGTTATAATGCTGAACTTTTGTTAAAACTTGTATATGATAAGGTACTATGACATTTCTTTCAAAAGAAGTAAATATATATAGATCTAGGTTCTAATCATTTTGTTTATTACAATTTCTATACATTACACATAATTTGGGGTTGCATATAGTTTGACATTTTCGCTCTAAAAGTACTGTAAACACAATTTTGCTGACATGGAGATCGAATGTAAAATTAGCTCGGTATATACTTTTATATATTTATTTCCTTAAAATATCAAACTGTATAATTGAGGATATTGCACTCATCTTTCTTTTTACGTAAGAAAAGGACAGAGATTCATATGCACGTGTTCTGGGATGAAAATTGAAATAAAAAATTGAAATAAAAGTTCCTCATTTCAGATAAGTTCGGAATCAATATTGATGTTGCGAAGGTGTGTAGGAACCCCATTTGTTACAACGTCGCTATCTGTTGTAGTCGTCCGTAAAAGTTACAATTTGTGTTCTAAATGTTACACTAAACGCTATCTGTTACAATCTTACGGCAAATGTTACAAAATGTAGTTGTGATAAAAGTTACAACGTCTACGCTATCTGTTACAACATTTTTACTTGTAACAAAAGTTACAACACTTTGTCCGTAAATGTTACACTGGCATTGGAATCATTTCCGAAGCTTTGGAAAGTGTTGAATTTTGCTACTACACTATATTTATAATATTTATAAGTGTATTTAGGTAATTGCAACAACCTTACCTTGTCGTAAATGTTACACTGACATTGGCATCATTTCCGAAGCTTGTAAACAGTATTTAAATGTGCTATTAAAGTATTTTTATAAATTTTAGTCGTGTGTTTCACACATTTCTGTACGTACGAATGTTTTCCATAGGCGGTTTCAAGAAAGAATGCAGATTAGGCGTACGCTTTTAAAGGGACACTGTCCGTAACTTTTAGCTTATAAAACACCCAATAATTATGTTCGCAAACATTATACACTAAACCTTTTTCAATATTTACTAATTAAAAGTAAGATTGTTTAACGGAATTCAATCGCGGTACAAAAAAAAGCAAATCCACTTCGTGGGTTTGAACTCGCAGCCCAAACTCGCAGTAAAAATAAGTGTGCGTGAGCGTAAAGTTGTCGGAAGTCGCTCCCGACTGAGCTAAGCGGGCTATACATATTACGCAATACATACTATGGTGAAAACCTAGTGCGCTATGGAAGTCACGTGAACGCATAAAAGGTAAATATTGTGGGTCCAACATTATTTACATTTAATAATTAAAACTTCTTTTTTTTCAAACTCACGAATGTATTCCTACATACTTCTTAGGGTCTATCCTCATGTTTTCGTGTATACATTTCAATGAATAAAAGTCAGACAGTTATTTGGTTATGCTCAATATCTGCTTACTTACGGACAGTGTCCCTTTAATAGTTACTTTTAACATGTAAGTATATGTATATATATGAAATCTATGGCATACATATACGTCCGAGACTTCTAAACCATCATGAGCGATTCATGATTTTGAATTTCTGGTATTGTTTGTAGTATTTTATTTTCTCCCTCACTTCGTCCGAAAATAAATTATTTCTTTACTCAAAGAAAAGCAAACAAATTTTGAAGGAATATGTCGTGTTTTGCAGTCATTATGAATACATCGTCTAATGCAGTCGTTATTAAAACAATCATACAATGTATAAGAAAAAGTGGGCCAACAATGGTACAAGTAAGATATTTTATGAATCCTTCTAATATTCCGCAACAGAAACACGTTTTTTAGAAAAACATACAGATGCACGTACACTGCATAGTACCTACTGTGGTTCACAAATTAATACATAAACATTTATGAAAAACATGCGGATAAATATATTTTACTGCTAACGTAAACAAATTCCGATACGTATATATGAATCAAATATTTCTTCAGGTAGCAACGCCGCACACGAAAAAAACTGTGAGGAAACGTGATCCAGTGGCAATTGCGAATATTCGGATATTGACGGCGGGTCATAGGTTCTATATACTCTATTTAAAACAAACAGCGTAGTTATATAAATTGCATCACAAAACATGGAAATACAGACAGGAAAAAACAATGAACCCATTAGTCTTCTTGACTGCTTGAGGAACATTGATTGACGAACACGTTTGTATGTTATGATCCCTCGTCCGTTCGTGCGTCCATCCGGAGCCATATTTTGGTAACCATAAGTCACATACACGTAATATTTTGTATAAATGTTTGTCCCTATGTGGACTCGCTTTTGCCCAAGTATGGTTGGAATCGCCTTAGTAACACCAGAGTTATGGCCCTTGATTTAATAATTGCTTAATCAATATATAGTATATAATGAATCTTTTGTCTGGAAAATAACTCGAAAATTATTTATGGGATTCAATTTAAACTTGAAACACTCATACAGGACAGTGAATGGATTTACAGAGTGCAGAAACCATAACTCTACGTAAACTAAAAGTGGATTTATGGGACTTTGTGGCTTTATTTACTATATAGTATATACAATTTTAGGAACATTTTGTTTGAACCATAAATAACTAAACAAAAGGCCCAAAAGGGTCTGTAGACGCTCTACTTGTATAATGTGATTCAAAAATATAAACATGATAGAGGCCAACCAAAGAAAAATGTTTCCTATATATAACTCTATGTAAACTTTGGGTTATCGTGGCGGCCATTTTGAATAATTTTGATTATTTGACGATAATGAAAAACACAAACTTGATAGAGGCTAACCTAAGGAACATGTATATGATATTTCACAAGAATGGAATAAGTCGTTTAGGAGATATCGTTTGAAATTTCCTTAAATTTGACCTAGTTTTAGCCTTGGCGGCCATCTTGGATGTCTGGCGGCCGTGAAAAATACAAATCTGAGAGGGACAATCCCAAATATCATTGTGCTTAAGTTTCATCAAAATCCTTCAAGCGGTTTCACAGAAGATGTAATGTTTAACCTTTTCCTATGTAACTCTATGTAAATTTTGGGTCGCCGTGGCGACCATTTTGATATTTTGACGATACTGAAAAACACAAACTTGATAGGGGCTAACCCAAGGAACATGTATATGATATTTCACAAGAATGGAATAAGTGGTTTCGGAGGAGATGTCGTTTGAAATTTACTTAACTTTGACCTAGTTTTAGCTATGGCGGCCATCTTGGATGACTGGCGGCCGCAAAAAACATAAATCTGAGAGGGACTATCCCAAATATCATTGTGCTTAAGTTTCATCAAAATCTTTCAGGCGGTTTCAAAGAAGATGTAATTTTTAACCTTTTCCTATATAAATGTAAACTTTGGGTCGTCGTGGTTGCAATTTTGATTATTTGACGATAACGAAAAACACAAACTTGATAGAGGCTAATCCAAGGAACATGTATATGATATTTCACAAGAATGGAATAAGTGGTTTCGGAGGAGATGTCGTTTGAAATTTTCTTATGGCGGCCATCTTGGATGACTGGCGGCCACGAAAAACATAAATCTGAGAGGGACTATCCCAAAGATCATGGTGATTAAGTTTCATCAAAATCCTTCAAGAGGTTTCAGAGAAGATGTCATTTTTAACTTTTTCCTATATAACTCTATGTAAACTTTGGGACGCCGTGGTGGCCATTTTGATTATTAGACGAAAACGAAAAACAGAACTTGTTAGAGGCCAACCCAAGGAACATGTATATGATATTTCACAAGAATGAAATAAGTGGTTTCGGAGGAGATGTCGTTTAAAATTTCCTTAAATTTGACCCAGTTTAAGCAATGGAGCTAAAAAACATTCGACAGAATCAAAGGAAACTTGAAACATTGATTAAGGGCAGAGAGTGGTTGTGCAGAGTGCATGAATCATAACTCTGTGTAAAGTAAAAGTGGAGTTATGGGATTTTGTTGCTTTATTTACTATATTATATAGGGAAATTGTGTTTGGACCACAACTCAAAATCCGTTAAAGATAATAATTTCTTTAACGTGCGCATATAAACGGGACCTCGGTCTTACGTCTTAGTAGACTTTTAAGACTTAGTAGTTTTAGTTGGAGAAGCGGGGAATCGAACCTGCGACACCTCTATTGACAGTCAAACGCGTTACCACTTGACCAAATATCCGCTATAAGCGTTTATCCTTTTATACCCTGTGCTTTTTATTGCCACTAAAATGTGCCGAAAACAAACACAAGTATAGTCTACGTCGGTTCAATCAAATGATGTGTTAAACCAACTTTCTCGATATCTAGATTAGTTTTTCTAAGTGAATTTTATTCCTTATTTAGACCACCAAAAATGATCATGAACATTGACATTACGTAGAAATAATTTTACAGAAAAAATTAAATTATCATAGTAACATTTATTTTTTATTTACAAATTAATCACTTTTAACAGTATAACTGTATGAAGACAACAAATCATAGGTATAAACATTATACATACATACATAGACGCACGCCCGCACGCACGCACACACGCACACACACACACACGCACACACACAAAGCTAATAAAATTGATAAGAGTAAAAGTAAATTTAAATTCACATTACACATTATGGCCGACAACCAATTTTACTAACATATATAGAAACAAATCCAGTCCTACTGACTACGCAGTGTTATATATATGTTGCAATCATTCCGAAATAAAATAAAACCTAGAGAATTTATATCTATATTACATGATTTTTTTTTTGCTGAATTCAAACAAAAGTAATAGAGTAAGAAACACTTTCCGAGAACTCTTTATCGCCCCTCGTATAATGCTTTGTGCATATACATGTTTAGCTGAATAGCGTAAATCAACAAAATAAGGTTGTTGCAATTATCTAAATACACTTATAAATATTATAAATATAGTGTAGTAGCAAAATCCAACACTTTCCAAAGCTTTGGAAATGATGCCAATGCCAGTGTAACATTTACGGACAAAGTGTTTAACTTTTGTTACAAGTAAACATATTGTAACAGATAGCGTAGACGTTGTAACTTTTATCACAACTACATTTTGTAACATTTGCGGTAAGATTGTAACAGATAGCGTTTAGTGTAACATTTAGAACACACATTGTTTTTTTACGGACGGCTACAACAGATAGCGACGTTGTAACAAATGGGGTTCCTACACTGTCTTCAACAATCTATTATCAGGCCCGTGTGTAGGTACTCCCATTTGTTACAACGTCGCTATCTGTTGTAGCCGTCCGTAAAAGTTACAATTTGTGTTCTAAATGTTACACTCAACGCTATCTGTTACAATCTTACCGCAAATGTTACAAAATGTAATTGTGCTAAAAGTTACAACGTCTACGCTATCTGTTACAATAGTTTTACTTGTAACAAAAGTTACAACTGTTACACTGGCATTGGCATCATTTCCGAAGCTTTGGAAAGTGTTGGATTTTGCTACTACACTATATTTATAATATTTATATGTGTATTTAGGTAATTGCAACAACCTAATTGTGTTGATTTACGCTATTCAGCTAAACATGCACATGCATTGCATGCATATACACAAAGCATTATACGAGGGTCGATAAAGAGTTCTCGAAAAGTGTTTCTAAATCTATTACTTTTGTTTGAATTCAGCAAAAAAAATTCAAGTAATATAGATATACGTGTTGGATATAGGATTCAAACATAATTTTACATACTTTTAAAAAGTGCTCGAGAAATCGTCGACATGGTAAAGTAATCAGCCCGGTTCATTTAAAAATCAGATCCGCGTGTTTGTTTACATAGGCGTATCGGCGGCCATGTTATTTTACTTGCTGTGGGTATGAAATATATAATGCACTAAATAGAGGTTACATTTTTATAAGGTAGCAAGGTGATAACCCCCTCAGAAATGTGAAATGAGATCCCCTACCCCTTATATGAAATCATGGATCCGCCACTGTTTTAGGATATCAAAATTGTAATCTGCACAGAAAATGAATGCGTATTGTGTGACTGAAGAAGCTCTTTTCATGGAAAACAGAATAAGTGTACTGGTTTCTGAAGCGTATCGTTACCGTCAATGGTACTTAAACCATTTTTACATACACATGAATACTATGTTTTAGTCCACCAAATAAGACGCCGATATGTGCGGTATTTTTGATGTGCTTGACGTCATCTTCAGCAATGCAGGGACATACGATCCTTGACGTCATCTTCAGCAATGCAGGGACAGACGATCCTTGACGTCATCTTCAGCAATGCCGGGACATACGATCCAGAAACATGAAGAAATGCTCACCATGTTCGTAACATGATTCAATGAAATGTTAAATTTTGATAATAACTTTTAAATAAGGGTTGTAACAGTATAAAAATATATTATCTTAGTATATGCTATTAATATTTTGGGTCGGGTTGACGTTGACGACTGTACGAACCCCATTTGTTACATAATTTTAAAAAGTGCCATGGTGACGAGTTCTTGGGTATATTTTGTACAATTTCGTAAAGAAAAGTTTTGGCATGTTAAAAAACAGATTTGCATCTACATTACATGAACATTTTGTTGAATTTAAACCAAATCTGTAAGGCTTGAGAGCACTTTTTCGCGTTTATCATTCCTCGTACACCTATCAATGTTATGCCCCACCGGAACTTCAGACATGCATATGATTGCCGACACGCCGGATTTAGAATTACCGCGCAAAACTGCGGATCAAGACAAGACAAGAAAAGTTCCATAGCCAGGAAAATAGACAAACGTGTTTTTATTCTGGGTTGGGCATTAGACTTCAAACTTGAGAATATGTCTTTTTCCCCGTGGTAAGCTCTCGGGATTGCTAGTGCGGCAAACATTCAAATGTGTATTACTTTGGTGTACTATTATCCAAGATGAACATTTCGAGTTATATAAGGACAAACATTTGTACAAAATATTACGTGTATGTGACTTATGGTTACCAAGATATGGCTCTGGACGGACGCACGAACGAACGGGGGATAAGAACATACAAACGTTTTCAGTCAAGAAGGCTATTGGGTTCATTGTTTTTCCTGTATGTATTTGCGCGTTTTGTTATGCAATTTAATAACTACGCTGTTTGGTTTAAATAGAGTATATAGAACCTATGACCTGTCGTCAATATCCGGAGGGTAGTTTCGCAATTGCCACTGGAACACGTTTCCCCACAGGGTTTTTCGAGTGCGGCGTTGCTACCTGAAGAAATATACGTATCGGATTTTTTTTACGTTAGCAGTAAAACATATTTATCCGCATGTTTTTCAGGAATGTTTATCTATTAATTTGTTAACCACAGTAGGTACTATGATAGCAGTGTACGTGCATCTGTATGTTTTTCTAAAAAAAGTGTTTCTGTTGCGGAATATTAGAAGGATTCATAAAATGTATTACTTATACCATTGTTAGCCCACTTTTCCTTATACATTGTATGACTGTTTTGATAACGAGACGACGTATTCATAATGACTGCAAAACACGACATATTCCTTCAACAATTTTTTGCTTCTCTTTGAGTAAAGAAATAATTTCTTTTCGGACGAAGTGAGGGAGAAAATAAAATACTACAAACAATACCAGAAATTCAAAATCATGAATCGCTCGTGATGGTTTAGAAGTCTAGTACATATATGTATGCGATATACATATACTTACATATTAAAAGTAACTATTAAAAGCGTACGCCTAATCCGCCTTTTCCTTGAAACCGCCTATGGAAAACATTCGTACGTACAGAAATGTGTGAAACACACTACTAAAATTTATAAAAATACTTTAATAGCACATTTAAATAATGTTTACAAGCTTCGTAAATGATGCCAATGTCAGTGTAACATTTACGACAAGTTAAGGTTGTTGTAATTACCTAAATACACTTATAAATATTATAAATATAGTGTGATAGCAAAATCCAACACTTTTCAAAGCTTCGGAAATGATGCCAATGCCAGTGTAACATTTAGGACAAGGTGTTGTAACTTTTGTTACAAGTAAAAATATTGTAACAGATAGCGTAGACGTTGTAACTTTTATCACAACTACATTTTGTAACATTTGCGGTAAGATTGTAACAGATAGCGTTTAGTGTAACATTTAGAACACAAATTGTAACTTTTACGGACGACTACAACAGATAGCGACGTTGTAACAAATGGGGTTCGTACAAGGTGCATGAACGAAGGTAATCAGATTATTAACGATGTTGCGCCTTACAAAGTGAACTACGTAATGCCTATTAACAGTGTTAGGAAAAGCCCAAGGTTTTATGGTTTTAGTTTTCTTTTTTTAAACTTTATTGTGTACGAAACAACAATTCTAATACACCCATACCAACGTCTAGTTTGTAATTATATGCGCATGACCTGGGAAAGATTGGTTGACGTTGTACAATGATGCATTAGATAGAATTTCTAAGAACACGTTAGGATTTTGTTAAGTACTTTAGTACTTTGAATTATTGCAGCTTTCCATGTTCCGAATTGTAAAATATGCCAGCTAAAATTATTTCGGCATTATATTTTACTAGCACCACAAACATCACCATAAATGCTTTTGAAATATTTAATGTTAACGCAAGTGAAGTACCGATTATTCGATTGTTTTAAACCCATCATCGGTTTGTTAGGCATCCGATTAAGATCATCATAAAGCCTATAATCTATCATCGGTTAAATGTAAGCGTGCACTTGTAAATACAAATAAACACATTTATATCAGTTAGAATACGTTCGCCGAGAAAATACAGACTTTCATGGCATCAAAACTCAGATTAACATACACATGCTATACTTCGTATATGGGTAAGTATTATCGAGGTAATTCAAAAAGATCCATATTTCATTTCATGCAACCATAATTCTGCATCTTGACGCGGGAAGTAGGTAACTAGTAATCTAGAAGATAAGCATACATATAGAATGTATGCATGCTAAACTGTTCATGACTCAAACCCAAAGCACAAGTTATAATGCGACATAAAAAATAAGGTTGTAATTTATTCGATAAATCTGAATCAAAACTCTCTGCGTTTGTTTTCATTACAAAATGTTACGTTTAACTGAAACAAATAATAATATATTATTAAACTTTGTTTGCCAGGTTTGCATGTGAAAAGTCTTATCATAAAAGTGCTCCGGTTATAGAATATGTATTTCTCAACTAATTTTCTAATTATAATCTGCGTTTTAAATTCTTATTTAGTTTTAAAGAAATATAGTAATTTATAATGTACATGTATTGTCAAAAGTATTCATGGAAATGCTGGATACTGGAGCCATTAGGGTGTTTTGTTCTCGGTTTATCATTATAATCTAAATCAAAGACCAAAATTCATTTTAGAAGATTCCGTCAATTAATTTTCGTTCTTTTCATTTTATTTCTTAAAAAAGTTTTTAATTAATTATTACAGTTACAAAATAATATAATTACAAAATAAAATAATATTTGGAGATTAGAACTCGGATATCTGCATGACAGGCGAACGTGTTTATCACTACGCCACAGTGACAATTATATGACGTCATCATTAACTAGTATATAATTTAGTGCGTTAGTCTGTTTCCACGACTCCTGACATTTACGCACGAGTAATAGAGTTTTTTAAAACCCAAATCAATTGAAAAAATTCTGTTTAGTCGTATTTATCGATTAATGGTAACTGGCGAGACAATTGGCCAATATTGATTCATCCTCTGCAATTGCGGAAATTAACGAAGAGTTCCGATGTCTTTGATCGTACATAGTCGGCCAATTCCGTCATTCTTCGGTGATTGCGAGATGTTGCGAATGGCACCCAGACAAGGGACATCGCCGAGGAGGCCCGAAGTGAATTTACCATGCCTATCAGCGGAAGTAGAGACTGGTTTCCCCTTCCTTAAGCTCGACTCTCATATACTTGGCCGAAATCGGAAACCAAAGGGATAATTTTTTTCAAACAGATAGTATGTGGACAAAAGTTGATACCGTTAAGGGGATTTTCATCCCTGACGCTTCGCGCCAGGGATAAATCCCCTAATAACAAAAAGCAATCAAAAGCATGCATTTTGTATCACTAGTAAGGCAGGGAAACGTGTTTTATTAGGCACTATTTGACTATACACCACGGAAGCACAAACGCAATGGTGTAATGTAACCTGTAGTGAAGTAATATCGCGCCAGTCATCAAGAATAGAGCAAGCGCCTCAGTTGTATTGACAAAACCGCATAGGAGAGGTAACTCTCCTCTAACATCGGGTGCATAAAAAAATAGCAAAATAACGGATTTGTACCGCCACCTTTTAATTTCTAGACTTGGATAACCCTGAATATGCCGAATAACGGCTAGAAAAACATCCCCATAAAACACTGCAGCGCATCATCCCGTACAAGCCAATTAAGTATAAATACTAGCGAACGGTAAAAGCAGTCGCAACACCGAAGCATTGTGGTGTAGTGGTTATAGCGTCTGCCGTTCGGGAGGTCCACGTGTTTAGGAAAAAAAATGCCAATTTGTTAGTAAAATTTTCCCTTAATACTGTCATAACTTTCAAGATTATTTTGATTTTACCCAACAAGTTGTAAAATATAAAGACATGCCTCAATGTTGCCGGATATGAAGTGTGAACAATTATTGTTCACTCGAATCAATGTTTATATTTATATGCAAACAAATGAATCAGTTATAATGATAGGATGCGATTCAACCATATAATGCGCTGTCCATTCAAAAACTTCCATTATCTAGATGAAATTTGAACAAATATCGTGACCAAGTTTGAAACCCAGCCAATGCCAGGGTGTATATGGTCAGATACCACTATTGATTTGGGGCTTCTGATTGGTTGAAAAAAGTATAGGGTATATTAGGGCATATAGTCAGATTGTACAGTAGATTATGATTGGATTAAATTACCCAAATCATAACAAATCCCCATAAAACATCAAAATATTATGTTTCCATCATAAAACATGTTGATTTAGGATATTTTGACTGAAATTTGCATTTTTATGGATACAATTTTACTGAGAGTATATTTGCAAAAAGTAAAATTTCTTTACTGCCATTCTGGGGGTGGGCACCTTCAGTGAACTATTAGAGGCTGAAAGCATCAGATTATCCCCAATTTGCTTGTCATTTTTGAGTGTCTCTAAGATAGTTTTTTAAAAACAGTTAGGTTTTTGATTTAGGATATTTTGACTGAAATTTGCATTTTTATGGATACAATTTTACTGAGAGTATATTTGCAAAAAGTAAAATTTCTTTACTGCCATTCTGGGGGTGGCCACCTTCAGTGAACTATTAGAGGCTGAAAGCATCAGATTATCCCCAATTTGCTGGTCATTTATGAGTGTCTCTAAGATAGTTCTTTAAAAACAGTTAGGTTTTATCATCCGTTCCGATATAGGAATAGGCGTTGTAGGCCAAAAGGCTATAATGGAGGCCTATGGGAAATGCAATAGTGGTATATGACGATATGGCTCTGGAGAGAAAATGATAAAACATGCCTTTACGTCTCACACCACAATTAATTTTTCATAGGGTCCCATTGTAATGTTTTTGTTCGTGGCAGAGAGATAAACACAATTACACAACATGTATTTATGCTTAAATTCTTAATTGATCCAATATCTCCAATTTAAAACACAATTAACAAATATTTACCAGATTGAACTTTTTATAATTTTATGTTTTGTTTGCGTGACACCTATCAACATTTATACAAAAATACAACCCCGTGGTGTTAGACCCATGATGTGTAAAATGAGGCAGAATTAGCTAGATATCTGTTATCAACATGCATTTTTGCTGTGATCTTTTCCTAAAATGCTGTAGATTTAGAACCTGGTAAAGATAAATCAATGTATCCTGTAAAATGTAGAAAAGCGGACTTTTTTATCTACCTCCTTTATCTGTAGGGCACGAGTATTCAAGGGAGATAATAGTGATGTGAGTCCTTTAATCTCATCTACATTTATGTTGGGCGTATATCATGTAGGTGGTGATTCCACCTTGACCACATCCCCACATATTGAAAAATAGTTGTTTATATGAAAAACACATCAATGATTTATCAAAAACGTCCTGTAATTAAATCCAGTAATCCTGTATGCTATCCATCCAAAGGCTTTCCTGTTGCCATTAAGGGTTACACCAGCTGCATTACATTGGCATACTAAATACCAAAGTAACAGCAGTCACCTGAAATGCAACAAATTATCCCAAATTTCATTTTTCTGGTCCGGAAATCTGGCTATTCTGGGTCCAATAGAAATCCAATTTATCTTAAAACTTCAGATGCACCATCCAAATAGTCTGACGTACCAACTAATAAGTGATTTTGTTTCGTTCCGGAAACATGACAAGCATTGTGTTGCAACTTGCATCACCCCTTCCAATCCCCCACTTAAATATCCAAAATTCAAATCTTGTATTCCAATATCTATATATTATACAGTACATGACTTATTTTGTTAAAAACATTTCGAGAAAAGAATCAACACTATAGTCAAGAAAATACATGTTTTCAGGGTCCCGACATCCAAATTAAATTAGTACATCATGTAACTTTGTTGTCAGACTCAGATTAGGGACACAAGGCAATCTTGATTTGTTTAAAAACTCACGGCGTCACGTTAGTTTTTCTCTGAACTTGAATTTGTTCAGTCATTAATATTAATTGTTAAAATAGTTCAAAGCAAATTGCATTTACATGTTACTGACTTTTGATACTATTGCACCAACAATATATTTTAAAAAAGTGTAGAATAATGAAGGAAATAGAATTCTCAATTTGTTTTATTTAATTATATGCAAGCAGTTTTAAAGTCAAAATGATACAGGATTAATAATTCGCTATACTAATTTTAATACCTGATATAAAACTCAAGATTACCATGTGTCCCTTTAAAATGTACATGGAGGATCTTACATGAGTGCCTGTTTAATACTGAATTTATTAAACGAGTGGATAAAATTGTCTGATGCTGAGCCGAGCGTCATGTTAATTTTATTCATCGATTTTAATAAATTGAATATTAATTAAATAGGCATGCATGTGAAGATTTTATTTATCATATAACTAAAAAAACACCGGCATAAAGCAACATTTATTATTGTTGGAGGAGCTTTGCCATACTGTAAAGAAAATTCTCGGGATTTCATTAGTCAATGCGCCGTAGACATGAGCCGTATCATACGTCTCGCGACGTGAACGATGATTTACTACTAGGTACCCCATTCTTCCAATACACAAAATAAAAATGGCGACTATAACATTGCAGATTCGTTTTGGAAACCGTCAATTGCTTCTTTCCTATCGATTTTCCGCGCTTTCCATTGTGTGTAGAATCGTATGTTATATTTGTTTGCAATTTTACAAATAATAAAACATTAAAATAGTGATAAAATACGTTTATTGCATTCAAAAATCCGCCAAATTAAACGGGTTCGAATCCCACTGGCAGCTCGATTTGTAAATGAGGAAATGTCGATTCTTACGATGCTGGAGGTGTAAAGCTGGTTCTACCCAGGAAAAGTGTGTGGTCTGCTTCCACCAGAAAAAAATTGTCATATATAACCTGGCATGTGTTGAAAATGACGTAAACCACCATACAAACAAACGCATTATTACATTCCCACACCATAAGTTATGTGATATATACATGAACTAAACGTGGGTTAAATCCCTGACCAGGTCACACCATAATCCAAGCCTTCTATGACCTTACCAGCCTTTAATACGATTTTCACATTTCATCTTGCGAATAAGCAAAAAAAAGAAGGCTTTTAGGGTCAGAGAAGGCGCTCCGATTAATCACACCAGAGTTGTCAGAAAAAAATTATAACAGTAACTCTCTTCGAACGACGGAACATGTTCAGTTCAGAGTACAAGACGTTTGTTTGTTTGTTTGTTTGTATGGTGCTTTACGTCATTTTCAACGCATGGAAGGTTATATATGACGGTCGATTTTTTTGTGATGGAGGCAGACCACCCACTTTTCCTGGGTAGAACCAGTACTGTACACCCCCAGCCATCCGTAAGAATCGAAACTTTCTCACTTACAAGTCGAGCTGCCAGTGGGATTAGAACCCGCAGCGGTGAGTGGCGAAGGTTTACAACGCAACGTCGGTATCCACTCGGGCACGGATACGCTCTATAATGATGATGTTAGGATTTTGATGTTTTTGTTTACCTCGCGAAGCGTTGAACGTGAAACGTGTAGATCCACTAGCAGCACTGCACAATGTGTAACATATCCGCCATCTCAGACTCAGTCTCAAGTTCGCAAAAGTCGTGTTTCAGGATCTCCATCGGTAAATCCGACAGATCGCCATTAATGTTTCCGAACTGCACCATTTATGGCGGAACTTTAACATATCCGTCGGTCACAATATTAGTTATTGGGTTTGTTACTGACACCCTACAGAAATATGTGGGGTCAGTCAGACGAGGCGATAGCCGAGTCCCCCTATACATCTGACTGACATCACATATAAGTGACCTACATCATGGCAGCAATTTTATTCGCGGTGAGCTGTCGGAATTACGAAACTATAACAGTAAACTTAATGACCTCTGTTTAGAAATGCAGTCCCGTGCAATGCAAGAGAATCTCCTCTTCTTCGGTATACCGGAGGCCCGCACCAATGACGGGGTTCGTGAAAATGCTGAACACACCTTGAGAGATTTCATGCGAACGCATTTAGATGAAAACAATCTCGTCAATCAAGATAAGACTCTAAATACACAAGATATCGTGTTTGATCGAGTCCATCGCCTTGGCAACCCTAAATATCAATCTAACTATGACAGACCACGCCCAATCGTAACAAAATTTGAACGCTTCACACAACGTGAGCGCATACGTGAAGCTGGGTTCGCGCTAAACAAAATACAGAGACAATTTAAAATTCACGAACAATTTCCACGAGAGATCGAGGATAGACGCAAGCCACTGTATCCTATAATGCGGAAATATAAAGCAAATGGCAACAAAGTCTCACTTGTTAGAGACAAGCTGTATGTTAATGGCAAGCTGTACAATGCTTATACGGATTCACTCGAATCTCGAACACAGGAGCACAACATTGCACCACCTCAAAGACCGTGTGCCACACTAATCGGTAGACAATTTTCAAGGCGCGGCCCAGTGAACGCCGACGGTGGACAACACTCGCAAACTCTAAGAAGAAATCCATCATTCGAAACGCCTAACCGGTATAACGCTATTCGAGACGAAGAAGCAATCGACGTCGATCGAGCTAATAACAAGCGTAAAGCAAACTCACCACCTGAAAACGAAACTGTAACGAAGTCATCAAGTGGCAGGTGGGAATTTTTGCAAATCTTAAGAAAAGATAAAAACCGGTAAAAAATAAGCTGATTAAAGTTTATAAAGACCTGAGCATTAAATAATTAATGCCTGCCACCATATGAAACAACTCTCTGAATACTCGTCTAACAGTGTATGCCCGAATGGGATATTTACTCCCATACTACATACACCAAGAAATGACATACATTTTCATGTAATGTTAATTTTAATATTTCTATACCCGTACAGAAAAGAAATCTCGCAGACTAAAATGGTATAATTTGGAAAGATCAAAGAATATATTAACTGCATACGTGTAGGTATGATAATTAGAGATATGTGGCAGTCGGCTTTTCCGATAAGATACTTGCTGCGGCACATCATGCAACAGCTGATTGAATATTTACCGTGAGATTTGTAAAGAGTTTCTCACCAGGTGTTAAAAATAGTAGGTAATCGATTGGATGAGATCAATTTAAAAACTGACTATATATCGAGACGGACTTAGTTACGAAATGCAGTCGAATGTGTTCATTCTGATTGTTGGTTCTTAAAGTATTTAGGCACTCTTCTGTTTTTTGGCAAATACAACTAAAAGAATAGTTATCAAATAATGTTCAGTGACCTAATGCTTATTCTTTCTGAATAATTCATTGGGAACAGTTTGGTAGCAACCAGTTTAAGCACGTATTTTTGAAGTACAAAGAGATACTGTTAGAAGCTATTCTGTTTAATGAAAATCGGGTACTAACCCCGTGAATAGCTATAATAAACGGGTACTAACCCCAGAAAAACGGGTACTAACCCCGATTGACAGTAATATATGTACTTCCAAAATAACGCCTCGATTTCAAACATTATGTTGATAATGGGGATAGACAGTTAAACGGCTGACTTAATATAGCCTGGAACCAACCCAGCGTCAGTCTGTCTATTTAATATAGGCTACTTTTAGGAAAAGAAACAGTAACTAGAAAGAAGAGAAAATTAAATTTAATGTGATTACACGGCTGACTAAATATAGTCTGGTACCAACCCAGCGTCAAGCCAAATATAACGTAACTTCAATGTGATTAACGACTGACTTAATATAGTCTGGTACCAACCCAGCGTCAGTCTGCCTATTTAGTATAGGCTACTTTTAGGAAAAGAAACAGTAACTAGAAAGAAGAGAAAATTAAATTTAATGTGATTACACGGCTGACTAAATATAGTCTGATACCAACCCAGCGTCAAGCCAAACATTAAACAATCTTTAATATGATTAAGGGCTGATTTAAATATATCTTGGTACCAACCCAACGTCGAGCCGTCTATAAAATAAGTAAAATATAATCTGGTACCAACCCAGAAACCGACGTATAGAAACGGGGTTTAGTTCCGTATATACGACACATTAAATATTTCTCTTGCTAATAATCTGCATAAGAAAGTGACATTATTAGAGTATACATTATTAGAGTATACAGTCAGTAAAATGTAACTACCACCTTGGCACGTGAGTTACAAATACACGAAAAATCCATACCATATGGCAATGATTTTGAAATTTTTATCAATAATATATTGAACTAAAAACGCTATAGAAGGAATAGGTTGAGATTTTATAGCAACTGATGAAGGCCCTCGGGCTGAAAACGTTTTTGCGGCAGGATATTGTTTTCCTGGTAAAATCGTTAACCTATATACAGTGCGTATAGACAGACAGAAATATACTTGCATTGTCTGTTATTTGGCTATATAAATAAAAATTGAATATAAACCTAAGTGTGCATAATGCATAACCAAATAAATTCACACAACAGCGGCACACGTAAAACACTGGGTGTGAGACAAACACCCGTGAGGAATTCCCTAACTAGGCATGGGACCCTTACGAGACATTTTGAAACGTCAACTTTGGTCGGACACCCGCACCACCCCATAACAAGTTGACCAAACAAATGATTGGAATTCAGACATTGGGTCCTGCGCTGAATTTCCACCATTGACCGACAATCAACCCCATCAACAAGAAATTACCAGTGCTGATCATCACCGCATCTCCGGTAGCACCAATAGCAACAAAAACTCGAATAATTACGCATCTGTCGTAACATCACCGATAACACAGGAAGAACCTCACACAATATTTAGACCAGACTGCGATTCGCACAGACAACGTGATGACCATTCATAGGACAGGACGGGAGAGAATGTGTGTCAAGCACGTGAGTGTGACTTTCCGCGGGTCAGTAATGTTAATAGGCAAACAACCTTAAACTCGATAACAATTGACAGTGGATTTTCACGCAGTGATTTAGATTGTAAACAAATAACGGTTCTGTCATTAAATGTGTGTGGATTAAAAAGCAGACAGGCTTATCCAGAATTTGTTAACTTAATAAATAACTATGACATTATTGGATTACAAGAAACGAAAGCAGACAGCCTAGATACGGTGTATATAGATAATTACGAGTTTTATTTCAAACATAGAAAAAGTATTTCTAAGTATAAATCAGGCGGCCTAGCTATTGCTGTTAAAAAAATGTATCATCAATATATCACCCCAATTGATTAACGCACAGAAAAGACATTCTGTGTGGTGTTGTATATATACCGCCTGCTTATAGCGAATATGCTGCCCAAGATCCTTTCTCTGAAATTCAAAATGAAATGAAATTATTTGAATGTAAATATTCTGATGTGTGTATGTTTGGAGATATGAACTCACGAACGAAAGAGTTAAATGATTTTATAGAAGTTGATGGAGAGCTTTTCAATGGGCGTAATCTAGATGACATATATTCTGAATTTGAAATCGAAATGAAATGTTTTGAAAACAGTTATGTAAATGTATACCGACACAGTTCTGATAAGTCCGTAAATAATTATGGGTACCAGATGATTGATTTTTTACAGTTTAACAATTAGTATATACTGAATGGTCGGACAGCGGGTGATTTAACGGGTAAAACTACATGTAAAGGTGTTAGCATTGTCGACTATTTCATTTGTAGTGCTAATCTGTTTCATGAAGTGGATCATTTAAATGTAATTGATTTTTGCGAATTATACTCTGATGCTCATAATGCAGTCACACTAACGTTTTCATTCAATGATATTGTTCGTAACACTGTTAATGCGGACGAAAGCCCGAAGGCAAAACTGTGGGATAGTTCAAATGCAGAACTGTTTGTTGATAACATCAGTATTTCCGCCGTAGGGTCAGCTCTGCAGAAGTTATGTGAACTGGAACTAACCCAAGAAATTTCTCAATCGGATATCAATGGTGTTGTTAGAGACATATCTCATATATTTGCCTCTTCAGCTAAGGACAGTTTCGGCTACTCTATTCGTGGCAATATTAATAACAATGAAAATAAAAAACTGCCAAATTGGTTCGGAAACAAATGCAAAAAGGTAAGAAAGCAGTTTCATCGCGCTAAATATTTATATAAACTTAGAAAAACGTATGCTAATAAGATGAATCTAAAAAACAATAGTAAGCTATATAAAGATACAATGCGATCATTTTATAATAAATTCAAGAAAGAAAATGTTAAAAAAATACGTAAACTAGGTAAATCCGATCCAAAAAAATACTGGAAAATGTTATCTGGAAATAAACGTGGAAACGTTAATGCGTCTTTGAAAGACTTATTCGAGTTTTTTAAAAATGCTAATTATGACTCTGACGTCACTAATTTAGACAAACCCGAAACCGTTTATAATGCAGAAAATAATCTCAATGCGAGTGTCAACGACGAAATTAACTCTGTAATTACCGAAGTAGAAATAGAGAATGCGGTCAAACAATTAAAGAATAACAAAGCTTGCGGGGTGGACAAGGTCCTAAACGAACATATAAAACATACACTTGAAACTGAACAATATGTATTGTTAAATTTAAACAAACGAGAACGTTCACTGTTAGCACAATTTAGATGTGGTATTTTACCGTTAAGAGTAGAAACAGGACGATACGTTGGCGAGCCTCCGGAGCAAAGACTTTGTTCATTTTGCAATCTAATACAGATTGAAGATGAAAGACATTTTTTACTTCAGTGTACATTTTACAATGATGTAAGAGCAGACGTTTTTAAAGATCAGTTTTCAAATAGACAGTTTAATATATTAAATGATGTGGATAAACTTATATATCTTGTCAGAAACGTTCCAAGAAAAGTAGCTAAATACATTGTTAAAGCTTATATAAGAAGAAGAAATGCATTATATAACTGATATCATTCCAATCAATATAATATTATGCAAAAGTTTAACATGTTTTATTTATTAATTGATAATGTTTAAAATGCCAACATAATTTCACGTGAAAATTATATTACTTGTATTGTATAGGTGACTTATAGGTCCATTGGGCCGGGTGTTGTGTTTAAATTTCTATTATTGTATATTATGTTACATGTACACATGTCACTTTAATAAAATATTTACTTACTTATATTTACTTACTTACACTACCTATCATGAGACAGTTATATGTTAAGCTTTTCAACATTATATTTGATACAGGCATAGTGCCAGAAGATTGGACTATAGGAATTATTAATCCTATTTTAAAAATAAGGGGCATTCGTTTGATCCAAGCAATTATAGACCAATCACATTGTTAAGTTGCTTCGGAAAACTATTTACAACAATTATAAATATACGTCTACAGACGTTTTTAGATACGCATGATGTAATAAATGAACATCAAGCAGGATTTAGAAAAGATTTTTCTACAACCGATAATATGTTTATTTTACACAGCCTTATACAAGTATTAAATAACAATAAAAAGAAACTATTTTGTGCATTTATAGATTTGAAACAAGCTTTCGACAAAGTATGGGGAGCAGCGTTATGGTATAAACTATCAAGGCACGAAATAACAGGAAAATGTTTTGACTTAATTAAAAGTATGTATTGTAATATAAAATCATGTGTAACTGTAAACGGAACACATTCCGATTATTTCCCATCTAATATAGGAGTTCGGCAAGGTGAAAATCTTTCGCCAATTTTGTTTTCACTATATCTAAACGATCTACACGATTTTCTGCGCAATAGTGATATTGTCGATGGTACATACTGCCAACCTCATGCACTTGATCATGTGTACATGTTTTTTAAACTGTTTGTTTTATTATATGCTGATGATACAGTTATTCTGTGTGAAAATGACAAAGATTTACAGAATGCATTGAATGTTTATAAATTGTATTGTGATGAATGGAAACTTACAGTAAACATAGATAAATCTAAAGTGCTGGTTTTCTCAAAAGGTAGACAATCTAATTATAAGTTTACGTTTAATGGTGATCCAATTGATATTGTAACAAAATATAACTATCTAGGTATATATTTTAGTAGAAGTGGTTCGTTTTAGCTGGCAAAGGAACATATTGCTAATCAGGCTACCAGAGCTCTATACAGTCTACTCAAGAAAGCTAGACATTTGTCATTACCAATAGACTTGCAAATAGATTTATTCGATAAAACAATTAAACCCATTCTTTTATATGGCAGCGAAATTTGGGGGTATGGAAATCTTAATGTAATTGACAGGGTACAATTGAAGTTTCTAAAGTACATTTTGAATCTAAAGAAATCTACTGCAAATTATATGTTATACGGGGAAACAGGGGTATTTCCAGTATCAGTAGATATTCAAACTAGAGTAATTTCGTTTTGGGCTAAAATTAACGATCCAGAAAGAGCTAAACTTTCAAACTTAATTTATGAAATACTACGCAGTCATTTCAAATATAGCTCATCAACTATTGCAAAAAGAAACTTTCAGTGGCTAAACCAGATCAGAGACATACTGATAAAATGTGGCCTAAGTGGAGTATGGGATTCGCAGACCTTTCCCAACACTAAATGGTTAAAGTGTTCAGTAAATCAAAAACTCAAAGATTTATTCTTAAATGAGTGGTATTCTAAAGTAATGAATTCGAGCAACAGCACCTCATATCGTGTATTTAAACATAAGTTTTGCTTTGAAAACTATCTTACCAATGCATCATATTGTTTGTTAAAATATATAACCAAATTCAGAACAAGAAATCACAGGTTACCAGTTGAAACTGGCAATTGGAATAAAACTCCGTATAATCGTAGAATATGCCAGCTTTGCAAAACGGATATAGGAGACGAGTTCCATTATCTGTTTGTATGCCGCGAATTCAAAACTCAACGTAGTAAATATATCAGTACAGACTATTTTAAAAGACCTAATGTATACAAATTTGATAAATTAATAAACACCAAAAATAATGCAGAGTTTAGAAAATTGTGTGAATTTATTAAAAACATCATGCAAAGAGTCAAATAGATAATATTCATGTTGTAATGTAATACTGTTTGATTTTGTTTAATTATGTATTGGTTTCGACATTATTTTTGCCATGCATTTGCCAACAAATAAATGAAGAACTCTCCCGTATATGTGTATACAAAACAGATCTTTAGTTATATGATAAATGAGGAATACCTGGGAGATCATTTCTTATCCCAGCTATTACCAAATTGCATTAGTCTTTTGTAATTAATCATGTCCTATTATATTTATTATATATGTCTTCTATTATACTTATGAGCCTCGATGATGATTTAAATGTTGTTATACATACCTCATGTATTCATGTAAATGTGAATTGAGTGAATAAAAGATATTGTATTGTATTGTATTGTATTGTTTCATTAACTACACTGTTATCATTGTTTGTGTATAATAAAGTATTATCCTATATATTTAGGCCGAATAAAGACATCTATAATTTCTTACACGCTTTTGAAATACTTTTCTCACATTTTGTCAAACAGGTAGTTAGATCATTCGCCGATTACTTTGATTAAAACGATTAAAACGAAGAATGAATCATTTGTTTACGGTGTCTTTGTGTTGCCATATTAGTTTGGCGTAAACAATTAGCGCCATCATTATTAGATAATACCTCTGCCATGTTTGTTATTGGCCAAAGTAAGTATACCCATTTAAAATTGTCTTTTTTTTTTTTTATATTTGAAAGATCGCGAACAATTTTTTATTCTTCATGTGAATGTTATTCGTTTTAAAATGTTTCAGTTTAATTTTTTATTCATGCTTAAACATACATGTTCATCACCAATACATTTAGCGGCAACAGTTACACACATATACTATGAGAAGAGTATGATAATATGAAATATTCTTCACCATAAATGCAAAATACACACAGCTATAATTGTGTCAAATACATACAACAAACAGTGGGGACTAATTTTTATTCTAAACATAATTAATAGTCCATGTACAAACCACAGCTTTGGTTGCACAGTTTATAGCACATGTTATATAACCTTTGGATAATTTTTTGTTTATGAAAATGTTTGTCGATTCGGTTTTTGAACTCATATGGGAATTATATTACAATGACTTGTACATATAATTCAATATATATGTACTTCGAACTAAAAAATAATATTATCAGTTTCAGTTTTTCAGTTTTTATACAGGCTCAAACATATATACATGTTCACCGACAATGCATTTGGCGGCAACAGTTACACACATATACTATGAGAAGAGTATGATAACAAGTTTTTTTGACAGATATACATATAGTTCATTAGTAATAATGATATTTTCACGTGATACGGTAAACGGACATTAGCCCCCAGGACAATAGCCTCTAAGCTCAAATTTGCATAAGCGGACAATAGCCCCTTCATGATATTGCACATGCGGACAATAGCCCTTAATTATTTTGCATATGCGGACAAAAGCCCCTTCGCACTAGGACATTATCCCCTTCACTCTAGGACAATAGCCCCTTCATAGTTTTGTTAAGGAGGACAATATCCCCTTCCCTAGAACTTGTAAGTAATTAGGAATTGTTGAGATTATTGAAGAGCACCACTATTTATTCATTCTTCATCTTTCTTCAAAACTTAATAGATAGATAGATAATTTTATTTCAAAATTCCAATAGGCTATAAAGCCCATGAGGATACAAATACAGAGTAATACATGGTAACAGTGCAGTTGGTACATATAAGACAACAAGTATGGGATCACAATGAAAGATTTTGCATATACATGTACACATTTCATGTGCATTGACGAGAAGGTGTTTATAAATTTGCATGAATATTTGTATATATTAACACCAGTTAACATAATAATATTTATACATACACATATTTATATTAATATAAGTTAACTATCCACAACATGTTAGGAACATATCCACAGTTTAATTTCTATATATCATCTCATTTCTTAATTGAAACGCTTTATAGATAAATATGGAGAGTTTACGAATATATCCTTTATTATTTGAATTGATGAGTTCTATAAACTTAACCATGTTAGATCGTCGGTAGAAATACTTGGGTATATATTGTTTCCTTAAATCTGTATATCTGTCACACTGTAATACGAAATGAAACTCATCTTCTAACATGTTGCATAGATCACAAGTTCTCTCGTTTATAGGTATTCTATTAGGTTTAACCCACCTACCAGATTCGATTTTTAATCTATGAGATGAAACTCGCAATTTTGTAAGTGATTGACAAAATTTGTACACATTAATATTTTCGAGATAAGGTTGGAATTGAAAACATGCAATGGTATTGTAGAACACCGCTCTGCTTGACATTTGTAACCTGTCATTCCAGTTTTGAATGAAATGATCTGTCAGTCTTTGTTTTATTAAGTTAATGAATATGGTATCATTTCCAACACCTTGTTGTAACCACACATAATAAAAACCTAGAGACGCCAATAAATGTTTGACTAGTGATGCCCAGTTAACTTTTTGTGGATGTAGCTCAAAATCTTTTAACATCATATTATAAACAATTTTAACATATTTTTGTTCCCTCATATTTAAAATCTTTAACCAATATTTAACAATGATGAGATACCTCTTAAATACGAATGACGTTCTACCTAATTCACCATATATAAAATCATTTTGTGTTGACTTTTTTACCCCTAAAATTCTTTTGCAAAACTGCAAATGTACTCTTTCAATAGAATTACCTTGTAAAACCCCCAGACTTCACTTGAGTAGTTTAAAATAGGTGTAATTAACTTATCAAAAAGATCTAATTTATGCTTTGGTGAAATAAATGTAAATTTGTATAAGTATTTGTTCATTTTAAAGATTGCCTTCTGGGCTTGACCCGCCAAAGTAGTCTGTGCTTCTGAGAAAGATCCACCAGTAGAAAAAACCATTCCCAAATAAGTAAACTTACTAACAATTTCGATCAAACCGCCATCATAATAAAATGCTATATTTTTTGGTAACCTCCCCCCTTTTCTAAAAATCATCACTTTTGTTTTAGTTGCATTAACTTTTAGTTTCCATTACTTACAATAATTATATAATATATGAAGACTTTCCTGCAACTCCTCAGATGAGTTTGCAAAGATAAATATATCATCTGCATATAATAGCATAAACATTTTAAACATATTGATATCTAATCCATCTAAACCACTTAGCATGTATACATTTTCTATATCATTAAGATACATGGAGAAAAGCAAAGGTGACAAACATTCACCTTGCCTTACACCTAATAAACAATAAAATTCATCACTTAGATTATTGCAGTGTTTGATTCTAGATTTAACACATGTATACATTGATTTAATTATATCTAGAATATTTCCTCGAATTCCAAATTGCGTTAAGTTATATACCACAAGTTATCTCTCACAACATAATCAAATGCTTTTGAAAAATCGACAAATACACAATACAATTTCTTTCCTTGATTCAGAATATGCGTAATTAAACCGTGTAAGACAAAAGTATTATCAACAGTACTCATATTTGATCTAAAACCCCCCTGTGCTTCAATTATAACATTGTATTTTTCCGCCCATTCCTTTAATCTATTATTTAGAACTCTCGTGAAGAGTTTTCCTAAACAACTATGTAGTGTTATACCCCTATAGTTCTCAACATTATTGATGTTTCCCTTTTTATGTAATGGAATGACATATCCTTCTGACCAAACGTCTGGAAAATAACCTATAGTAAACACTTGATTGAACAACTTACAGAAAGTCGGTGTTAAGATACCTTTTCCATGTATAAAAAATTCAATTATCAGCATATCCGGTCCAGCTGTTCGATTAGTTTTTAGTTGCTTGATTGACTTAATAACTTCTTCCTCTGTCAATGTAACATTTAATTCGTCAAACATAATACTAAATTCGTTCTGCTCATATCGCTCATTAAAATACATGATATCTTTGTCAGGAACAAAAAATACATCATCTGGATCATTAATAGCTTTAAAATATTATTCAAAAGTCGATAAAGGTATATTAGCTGGTTTTATGACAGCAGCCTCTTTTAACATACGCCAATATAACTTAGCATTTTTATATTTAGCTTTTATAAACAACGAGGTTTTATCTCTATCATATGATGTTCTGTATTTTCTTAAACCGTCTTGTAAAGCGATCTAGCTTTTACCATATTGATTCTATTTGTGTCAGTTTTATCTATTCTATACTTATCTAACATGTGTAAGAAATCAAATTTCTTTTCGTAACACTCGTCATTATACCAAGGATTTTCTTTTTTATTATACATATGTTCGGTTGTTGTAACATCATTTTCAGAATGCAGCTTACGTTTAAAATATGGTGAAGACACATCTTCAATAAGAGCATTAAAATCATGAATACATCAGTCAATATCAATATTACTCACACACTGCTCTATCTTGTTATTTAAACCGATTAAACTTTCGCCAACATTTGTGTTACTAAGACTTTCAATAAATTCATTTTTGTTATCAGAATTCCACATATATTTATATTCAACATGTTCGTACTCCTGAGAGTAAATAACTGGTTCAGATTGTTTGTCGGAAAATGCAAACGAAAACGAAATAAGACAGTGATCAGATAATATATTCGGTTCACCGACTTTAAATGTATCCACAAAAGATAGTAGATCCTGTGACGACAATACGTAATCAACAACAGAACGACCTCTGCTCCCAACGAAAGTGTAACAACCAATACCCTTATCTTCACCAAAACGACCATTTAAAATTCGCAAAGAACTTTGCTTACACATATCTAATAAAAGTAAACCGTTATTATTTGTGTGACCCTTATCTTGTGAGAAGCGAGGAAATTCTATGTCGGAGATATAATCCTCGGGCAACATAGGCATATGCACATTATTATCATCAATAACATAATCACAATTAATCGATGTGCGACTATTCATGTCTCCACATAAAAGTAGCATGCAATTGTTTGAAGTTTTATTTTCAATAAAAGCAATAGAATCTAAAATTCTGTCAAAAATATTTGTTTCTACCATAGCCTGGCGACTGCTATCATCAGGCAATACGTATGTTAGACAAATGTATATATCAGTATTTAGTGAGAATATAGACCCATTGAGTTTGATCCAATTATATCATCTTGACTAGTAAATATCAACGTGTCTTCATTTACATAATCATTTCGGACGTAAATAATAATACCTCCAGAGTTTCGTTTCGATGATTTTAGATTTTCAGACCTATGCAACACAAAGCAAGAAAAATTATCTACTTCAATGTCCGAAAACTCATTTGTCCATGTTTCGGTAAACATCACAATATCACTAGACATGAACACATGTTTAATTTCTATGTTTTTAAGTTTGTTCGTTCGTTTAGTCACTAATCCCTGAATATTTAAAAGCGACAAACGCAGCTTCACCTTCTCAGTGCCTTTCTATGTTTTTGAAGAGTTGCCACCCAATGTGTCATGGACCTGTGTATCGCTCTCAGCTGGGGGGTTATTTTTAGAGATAAAACGATCTCGGCTCCGTGATTCACTGGTGTCATTCCGCCGAATATATGGAGTCGCTGAGTGCCCACGTGGAAATCTACGTGTTTCAGCACGTGAAACATGCGATCGACCTACTCGCTCGCTCTGCTCTGTTGGTGGCACGCTTTTAGTGAGCGTAATAAATAGATAGATGTTGTGATTGACAAAAAAGAACATCAAAGAAGTTTGGATTGACAGTTTTTATTAATAATTTTATTGATAATTAGTGTTGAATATATTTCTATAGATTTATTCATTTTGCATGAACAATGCCTTAATACAAATACTTTAACAAGTATTTCATCAAAAAGAAACATCAAAGAAGTTTGGAATGACAGTTTTTATTGATAATTTTATTGATAATTAGTTTTAAGTTTGTATTGACAATTTTTGTGATAATTAGTGTTAATTGATAATGAATCAATTGGTATTTTATATAATTGTGTTTTTAACAAATGTGTAAAGGTAAGCTTTAATTATGGACACTGTTTACTCATTTTCCAAACTGCTATGCCAAAGCATATATAATGTTGGGAATATGAAAGTTCCATCAGCATTCCAGTTCAGACCACCGAACAGGCAGGACGTGTTGCGGCCGTCTGGAGCAAGGTGACCCCGCAACGCGTGCCGCTGTCTGGAATCTCCGCAGCGTGGTGCAAGGTGGAAATCTGAAGCCACGTTGCGGAAACATATTATGTTGTACATATGTTTTTAATCTGCTATATTTTTAACGTGGTCCTAAAGAGGGGCGAGTGATAAAGGACTACTGATGACTATCGTCGCCGAGATGCTACTTTACACTGCAAGCTCCCGCGTGACAAGGGGAACCTACGGCAACACCACGGGCACTGACGATGGAAGTGGGATGTGGAGCCTACACAGATTGAACGTGAGCTTCGGGGCCATTGTATGAGAAAATAAGTAAGACTAGACAATGGCTCCGAAAACATACAGACGGTCACTCTGTTGAGAATCCACGTGCACAAACAAAACAGAACAGCTGGATCGACCTACATGGGATACTTCTACAGACGCGTGGGACCTTCTGATTGGCGGAGAGATACAAATCAACTTTCGAGCCGGAAATCGGATCGACCTACTTCCCATCTTTGCTGTCATCCCATTGGCTGAAATCTTCTACTTCTACAAATAATCTACTTCGAGAATCTAATCTTCTACAGACTGTCAACATTGGTTTTCTTCACCATCTACTTCTGCAGTTCTACAGGAAACTTCTTTGGACGAGGGATGTGGCATCCACTACTGGATTGGACTCTCTGCGTAATCTTCTTTGGAAACGCTCGCCAAAAGGCAAAGTTGCCAACGGCGAGGATAAATAAAAACTTATACGACGAAGTTCCATCATTACATTCTGTAAAGTTCCATCATTACATTCTGTAAAATTCCAACTGAAAAAATTAACACCATATACAGACCGATTATTTCATGCTTTCAAATAAACATTATTAAGGGGCTAATGTCCTATGTTGAAGGGGCTTTTGTCCGCATGTGCAATATCAAGAAGGGGCTTTTGTCCGCCTGTGCAAAATCATGAAGGGGATAATGTCCTAGGGTGAAGGGGCCATTGTCCGCATGTGCAATATCATGAAGGGGCTATTGTCCGCTTATGCAAATTTGAGCTTAGGGGCTATTGTCCTAGGGGCTAATGTCCTACATTCGCGTAATTCATATACTGGTAACTACAGTAATAACATACTTCTAAATAATTACTCATTATGCATATTTATGAATAATATAGTAAAATCAATAGATAAACGTAATTAATTTAATGTTAAGTACAGTATACTATCAATATGTTATTATGTAAATATTTAAATCAAATAGGAACACTTTTCCTTTTGAAAACAATACATCATTCGCATAATGGTGTTTCTTCAAAACATGTAAATATATTTATTTTTTTCACACACAGAAACTATTTCAGCTTTTGTATTTGGCCTTTTTAAAAACTTTATAGCATCATGTGAATTAATATTTATGATTTTTACAGACAAACTAGTTCATTACAGAGAATCGAACAAATCAAGTGACCTAGTTAAGAGCACATTAGCAGATAAGATTAGGTTTATTCAGATTGAGAATGTCATTCATAGAAGCGGGTCGTTGGCATAAACCACAGAATAAATGTAGTATATGTGAAGTCCTAGAAGTCGAATACAATTTTCTATTGGCATGTTCTGTATATAATGAATTAAGATCAAAGCTTATCAATCAATGAGTGAGTGAGTGTGAGTGAGTGAGTGAGTGAGTGAGTGAGTGAGTGAGTGAGTGAGTGAGTGAGTGAGTGAGTGAGTGAGTTGAGTGAGTGAGTGAGTGAGTGAGTGAGTGAGTGAGTGAGTGAGTGAGTGAGTGAGTGAGTGAGTGAGTGAGTGAGTGAGTGAGTGAGTGAGTGAGTGAGTGAGTGAGTGAGTGAGTGAGTGAGTGAGTGAGTGAGTGAGTGAGTGAGTGAGTGAGTGAGTGAGTGAGTGAGTGAGTGAGTGAGTGAGTGAGTGAGTGAGTGAGTGAGTGAGTGAGTGAGTGAGTGAGTGAGTGAGTGAGTGAGTGAGTGAGTGAGTGAGTGAGTGAGTGAGTGAGTGAGTGAGTGAGTGAGTGAGTGAGTGTCTTTATTTATAGAGTATGAACTAATTAGCCAACACTAATCTCACTTGGTGAGTGAGTGTCTTTATTTATAGAGTATGACCTAATTAGCCAACACTAATCTCACTTGGGGGCCCTCTATAAAGTCAACATATACAATGCAAAACATATATAAAAAAACAGTGATATTTCCTTTAAACTAGTGTGCACACATACACATATACACGCACGCACACACACATTCACATCCGTGTACACATTCATTCTTATTATATAACGGAAGAAGAAGCACTTTATTTCAAAATCAGTTAGCCAAAGGCCCACGTGATCATACAATATATACAGATACACTTTTTAACAGACGTAGCCAGATTTGTACATACGTGTATTAACAAATATCATACGCAAAAATAACAATAGTTATACTGTTTTCTTTTTAGAAAACAAAAAAAAACAGAAAACAAAAATAGAAACAAAACACACGTTCCATTTAAAATTTCACGGTGAAGGTGACTTAACATATATAAATATATCAATCTTATTGTTGATGCATTATACTTAATCATATCCATGTCATGGACATTTAAGCACATACACATGCATTTCAAACACAATCAAAAATGCTCTATGTGCATTTTCAAACATGATAAACCATCTCCACCTCTCTCGCCACATCCTAAATATACATATCAATGACGACAAATCATCAAATGGAATTTAAACATGTATACATCAGCATACATCAGCAAAGGCATCAAGAAAATATCTAACAATACATGGGTACTAAATAAGTGGTATAGATGTTAAAGGATTAATAGCTATAATAATAATAATAATAATAATAATAATAATAATAATAATAATAATAATAATAATAATAATAACATAAATTCGGCACATTATATTGTTGTTACTTTTCACCAGTTATGGATAATTCATACTTTTAAAGCATTTTAACACTTTAAACAGCCGTTTTGAGTCTTTAGTTTATGTTAACTATATGTATACTAAACCTACATTAGTTGATTTTTGCTGCATGCGGGAGGTTGTGTGTTCAATACTCGACCAAGTCATACGCACTTTATATGGCCAGATGCAATGCTATTTTGTAAAGAAAACATGTTTGCATCCGCTGGCAGCCATGTTTAATGTCGAATCAAAATTGTTTTCATTATGTCATGCTGATCATTTTAGAAAGTCTCATATCAATATCACTTATAGTTTTCAAGAAGTAGTTGCTAAAAACTTGCTTTTTAAAATTATATTTTTTTTAGCTTTGGCGGCCATCTTAGATTTGTCGTCAACGTGAATTTTTGCTATTATCAACTAGACATTATGGGCAGCATTTCTGTAATGTTTCAAAACATCAACCCAGTATAGTTTCAGAGGAGTAGCCGCTACAAATGAGGTTCGACATATCGAATGTCGAACCCCGAACTGGTGTTGAATGTTGAACCCTGAACTGGCTTTGCATGTTGAACCCCGAACTGGCTTTGCATGTTGAACCCCGAACTGGCTTTGAAAGTTGAACCCCGAACTGGCTTTGCATGTTGAATCCCGAACTGGCTTTGAATGTTGAACCCCGAATTGGATTCGAATGTTGAACCCCGAACTGGCTTTGAATGTTGAACCCCGAACTGGTGTTGAATGTTGAACCCCGAACTGGATTCGAATGTTGAACCCCGAACTGGCTTTGAATGTCGAACCCGAACTGGTGTTGAATGTTGAACCCCGAAATGGCTTTGCATGTTGCTCCCGAACTGGTTTTGAATGTTGAACCCGAACTGTCTTTGAATGTTGAACCCCGAACTAGGTTTGAATGTTGAACCCCAAACTGGTTTTGAATGTTGAACCCCGAACTGGGTTCAAAGTCGAACCCCAAACTGGTTTTGAATTTTGAACCCCGAAATGGCTTTGAATGTTCAACTCCGAACTGGTTTCGAACTGGCTTTGAATGTCGAACCCCGAAACCCGAGCCAACTTCACACACATGAATAATTGTACTATATACCATAGTAATCAAGAACTAACATTCCACTCTCTCTGGGGCTGCTTTAAATAACCTGTAATGTGTTGATGAGCCGTTTTACAACATTCAGTTCAATTTAGTTTCCTTATTTAGTCAGTATTTCACCACTCAATAAGTTATAATACCAAATTCCCTATCCTCTGGGTAGCTCTAAATAACCTATAATGTGTTGAGCCGGCAACAATATTCAGTTCAATTTAATTTACTTGTTTAGTCAATATTTCTGATTATTTCACCATTCAATAAGCTTCGACGGTCTCTGGGGCGGCTCTAAATAACCTATAATGTGTTGATGAGCCATTCAACAATATTCAATTCGATTTTCCTCCTCTCAATAAGTTAAAACGCCACCTTCAACTTTCCCTGTGGCGGCTCTAAAGAACCTACAATATGTTGATGAGCCTTTAAACAAGATTCAGTTCAATTTAATTTTCTTATTTAGTCATTATTTCACAACTCACTACGCGTTAATACCACCTTCCCCTCTCTCTGGGGCGGCTCTAAATAACCTATAATGTATTAATGAACAAGATTCAATTCAATTCAATCTACTCATTCAGTCATTATTTCTCCATCCAGTACGTTATATTAATACCACCTGGCCTCCCACAATGTGCAAAACAATGTGCAAAACATTGTGGGAGGTCAGGTACCTTAGCATTTCCTGATATGCAAGAGCATTATGAGTGCAGACATGACCCTGATATGCTTAGGAAAATTCATTTTTTTTATTTATTGACATTTGAAATATTGCTAAAATTGTTTTTTTAGCATGTTTTGAGGGGTAGGGTTATCTTAAAGAAATGGGACTAAAGTTGTACAGAAAATGCTTTTTGATACTTTTATTTGGTATGGAAACATGGGTAATTTTATTGTCTTTTAAGAAATGTATGACACAATGATGATGTGATTTATTTTTTGCTCAAGAATTCAGGCTAATAGCTTGTCAACGGTTTGATTATTGAGAACTGTACATTAAACTGTGGAGTGCACCCTAAGGTGTCCCGTTAGGGCCAGATACAATGTCTCATCGTCGTAATGTCGCCCACGACAACGCGACATTCTTTCAATTGTCGTAATGTCGCCAATGACAACGCGACATTCTTTCAATCGTCGTAATGTCGCGATGTCGTTGGCGACATTACGACAATTGTATGGAAACTTACGGAAGCGTATTCGTGCTTCCGTAATATACTGCAAACTAAACTTATTTAAATGACGAAAATGTCGACTTTAGTCTTTCCGACATGTGAAGGTAAATCGTACTAAGTCGCATTCTTTCAAGTCGAAATGATTCAAGAAGCACGCAGTAAGGCGAGAAAATGGGCCCGAGAAAATGTGAAACAATGCAACAACCCGCCAGTTTCGAAGTATATGGAGGTAGTTAACGCAACACCTAGTGACCCATAAAAGTTTACTACGGAAGCCAACAAGACGAGGCACGAATACGCTTCCGTAGTACGTCGTCCAGAATGTAACGACTTATTCCCTTGTTTCAGGTAACGTTCTCAAGTTCATCTTAACTTCTTGAGTTGAACAAATCGTCATGATCAATTATTTTTCAAAAATGTCATCTGACGAAATAAAGTACACATTTGTTAGGATATGCCACATTATAACAGAGTTAAATTCGGGGCCTTGTACGAATACATGTATTTGCAGAACAGCTTAAATATGGCAAGCAGCGTTCCTTTGATTTTGCAAGTAAGTCATATATTTTATTTTGAAAATAAGTTGAATTGATGTTGTTTAACCGTTTATCAACACAGTATAGGTTATTTAGAGCCTCCCCAGAGAGAATGGAATGGAATGATACATATGAATATAGCAACCTGACCTACTATTATTATCGTAAAGATTCCTATGGGTCTTTAACGTGCTCGATGGATAGACCGATACCCGGGACCACACGCTTTATGTCCACATCCGACGAACAAAACTAAGGGAAAGTGTTTTGCCCAAGAACACATCCACGAGACTCAGTGGCAACGGCCAGGCTTGTACCCTCAGCCTCCGGTTACAAGTTCAAGGCGCCCACTATGCCATACCAGCCCCTTAAAAATATATGACACTAACTA
This sequence comes from Cyrtodaria siliqua, assembly GCA_037043455.1. Lineage (NCBI taxonomy): Eukaryota > Metazoa > Mollusca > Bivalvia > Adapedonta > Hiatellidae > Cyrtodaria > Cyrtodaria siliqua. The sequence goes on along the minus strand of JAWPHD010001435.1, from coordinate 6,699 downwards.
TAATACTATTACATATTATATCATAATATTATATAATATTGGATATGACTGATTATATGCCGTTAATTTTCTATCTACTTTTAAAATTACCATTTCCGACAAATAGTCTGATAGTCTGACATGTTGAAAATAATATTATATTATATTATTAGCTCTACTGACCGAAGGCCAGCAAAGCTTATGGGATGGGGAGTTGTCCGACGTCCGTTAACTTTTGCCTCGTTAACACGATAGGCCTTCATTTTCCGTCAAATCTGTTTCAAACTTTACCAGATTGTTGATATCAATGAAAGCTCCGACGAACTCGAAAACCATGGGATGATGAGTACCCAACCTAGTTGGGAATATCATTGCCGTGTTCTAGTTAATGAATTTTGGCAGAGTTATGGCTCTTTAAAGGTTTTACTACACTAAGTTTGTACAAACTACTTCTCTTGAATCTCTGGCCAGATTTCAGCGAAACGTGGCATGGATGATCAGTACCAAGGCGTGTTGTGCATAACATCGCCATGTTCCGGTTGAATGATGTTTTGAGGAGTTATGGCCCCTTATACATAAACTTTATCTTTATCCAGTAGAGCGTTCACAGGCCCTCTTGTGCCTCTTGTATTATATTATATTATATTATATTATATTATATTATATTAGCCAGCAGAGCGTCCACAGGCCCTCTTGTGCCTCTAGTATTATATTATATTATATTATATTATGTATGCGTTCGAATGTTGTTGTTGCTGTTTTTTATTTTTATACTTTGTTTATTTTAGCTATCAGTCATCGTAATATGTGGAGCTGAGAATCAGGCAATTCCATATCCCGGGGACAACGCATCAGTTAATGATTTGGTTCAGTATTACTTCAGCAGATTGTATAAGTCCAAATTTGAAATTTGCGGTTTCCTGTTGTTCATTCATGGAAAAGTCATGAGCGTTACAACGTTACAGAGAATTAAGCGGAGGCTGATTCTAAGAAGGAAAAACTGTAAAAGTCCACTTGAGAGAATCGTCTCCAAAATAGTTGTAGTGCATCAAAATGAATTTGAAAACTTGGGCTAAAATCTTTATGGCGATTTTTAAATGTCACACATAGATTACGTGTTACTCAAGAAACAGTTAGGTTATGTTTCTGAGCCATCGACCCGGAAGGAGTATCTCTGAGAAGACAACGTCGTTTGAATTGAATTGAATTGGATTTTATAGTCGCACCAACAGCTAAGGTCATATGGCGACTTTCCAGCTTCTACTGGTGGAGGAAGACCCCAGGTGCCCCTCAGGAAAATTTTCGTGCACGGGCGGGCACCTGGGTAGAACCACCGACGTTCCGCAAGCCAGCTGGATAGCTTCCTCACATAAAGATTCAACGTCGTTCGAGAAGGAGAGTGTATTACAATAGAGGTCCTAAGAACTACCTCATACATATTTATGGATACGATAAGTTAAAACCATTCGGTATAGCTATTCATGCTACCATCGGTGGTTATTCGAGGAAAATTCTGTGGTTGAAAGCAGGTCCTTCAAATAACAATCCAAGATTCATAGCTCGATTTTTTTAGACTTTGTCAAGAGATTAGGGAGGGTACCGAGAATGGTATGATCGGATGGGGGTTCTGAAAATGTTGTTGTAAAAGATCTTTAGATGTCCCTCATCCCTTAGATGACGATATTGTCTGGTCGAAAACGTTTTCTTACTGGAAAATCTACTGGAAATTAAAGAACTGAGAGACTATGTGGCAGTCTTAAAATACATTTTACCCAATACTGAGGAAATTATTTCAGAGATATGCGAGACAGCGGTATCTTTACTGATACAGAACCACTTATATGTTGTTGAAAATTTGAATGAGCATAGAATCAGATCACAGCGAAATGAGGTATTAGTGCCGTCTGGTATTCCTGAAGTCATGTACTATCAACATTTTCAAGCGTTCGAAGCATATGATTACTCATTTCCACTACCGTGTGATTTACAAACCATTGGAGAACTAGCCAATGAGTATACAGACGAATTCCCTGTTAGAGGATTGTTCTAATGAATTTCTTCAAATTATGGAATGGGAAACAGGAAATGTGAGAAATCAGTGGCCAATACCTTCAAATATTGAAGGAGCGCTTGATCTTTTCTGTGCGGTAGGTGGCGTATGTGACGTGATTCAATAAATTTTTTCGTAACGTGAATATTTATAGAAACGATAATTGATTGTTGAATACATGTGACATTCACCCCTTCGAGTTTGGGATACCACTGACCGCTTGTCTAGTTTCGTATGTATAATATGTCAATACATCATTGAATATGTACGGATTTAACTCTTATACTTTCTAAATATTTTACAAAATCATTGTTCTAAATTGAAAGACAATAGATTGACATCTCCGTAACAATTCCGCTTCAGGTAAAAATTCCAACACTAAAGGTAACAACCTCCGCTAAAGGTAACAACCTCCGATAAAGGTAACACTCACCTCTTCCGCTAAAGGTAACAACGCTAACGCTAAAGGTAACAACTTTTCATGTTAACGCTATTTAAAGACAACAACTGTATCCGCTAAAGGTAACAACGTTTTTCAATATCTACAGTTTCAATGAAAATTTAGTTAACATGTTCTTGTTAGTTACTGAAGCATTTGATTCGCTTCCGTACGATGCAACTCGTATCGGCGTTGTTAGAGAGTGGATTTTCTGCAGGTTTGAATCCCATTGGAAGCCCGACTTGTCAAGTGAAAAAGTGTCGATTCTTGTGGATGGCGGAAGATAGAGAGTACAAGTTCTTCCCTTGAAAAATGTAGTGATCTGCCTCAACCGACCTTCATATATGGCCTAATATGTGCTAAAATGACGTAAAATACCATTCAAACAAAACCAACTCATCTTACATCAAAATCGTGCCAAATTAAGGTTGTCATCTGCGCCACTAAATAAGCTGCTTAGCTTGTTTAACGATATAAATAAAACACTTATATGCAGTTTGTGACTGTCTAACTGTGATTTGGTTTCGTTTGGAGGTAATATACACACTTAGTTCGATTTTAAAACAACATCGGGTTTATTAATAAAGTACCCAACTGCTTGGTAACGCATATTTTCTTTGCTATACTTTTGCTATAATGGGTAAGATATAATATAGCAAACAGAGTGTAAAAAAAATAGAGCACTGGTGAGGAGAAAAAAAATAATGCAGACTTCTTGAACCAGTACTATCTCATCTCAGAAACAGTTAACTGAAATGTTAATCGAATGATTACACACATATGCAAGGGAAACATGTCACTTTTAATTCAATAAATATGCATTATTCTCAACCATTAGGAATTTTGTCAAACAATTTAGTTTGAACTCTGTGAGAAAAGCACGTTCGGGATATATAACCTGATCGGGTTTATTTTACAATCACCAAACATCATGTTCATTGATTTCTATTATATCTCCGTATTGGGTTTCAAAAAAAGGCATCTGATAGATCACGTACGATGTCTTTCAATGATGTAGGAAACATAAATAGAGTTTATTCCACCGTATGATAAATCAGCAAATTGAATTGAAATGAAGCTCTGTCAAACTATTCTACATTATTTTAACGGCCACACATTTCTTTTACGTGGAACTGTATTAATCCATGCTCAAGGATTGAACTTACGCCCAAAATTTTTAAACCTGGCATTGACTGTATAGCCCCTAATTTCTTAGAGAGACGATATGGCGGAATATATGCATTGGTCAAATATAAATGCAACGGAGCCGATGAGCCCATTCTCCTTAGGAATTAGGGCTCGATTTGGCTTGATTTAACGACCCGTGCTCCATTCAACGATTGAATCTGTCATTTATTAGTATACGGTATCTAGTTCATCAATTAACCATTAGTACAGACGTACACGTCTGAAATTCCTGTCAACCACGGTGCAGCGCGGGGTGGCTTTGGATCATATGCTGGTGGCCGTGGGCTCGATCCCCGACCGGGTCACACCAAATACTTAACTAGTAGCTCCATTGCTTGACTCTGATGCTATAAGTGTTATGCTATGACTGGTCGGTCCGATGTCAGTTTAATGTGATTGGGTGAGTCATGGCATGTGCCTACGGCGCGATCCACTTCCATATATATGTACTATTTATACACACTGCATGTACTTTGCGTATTTGAGCATATTTGGTCAAGTTTACTAATACACAGATTTTCAGTATACATTCTTACATATTAAAAATAATATTCTGATTAAGAAAACGTTTATGTTTTATCATTTTACATCAGTATATGTAACATCTCGTTGTGATATAATCACAATAAATTCTAAATAAATCTCTCGGCTATTCATTTGCATAATATTATGCGAATACATGCACAATTATGCACACGGCTGTTCATTTGATGAACTAACATCAGTACGAGGGGCGTTCAATATGTAATGCCACTATGGTCCTAAAATTTAATTATGGTCCATTGTTGTAGTTATTGATAAGGATTATGTTAAAATGAACCTTTCCTCCATTAATTTATCAAGTTTCAGATACTTCCATCCAATAAAAAATGTTTTTTGAGGGCGTTTTTTAAGACATGTAAATGATACTGAACACGCCAAAAACGGAAAAAACTATTTTGACTAAAAATCAGATTTCGACGGCCAATATGGACTTTTCTTGCCTAAACCACAAACTTTTATATCTTACATCTGAAAATGTTAGCAGTTTTTATTTGTGATGTGTTTTTTTTTGGGTTTATTGCTCCTTAAATGTTGTCAGTGCGACAAAATATAGCTTAAATTGTATGCTGAAAAAAGCGAAGAGCAACTTCAGGCTTTAATATTTTTGGAGCGGTGTAACTAAAATTGCTGATTTTATATTATATTTGGAGTAGGGATCCTTCGATTCGTTACCCATGTATTAAAAACATTTTCCTCATATTTTTCAAACTGAATTTGACTATTATTTTTATTGGAATTTGATATTTTCAGAACTTTTATATTTCCAAGTAAACGGCATTGGATTTTTATCGTTGTGTTTGTATTGAAAACATCGTTTACGTAATATTTACACATATTTCTAGTGACAACAAAAGTTTGAATAACTTTACTTTGCTGCAAAAATGCTTTTTTTTTTAATCCGACATTACGACCTATGCAAATCCATTAGCACTTTCCTGTCGCTTTTTAAGGCAGTGTATATGACTGGGTGTTTTCAACTGCATTGAATATTGAACTTATAGTCATCGGACCAATAAGAATTTGGTATCATTTTATTGGTTATGCATTGAACCATGCAATCATTTAAACTGCACGAGTTTCACGATGATATTAACAAAAGAAATAGATGGCTGGACATTACATATTGAATCCCCCTCGTACATTGACCATCACAGAAGCAGACTAACTCACTAAGTAATTCTGGTCGGTAACAGCTGGTTCATAACATGAGGACATGTGTCTTGCCACACTCTGTTGGAGTCTGGCATATTTAGCATTTGCTCTCCAAATCAGTAACTGATATGCACATTTGATAGATGAAGTAAAAACCTATCATCTGTTTCGGGGAGAGTGGTGTGGGGGTAACTAACTTCCTTATAACATGCTGTTACGTTTCTGATTCTAATGAAATTGTTCAAAACAGCAACTTTATTCTAATGTCTACAGTTTACATTTGAATATTAATAGGTTATAATAGCCTAAATGAGTCTCCATTGCCCCTTCCATAGTAAAGTTAGAATGTTGAGAACCTGTTAAAAACTCAAACCTCGTTAGAATGCTGGGAAACTTACTTTATCATGCAAATAAACATGTTCGCTATTAAACATCAACAAGGAAATAGGGGGTTTTAATACCTCTAAGAAACATTTCTTCAGTTGATATACTAACACCAGGGTCAAAAGGTCAACACTATTGTTTACCCCTTTGCAATTTCATACCCTGTCTACTTTCACTTCTCAAATTATACCAAAAAATGTCAAAAACATGATGAGCTGCATTTTCAAATATCAACAAACATGTCCAGAATACAGTTACAGCCAAAAAATAACAGGAAACTGCACTAAAAAAATGTTTTTAAAAGAAAAAAAGACTTAGCACTCTTTAATACAGAACTACTTTCGACTGCACCAGGCGAGAGCACATCCTGTTGATTTAGTGTAATTAGACCTATAAGGGATTATTTTGCGTCATGTTTTTTAATTAAACTGGTCGATTCAACCCTACAAACTTAATAAAAGAACATTTTGACTTGTTTCGCAATGCCGGAAATGACTTTGTCTTGAAATTATTGCGATTTACCTGCGCCTTGACCATGCCACTAAATCGAGTCTCGATTTTTGTCGCGAAATTAAGAAATAGATAAACAAAGCAATATCTCAGCAACCGTTCAACATTTTCTCATCAAATCAACTCTGGTGGCTTTGTTTTGCATCCACTGAGTATGTATACCACCACACTTTGCCATATATCTTTCACAAAAATTCCAAAAGAAAAAAATATATCACATTTTTAGAGAAAAATCAGAAATTTGAGGAAAAGTTGCCAAAAACACTCTAAAATGAGTCTCAAAGTCTGAAAATGATATTTTTTTCTCTGTTTCTGAGTTCACCTCACTATTCAAACCAAAATAAATGCCTAGAAATCCATTCTTTATGCAATTCTGAAAAATACATGATTTTATCCCTTATAGGTTTATAATAGCCCTAAATGAGTCTCCTCATTGCCCCTTCCATAGTAAAGT